>RDEW01000114.1:62017-72440 GCA_011109175.1 Dicyema japonicum | reverse complement strand
TCGGAAATCGACTCTTCCGTAACTCTGTATGCTATTTTCGCCTTAACTGAGATTTTGTCTAAACTGTTAAAACAGAAAAATGGGTCCTAGGAAGAATGACATAAGTATTAAAGACTGGTAGGTTCCAGACCTCCATAATCATGAGTCTCTCTTTAACTTGATTATACAGTATTTAATACCTATGAATTGTTATTATTATTATTACCCCCAGGATCACTGGGTCAAAGAAAAGAAATAAAAGTTCTCATCTAACTAAGTGATCCCAGACCGACAAACGAGAGGACGAGTCTAGTTGGGTCGAGAATATTCTCATTGGACATGGCATCGGCTCAAAACTTCTGATGATTGTAGATAATTCGATAGTGTATGGAATATAGGGCAGCTCGGTGAAATAGCCTCCTTTAAGAGTTTCCGTTGTAATTCGTTTAAGAATTATTCAATAGGCTAGATTTTGTGTTCTGGTCCAATTAACTTTATTCAGTCCCCTAGATTGCAGATAGTTTCAATGAGGAGGATCTTGAAATCTGCATTGCCCATGAAGGATTGCATACGTCATCGTTGGTCGGATAAATTGTTCATAAATCGTGGTAAGGCCACTAGTTTGGTCTCTAAGTGTTTTTGAGAGCACTTTTAAAATTCACATTTTTTTCAGAGCAGAAGTTACTTTGTTTTCAACATGTCGGATAAAGGTGAGTCCCTGATCAAAGGTTACTCCCAGAATATTCTGTTTTGTTAATAGGAATAGCTTCGTTCTTCATAAAGAATTTGGTTCGATACAGACCTGTCTTTTGTAAGTGGTAAACAGTGTGACAAAGGACTTGTTGCTGATGTGTTGAGTCTCCGCTTCGAGAGTCATAGTTTCAGCTTGTCAAGCATTTGTTGAACAGACTGAGTCGCCTTGAGGGACTCCATTTGGGAAATAGCGAGATCTTGATTTGATGTTGTTGCAGAGTACTTGTGCTCGTCTTCCATTTAGGAAGTTTCCAAGCCAAAGTTTCAGGTTCGGATGGATGTTGGTTTCAAATATTTTCTTTGTTAGGAGTTTCCTAGGGACTGAGTCGAACGCTTTTGTGATGTCCACGGGTATAATTACTGTCCTCTGGTGGGGTTTGGGGGAGTTAAATCCTTCCGCAATGAATTGTGTGAAGGTTTTAAGGTGTGTTGTAATCGAATGGTTATCCGGGAATCCGTGCTGGGTCAGAGGTATTGAGATTGAGTCTTGTATTTTTTCCAAAACAAGCCTTTCAAGGATCCTTGAGACCGGACTTAGAATATATATTAGGCGATAAAAAGATGGTTCATTTATTGGTTTGTTGGGTTTTCGGATAGGTCTGATTAGAGACTTCTTCCATCTTTCAGGGATTGTATTTGTGTTAATGGATAGGTTGAATATATAGGCTAATAGTTCCAGAGTTCGATGGCCCTGGTGCTTCAGTTCACATGTGGTTATGTTGTCTGGTCATTTGACCTCTGAGCTGTTGGCTTTGGATATGGCTCTGCGAACATCCTGACTAGTAAATAGGATCCAGTTATCAGAGCGTTTTGTTTCAATCTTTTTCAGGAATACTTAGTGTTCTTTTGAAAACTTCTTGTAGGAAATAGACGTGTAATATTTTATCAGAGTGTCTGGTTTTATGTAGACTTCGACTTTTCTCTCTGGGGAGGATCTTTTGATGTTCTTGATCCACTTGCACATTGGGGGGTTCTTGCAGAAAACCTTCGATAATCTCGTCCATCTATTTGCATTTTCTGCCTTTCTGTTGTTGTCGAACTTTCTGTTCAATTCTTGAATTTTTCTGATGTTCTCTTCTGTTGGCGATTTTACCATCTTTAGATTATTTCGCATTCTGATCAGATGTTTCGTCGTTGTGTTGAAACGTTTTGATGACGTAGGTTGTTTCCTCATAGACAGCGTTTATGGTGGAGTTGAACCATTTCACTAATTGTTCGACGGAGGGAGGATTGGGGAAATTTAATAGTCCAGTACAATTATCGACGTAATCCTTGAATCCTCTCCAATTTGCAAGGCAGTAGTTAGTTATCGTTGGGCATTGTCCTTTTATCCGTGACCTTGTTTTGACCTCAAAAAATATTGGATTGTAGTCACTCCAGGAATCACACTTCACTGAGCAGTCAATAAAGTTGCCAAGGACGGTGATGACAATGAGATGTCGATAGAAATAGGTTTATCGTTACGTCGAGTAGGTGTTCTTGTATGAGATGGAGGATCGTTGAGTATACATAGGCTGTGTAGGTCCTCAATTATCATCTTCAATCTTAGTTACAGTGGTGCTTCGCATTTAGGAATAGTGTAAGCATTGATAGTTAAGTCCTCAAACGGAATGGCGTAGCGGATAACTGTGAGAAGACCCCCACCAAGTTTGCCAATTCTGTCACGGCGAAATTCTGTGAATCCCGGAAATACTTGTGTTGAATTCTTTGGAGAAAGTTTAGACTCTTGAATTAGCAACAGATCGATTTGATTTTCTTTATCAAATGTCCGAAGTTCGTGTATCTTGTTCTTGATTCCATTTATGTAGAGTTAAACTATTCTGGCTGGTTCAGGGTTTGCCTCAACGTCTCCGCAGCGGTGCAGGCCTACCTGATTGGTCCACCTGTGGAGATAGAAAAAAGTGTAGTACTTTTTTTTCCAAATGCCACCACGTCGTCGGCGAGCCACATGACATTATCACATTGATCTTAATGAATGGATAAATTTTTACTGACTTGGTTTTCTATGTAAGAATATTCTCTGGTTAATTAATCAATTTTTTATTGCTTTCTCAACAACAATGCTCATAAATAAGTCAAATCCGCATTGAAAGCATTAAAATAGTCCAAACTACGACTGATAGCCTACAGAGTAAACATCATCCAAACCTCATCCATATCCTTAGTCTTTCTGGGAATAACCTATCAGATTTTGATAAGTGTTATTTGGATAGACATAATTAGGTTAACTTCAGTAAAGTTCCAAGAATTATACATTTTTGTCATAACTAGCTGAAAGCATTCATTTACCAAAGAGAAGAACTGCCTAGGTAAATGAAAATGTGGAACGTCTGAGATTCATCATGGCCTTTAAGGGAAATAAAGAAATCATTAAAACTTGACGGAATTGAATCGTACTTGTAGTTCAGATTTCGTTGAAAGACTTTTCCTTTAAATTAAAGTGCGAACCATAAAATCTCAAATAGTAAATGGTAAAGTTTTTTCAAAAGCAGTAATCAACGGTCCTCAAGTGGGACATCTGCCGCTGCAACGAGATATCACATCCAGAATTTTAAGGGTTTTAACTGCAAAAAGGGGGCGTGTTTTGAAACAACGATGGGCCCAGGTTGAAATGACAAAACTCAGTATTAAAGAACATAAGTTTTCAGAATTAAGTGAAAAAGTTTCATCTTCACGTGACAATTGGATATTAGTTTGACTCTAGCTGCCACGAATCGAAAATATTCCCCTATCAAATGATTCTCAAACCTCAGCTAAGTCGTAATGGCGTCCAAGGGGATCTCCTTTGAATGGTTGTTAAGTAATGGTCCTTTTGGATTTAATTTAGGATTCCAACAATTTCCGAAAGTTTAGTTAAATTTCTCAGTGATTACTCAAAAATCTACTTAATTTCCTATATTTAATTGATATATCATTCACTAATTTTAATAGTGGAAATAATGAACCTAATGTGATATCTGTTAATTTAAATTAAATTAGTATGTTGACTAAAATCCAACCAAGAAGTAATATTGATACTTCGGAAGGACGAGATATGGACGAAGTAACTAACTTACGCTCCTGAGTGCTTACTACAGAATTAAAATCATTTGTTGTACTTGTGAAGCTCAAATCTTCAAATATGAAAAATTGATTAAATATAGAAATAAAATATTTTACCTTCAGTTGTAGTGGGAGAAGACGTAGAAGAGAATACAGTTGTAGTGGGAGAGGGAGTGTTTACTAAGTAAAATAATATATAATTAATTAAATAATTAAAATTCAAGAAAACAATAAAGTACCAGTTATTAGTTCAATAGGTTCCGAATTTAATATTACATTACTGCAATTTTTGACTTAAAATAATTATAAATAAAACCCTCTCCTGTAAATGCCGTATTTTTTGATGTTGGAAACAATTGCACTTTCATATAATATATGTAAAGAGTATAGTCATTATGTAATTCTAGTTTTACATTATGACAATAAAAAATTTTTCCGAAATTTACATTTTCATGAAAACCAATATTGCAGGATACACCTATCATTTGATTAACATATTACCAATATCGTAAACAGTAATTATACTTAGATAGTAATTTTCATATTTATTCATTTTCATGAACATAAAATTAACTTTTATATTTTTAATTCCAAATTCGATTTGGACCTTATGATCAATTATATTTTCATATTCAACATTAGAGTCGTTGAAATTAATCATTTGGTTCTACTATTATCACATTCTTTTACTTTTCCATTTTTTGTAGCGTTCAAGTACATTATTCCGCTAAATAACATCGATAAACTACTATTATCAGCTACACTCCAAGTTGGAATTGTATATTTTGATATTTTAGTAACAATCTGATTGTTTCCAAGTCCAATTAAACTAACAAACAACACAAATCCTATATAATTATTTAATTTAAACAGACCAGAAATCATAATGGTCATAAAGTGAGACGATAATTATAATTCTTGAATAATTAATTATAAAAATTAATAAGATTTTAATAATATAAAATTACTAAATTTAATAATAATTTTATAAAAATATACAATACAACACCGCCTCAATAAAACCCCGGCTTGGGCACCCTCTGTATTTCCGGCGTTTTTTATCAGGGAAGGGGTTGAACTCTATTAATTTTGTTGTTTACAAAAATTTTAATATGTAAAATACGAATTAATTAACATATATTTATGAAGGATTCTATACACAATCTGCCATTATCGAAGAGGGCCATAGTGTCTCTGTAGCTGAGTGGGTATCTCAGATTTTTCTTGACACGAAGCAAAGATTCGGAAGAATAATTAGAAGTGGCTGGAACCTGCACGTGTCATATGACAGTGTTGGTAAAGTAAATGCTGATATTGAAGGCATGCTGCCTGAGTTCAAAAATGAGTTTATCCTGAATGTTATTAAATGGCTCCCCAATTGGAAAGCGTGTGGATGCGATGGGTCATACCATTTCTTTATTAAGAAAATGGAATCTTTACATGGCTCTTTATGTACTGAGATTAATTGAATTATTAATGGGGAATATATACCTGAAAGTTAATTTTATACTGGAATGACCTATTTAATTCCTAATAGGATAATTGTGAGACTCCTAAAGACTTACTTCATACAACGTATATGCCAACATTATATAAACTTATTACCAAATGTGTTAATGCCAAACTCTCAGATTTTGTCGATTCGTGTGGGCTATTATCTGACAATCAGCTGGGAACAAGGAAGCATTGCCAAGACATTAGGGAACAGGTCCTTAAACTCTCAGATTTTGTCGATTCGTGTGGGCTATTATCTGACAATCAGCTGGGAACGAGGAAGCATTGTCAAGACACTAGGGAACAGGTCCTTGTTAATCAATACTTAAATAAGGAGTATGGATACGCTTTCTATTCTGCTTGGGTTGATGTAAGAAGGCCTTCAATTCTGTTGACCATGAATTTTTATTTCATCTATTTGACTGTTCAGGAATACTCCATTGGATTGTTAACTTTGTAAAGACCATAGTCAAGAAGTGGACTGTAGATCTCCACTTAGATGAAAGAAGANAGATACTTGCCCTTTAAAATAAAGATGGTTTTTATTATTAATGTTTATTTGATTGAACAGGCAACTTAGTTGCTGGGATGTCATGTCTAAAACAATATTCTGTAGGTTTGATTCTCCCGCTGACCATGGGTTACAGTCAGGAAGAGGAAGACCATGTATTAAAAAAAAACTGCGGAAAGGCACAAAACTGAATAGACGCATTCAGTTTTGTATTCAGGAAGGCATCTTCATTTTTGTTTTAAAAATTCTTAAATGCACAATTCCTTGGAATTATTACCTCGGGCTTGAAAACCTTATTTTTCCGATTTTCATGATTATAAAAGTAACAATTTTTGCCATGTGGTGCAAAATGGTAATTGGTTGAAGTTTTCTGTTTGTTTTGTCTATTCCTCCTCTTNGAAAACCTTATTTTTCCGATTTTCATGATTATAAAAGTAACAATTTTTGCCATGTGGTGCAAAATGGTAATTGGTTGAAGTTTTCTGTTTGTTTTGTCTATTCCTCCTCTTCCCATTCCTACTAGAGTGGCGTCGTGTAATCCACCTGTCTCAGGTGGCGCCTAGTCCCAGCCTTCCACGAAAAAGATCCTTTGTTCTCATTCACTCCACAGGATGGGTTTCCACAATTGCAAGGAATGGACTTTTTTATTTTTTTATGCTGGTTCCGGATGGACTTGTGTAACGTTGAAGGACTATGTTTCAGTAATAGAGGAAACTGGATATATTTAACTAGTTGTTTACTGTTAACTTACTCGGACTTGAAGGAAGAGCCGTCCAGGGGAACTCCTCTGGATGGTTGTTGACTAATAGTCATTTTCGTTTATAACTTAGGAATATATCTGGCGACACCATAGATGGTGAACAACATGACGCAAGCTAGGTTGTTGACTAATAGTCATTTTCGTTTATAACTTAGGAATATATCTGGCGACACCATAGATGGTGAACAACATGACGCAAGCTAACGATTGAAGTTCGCTGGAGCCAAAAAGGGAGAGGCGGAACAGAAGAATCAAACAAATAATCTTCAATTCATGTAGCCTAATAGCACCACATTAACTTTGGCGCCAAGTGGGATAGTTGGAATAAGAGGAACGATGGAATAGAGACGTAACTGAATAAGCATCTCGACAGACTTCTAAACCTGCTTAACAGAAGGGGAATATCTAATTTGACGTGGAACCCTGGGATATGCTGATTTAATATGGATAGCTAAGTCTAAAAAAGGATGAACGTAAACGAATTGTTAGGTGCATCAAAGATGAAATCAAAAAAGCGAAGAAGAAACGTAGAGTCAGTCGCCATGTAAGATCGTATGTGGGCATGAGGGAAGAACCCCGACAAAGATATGGTTAGTGTTGAAATGCATCGGGATCATTTGATAATCAGTTTGTTTTATTGTGGTCTTATGTTGTTGAATAAATAAACTAAAAAATACTTTTATTAAGGTTATCTTTTCTTAAGGTTATAAAATACTTTTCTTGGTTGGCATAATGGTTAGATGTCGGGCTTAAGTGGCTTATGCTACGGTTTTCGAATTTCGCTGCTGTTCACCTGGTGGAAGGTTCCACGCATCTACGATCAGTAAGGGTTTGACGAGTGACGCCGTCATCAGTGGATACTCACTGCGGAACTGGATTGTCTAGAAAGGACACTCACACAAGAAAAAGAAAAAAAGAAATGAAGATCATTCCTTGGTTCTACGATTAGTTAAAATTAACTGTTCTTAACTTACATAAAGTGTGTGTTCTGCCTATGCGGAGCTATCAATACTGTGGCTCTCGTGAAAAGGCTTTAAAAAAACATAGATTCTCTAAGGACCATAAGTTCCTTATTTACAATATCTTTTCCGGGAAAATTTCCTTTTCTTGTAAAATTTGATAGATTTTTCTTTATTTTGTGGAAGGTTCAAAAGATTAAATGTTTCAGCATAAAAGTAATTCTACAAAGTATATTTGTCGATAAAAAATCCGAAAAAATATAACTAAAATTACATTTAATTGATGAGATTTTTAATTAAATATTTTAATTTTAACTAAAATTATCAAATATTTATTTTAGAACCATTATCTTGTAAATCGTCGTCGTCCGAACTTACGCTTGTTTTCTCTAAAATTGCCGTTCTAATTAATAAGCTATTTCCTCTCAGGATGGCGAGCGAGATTAGCTCAAATAACCATCAGCCTGAACTTTTATTAATTTATCTAAAAAATGTATATGTAACAAACATCTGTTTAAGAAGCAAAGAGTACTTACGACCAGTCCGTTATATTGAAAAGTACTCTCGAAAGCATGCTGATTGGACACAAAAACGGGATGAAAGCTATTCATACGAATGAAAATCTTTCACTTAGGATATTGAGGCACANTAACCTCATGTCCACTCAAATCTCACAGTCCTCCTTTACGTGGATTTAAAATGCTCTTCGTAGCTAAAAGCCTCTGTGAGCACGCTTCTTGTGAAGAATTTAAGAATAAGAAATTTTTTCAAAAGATTTATGAATCAAAAATCCGATGAAGGAGCAACGAGCTCTTAATTCAATAGTTGTATTGAAAATGAGTTCGAAATTATGCTGATTGAACACATAAACGAGATGAAATCTATTCATACAAATGCAAAACTTACACAGGATACTGAAGCACGTGTATTTTATATCTATAATCACGTAATTTCTATGTAAATCACTCATCGGATATTTTCCGTGTATGTACTTAATACCTATTCAAAAATGATTTGAATTTTGAGAAAATAGCTGTAAAAGAAATTACATCAACTAGTTCTAATCTATTTCATATCTATAATCACGTAATTTCTATGTAAATCACTCATCGGATATCTTCCGTGTATGTACTTAATACCTATTTAAAAATGATTTGAATTTTGAGAATATAGCTGTAAAAGAAATTACATCAACTAGTTCTAATGTTCGGTAAATGTTTAATTTCTTTATGGATGCGTTCTTTGATAAATTCTGAAAATGTATTATTTATTTTATAAAAAATAATAAAAATTTATGAAATTCAAATATAAAATAAATAAAATTTATATTAAGGTCATCAAAATATATTTAAGTTATTAAATGGATACACCTTCATTATATTCATTATGCATTTATAATATTCGAAGACACTTTAATGGACAAAAATATATAAAATTAAACAACAAGTCTAAAAAAATGTTTTCCATTAGAATCCTTAATGAACTTAAATATTTGAATTCACGTTTTAAAAAAGATCAATCTTTTACATTTTCAAGTTTATATAGGATTCCAGAAGGATTACAGATGGACATTTTTTGCCTTAAATTGACTAGTAAAGATATTGAAGTTATAGACATTGTTAAGATGATTCAATTTTATCCAAACTTATCAAATATTACAATAAGAAGGATTATTTCATCAGAAAAAAATCTTTTTCTTCCATTTTTTCCGAATGAGATCAAATCATTTACACTATTGGAGTATGATGACCCAGATTTGCTACATCAGCTATTTATGACTGGTTTTAGAAAAATAAAGATTCTCAATCTCCTTGGACTCAATAGCGGTACGACTATTTATAGAAATACACTAAAAATAATTGAAAAACTGGAACGCATAAATTTTCACAATGTCTTAATTACAGATTTTGGGGAATTTGCAGAAAGCTTTAACAATCCAGACTCTTTAAGGTTTATTTACATTAAATTTAGATATTTCATTCATACAAGTGATGGGAAATTGAAAGGATATGACTTTAATTTTTCTTCTATACTCAAAAAAGCCAAGAATCTCACTTGCGTGAATTTATCTGGATATTTTATTAATGGAAAAATATTAAAAAAGTTATCAAAGTTTTGATTTCAATAATTATAGACGAATAAGAAAAAAAGGATTTAAAAAATTTCACCATAGTAAAATTTTACATTTCAGTAAAAATATAAGCCATTCTGTATATTCTATAAAAAAATATAGATTGATCCGCACTCAATTTTAAATAACCTAGTTTCGTCTACTCAACACCTCCATAATAAAATCAAGCTTTTGACCTATGTTATTCGCAAGATTTCTGATCGTGATGTGGAAATCAATAATAAATTAGTAACACAATTTTTGAAAGTATTTTAAATTATAAATTTAGTTTATTTGTCGTTACATATATGTTAATGCCCATTTTAAGAGCATTATATTCGACATAATCAGACAACAATTTATTTTATTTTCTACTAGTTGGTATTAGTAGATTTCATCCAAAGCTTTATTTTAGATATTTTTCTTGAGATTATATATAATGACAATACAGTATGTGTTTCATGGTCTGATATCTATTTATAGGCTAATATTGCGTATTTAAGCGATTTTAAACCTCGGATGATATCTTTTGTTGATTAATTCTTATTTTAGTTACCTGCACTCTCAATTATATTGTTAAATCTTCATTGCTGGTATAACTTTTATTCAGAAAACCTTAAATTTATTATAAAAAATATGAGTACAGACCTTCTAGCCTATATTGCCTTTTCTGAAAGACTTGTCGAAGTTCGTATGACAACATAATTTTAGTCATGTGTTGAACATCTTAAAACTGGAGACCAAAGTACTACTGGCAAATTTCAATTGTTGAATTTTCTTATTGGTTTTTAAAATATATTTTCTTAGACGAAAAT
>RDEW01000114.1:19782-30937 GCA_011109175.1 Dicyema japonicum | reverse complement strand
CTTTTTACGGAATTTCAAGATTCCACAGATTGTATTTTGTTAGCTTTCTTATTTCCAGGACATTTCCTTTCAGTTTTATAATCTGAGATGAACTCGTTAAGATCCTCCGTCAGCTAGGAGTAATTGACGTACACAGACCGCCAGATATAATCTCGACTGATTATTTTCACATTAAAGACCGAGTTTTTGAAATGAGGGATTGCGGAATTATATGAGCTGTGATCTCTTGGTTTCCTCGACTTCAACAAAATCATTCAGGTTCAAATCAGATCGTCTACGTTTTCGTCAAGGAAATATGTGACACGAACGTCGCTGAAAATCACAAAAACCGTCGAATCCACCTTTGCAACAAAAAATCCCCCAAAACCGAGCATGAGCAAGATTGGTAAAAAAAAGTCTTTTATGGATGATGAAGAAATGTCCACAATAAATCATGTGGAAATCAACCGTCCCTCAAATTAATTACTACATTCGGTTGCTCCAGTACCTCGGAGGAGTTCTGGTTCTTACCGCGAAACAGGTCTTTCATGGATTCGACTGAAACGATTGGATTCAAACTTTTACAGAACTTGTAAGACACACTAGAAAAAAATATGATAAAATAATATTAAATTTATTTGTTAAATTCTGGTTGGTTTGTTAGGCGTTTAGGATTTATGCATGTTTGACTTTGTTATTGATTTGTAAGTTTGTGTGAGTCAAGATGTGATAAGAGGTTGATTAACTGTTAAGTGTTTTTAAAATAAGTCTAAATTTTTGTGGGTCATTGTTGTTATCGATTTATGATTCTGTGGAGTAGGTTTGTTTCAAATTTTCATTCTTGATAGTTTTGTGGAGTAATTTGCTCTTGGGAAATGGGTAATGGAATTATTAGAATCTAAATAACAGTGAAAAGGTGCACATACTAAATTTTTCTCAACGGTCTTAGGACGAAATAACAAGCATTTCAAATCCTTTGTAGTTCAAGAAAAAACCTCAACCAACACAGTTCAGCTTGCTTTTGTCTGGCATACATAGGAAGCAGTGATCGTTACCTAGATGCCCAGTCGATCTCTGGCATCAATACTTTGTTCTATGGGATTGGTATCTCATATTACCTCGGTCTGGATTTTTGTGAGTCTAGTCGATGCTGATGTGAGAATATGGTTCATCAGAAAGGAATTCACTCCCTCTCTCGCGAGAAGAGTCTTAGAAGATTTCCCAAATGAGTAACCCTAAATCATTGAGATTGGTATCTCATATTACCTCGGTCTGGATTTTTGTGAGTCTAGTCGATGCTGATGTGAGAAGATGGTTCATCAGAACGGAATCCACTCTCTCTCTCGCGAGAAGAGTCTTAGAAGATTTCCCAAATGAGAAACCCTAAATCATAGTACTAAACGTAGTCCTAAAGCTGCTAGCTATTCTTCCATCTTCGAATCTGTTGGACTTTATTGGGAGATGAGAGAATGCCTAACAGGATGACAATTTTTCCACTTACCAAAAGGCGCTATCTTGTATTTGATACTTTTTCCTTGACAAATATGTTTCCAATACAAACTCTAACTGTTCTTCAGCTGACTTTGCTGAAAGGAAAAAGCTGATTAAATGTTCTGGGTTTGGGGACCGTGATGGCTGTCGAGGCACTGGCTCGTTCCTTTGATCGGGTTATTTCTTTTGTGTATGCCAAGGACTGGAGTATCTCATTTTCTCTTTCCTCAAACCGTTTTTTAATTGTATGAAGTGCTATATTGAGACGGTTGGATTACCGATGATTCAATACCTTGGAGATGACGCACCTACGGCAATACGATCTTCACTTTCTCTCGGAGGAATACCTGATCTAGTATGGGGTATGCACCGATACATTTGCCAATTCTAAGCCATCTCAGTCCGCGTCGAAAACTGGGGATGGGCGACGAGTATTTGAAATCTTAAGATAATAAATACGATACACCTTAGAGCAAATTCCACTCAAACAAATTCCACTGTTGTCAAGACGACTGTCGTCTTCAGGGTACTTGTGCATTATAGTACCCCCTAAGTAATTTTTCTTATTTTGCTAAAATTAATAATTTTTAGCGCTAACAGATTTGTTTAAGTCCTAGAAACAACTTGCGCCACTAATCACTCAAAATCACCGTGAGACTGGCGTTGCAAGGGACAAAAATAGCGACCTTGACATCGCTTCCCCCTTCCCCTTTTCGAAGGAAAAATGAAATTTTTAATTTTGTCTAAAAAGACAATTGGCGTGCAGAAGAAAAAAAATGGAAGACTTTGACATCAATCCNAATAATTTTATGTTTAAGGTGGTGACGTCTCTCTCTTGCATTTTGTCTGATTCACGCTCGGAAGGTCGTAACGTGTTAACTATCATTACTTTTAACACCAGAGGCCTCAACGACCGACCTAAAAACCATACACTTTCACAAATTAGTCTGCTTGGTATTGGCCACTGAAAGAGCACCAACTACTGTTTTCAGATTTCTTTGATGTGGCTTAAGTTTGGCACATTATATACATCTGACCGATCTCGATGAGCATTCGCTTTTTGTTAATAGTTTCTTGTTAACCACCAGTTTCCCTTATTTGAATAGACTTGGGTAAATAATAATCTCCTACTGGTGTGCCTTTTGCTATGGAAATTTATTGAGCTCAAGGATTTTTTGGTACGATTGATTCAAAAAACTCGAAATTTTAGCTATTCATGTGGATTCCTTTCGTATTTAGAAAAAAATACTCAATCAGGTTGCAGCCTTTAGCTCTATTTTTTGTTTGTTTTTGATAAATAAATTTATTACACAGGGTAAAAGTAAAATTCTCATAACCTATATGTTTGAGGTTACTTTAAAACCTCATCTTAGTGATCAGATAAATAAATAAATTTATTACACAGGGTAAAAGTAAAATTCTCATAACCTATATGTTTGAGGTTACTTTAAAACCTCATCTTAGTGATCAGATAAAGCCTCAGTCTAGATATGTGACCTTAGAATTCTTCACCGTGAATCATAATCTTCAACCTTGTTGATTTTCTTAGTCAAAAATCGTATACTTTGTGGGATAGAAATGCAAAAATGCGATAGAAAGGTAATCGACATATCTCCAATATGCACAGGGGCGTGGCAAAGCTTTCTGCTTCCCGGGGGAGTGTATGATAATGATGCCCTTTATAACTAACTTAAAAAAATTGTGATTAAAAAAATTTTGTTGTTATACTTCAAGATAAATAATAATCATAAATGTCAGCATCCGATTGATCGTTTTCCACGTGTTGACTCTACCCACACATCTAAACAGCTTCTCATGACATATCTTCTGCTTCTCTGAGCTTTTTCCCCGCCAGGTTGTATTCCCTTCATTTGTCGAATCAAATTAGAGGTAGTTAATAAACAAAAGAAATCATAACAAAAGACAGCCGCGAGGAAAAACAACCGTCGTGTCCGACAATAATAATTAGACTGAGTTCAAACATATCGGAACCTAAAGACCTCTCACGTTAGTGTCAAAAGCGTAACAACGTCGTTATGACAAAAAATTCACTATCTGCGCTTTATCACGAAGAGCTTTAAGGGAATACACGCACCTGCCATCTATTAAAATCCGTGCGCTCAAAGTCATCAGTGCTGTCAATAGAACATGGTGATTACTACCAGTTGATCTTTCTATGATGAAAAAACACCTGTAAAAAGTGAGTATAGCTTAATAACGTGAACTCTATGGCTTTGATCTGCTGCCCCCTACAGCGTGCTGCTCAAGGCGGCTGCCTCTATGACCCCTTTTTGGCACTCCCTTGAATAAATATTAACTCAAAATGTAAATCTCTCCCTTTTGGAGAAAACTAGACGAACGGCAACTGGGCCTTAGAACAAAGTTCGAGGATGAGTTAAATGATGGACAGGAAAATCTATTAGATTAAGAAAAAGATTGATGGATTCAATAAGAAGTCAAATATCCAGAACTCGTATATAAGAATCAGATAATTATTAGAAAAAGAGATGGTGCATGTGTAGTGCCCAGGCCTTAGGGCTGATTTCAAGTACGGAACCTCTTACCACGCATTAAGCAAGCACTGAATATCTAACTCCCTACAGAATAGTCAGAGATCAAAATATGGAGCATCTAAAATTCAGCTTACCTGAGCAGAGAAACCTTTATAGGTTTATCTGCGAACATAAATATGAGAGGATTCTGAATCAATCACCCAACGCCGACGCACCAATCTGTTCACTGTTAGATAGGAATGGATTAGCTCTTGGATCAATGCCATCCGATTGGAAACTTCGGGGGAGAAATTGTTTCGTTTCCTAAATAAATTAAAACGTCTGGCTACACTCAACAGCTACCGACCTCTCCGACCAATAGACAACGCGGTTTAAAAAAATTATGTTCTTTCCCATTATGGCATCATTGGATCCGCCTTACTAAGGAGACGCCCAATGCTTGGCCGGCATCAAAAGGATCACCTATTCTTTTCATCGGGAGACAATTTCGTTACCTGGGGACAAGTTCTGGAATCTCTGGAACTTGTCAGGATAAAGGAGTTAGTTAATTTTGTTTTACTATTGTTCTTTGGAATAATTTTATTTATTTATCTCTTGAATTTTTATATGAACTTCCATAGGTGCCCAGGGACCCCGTTGAGAAACGCTGATCTATGGTATACATTCGACTGAGAGCATCTTCAAAAAGATGTCTGGAAAACACGAAATTCAAGTATCCGTGTTTTTCCTCCTTGACGTTAAACGTCAGAAGACCTTCTAGTACCTNTTATATGAACTTTCATATGTTCCCAGGGACCCCGTTGAGAAACGCTGATCTATGGTATACATTCGACTGCGAGTATCTTCAAGAAGATGTCAGTAAAACACGGAATTCAAGATCCGTGTTTTTTCTCCTTGACGTTAAACATCAGAAGACCTTCTAGTACCTGGAAAAGAAGAGAACTTTGCGAGGACCTTTAAGATACAAATTATTTTTCAAGAGACAAAATTAATTAACATATATAAGAACAACAAAGAGTCCAGACTAATTTTCTTTCCAGGCGGATCCAAACAAGGAATGAGTCCTGAGAATTTGCCGGTATTACAATGCTGAATTCACTAAATATAGAACTCAAAAAACATTGCTCATAAATAGAATGTATAGCAAAACCCAATCGTAGAAAAATGGGGACACATATAACCGTTCCAGGCTTACAACCCAAGGGTTAAGGTAGAAAATCTTGTGTTATTCTGCTGAACACTTTTTCGAATAATAATTGTCAACATCGTAATTCAAAAAATGGAGAGCTGAATAGACTATTGTCTACTTCCATAGCGGTTTTGCAGGGACAGATCAACCTCGGGAGTTGGAGCCACAAGTGGAGGTGCACGATGGTCCACAGATTCTAATTAGCAACGTTTATACTTGAGATTGTCATGTCAAAAGCATTAGACTTTGTCAAAACTGATACAAATCCAGGGGGACTTCCTACAGTCAGGTTAAAGAACACTCATGACAGGTACGAATCTGACTGTGGGAATCAAGGGAGCCTCCTTAAGACGATATGAGACAACAGTAGTACTCCCAAGGAGATCAATTATCTCATTTTATTTTTCACCTATCTTGAGGCAGCTCTTCTGGATCTGAAGCCTCTCGAAAGCGAGGGTAAACAACATAATAGCGATTCAGATGATTTTCTTTCAAATGGTTAAAAGCGCAACCTCTTTATTGGAGAAAGTACCGGGAAAGCTGGTTGAATGGTTCCTAACAGTAAACTATGACAATACCGAAATCTCAAAAGGATTACTGAGGAAAAGCCAAAAAGCTGGGCTCCCCTCTCGAAAACTTGATTTACTCATAAAAGACTCACGTGGATACAAGAGTCTGTATGCACTTATGAAACTCTTACTTTTATACAATGTGGGTACTCGGGACTGCAAATTATTGATCTTGGAAAGCTGAACTCCACAAATATTAACTTCCACATATCCTTCTATAACCACTCCAGATTGCCGTCCTACATTTTTTAAAAAGATCGAGGAGCACCGAGATTTCATGAGATCCTGGAGGCAAGATGGAGGATCTTTGACATATACTTTGTTTGGCCCTAGAGACTCATACAAACGTAGCTATGGAGGACTACGTTGCTTCGGACGTTCCACGTATTCGTGGTCAATAAATAACAATATCACTAGTCATCTTAAAATCTGATCATTTTTTGGGTTTCAGATTTCAGAATAAAACGGATATTTGTAAGTTTCCACAATATCAATATAGAAATTATGCTAATTTATGATTTTAGATTTGTTATCCATTTATAAAGGTCTTTCTGTATGTAATCCTCAATAGGTTTACCTCTGCACATGAAACTGAATCGTGTCTACTCGAATAAATTGTATTTTTAATTTCACAATTTTTTATCCAAATGAATTTCCCTCTTGATCTTCAATAGAGTTATGTCGTATATGACCAACTTAAAGACAGGAAGGAAAAACAATGCGATTGTTTAACACAGTAAATATCCGTTGATAAAATTATTATATACGGTTTAGCGTCTTCTCCAATAGAAATGCGCCAAACAGAAGTAAAATATTTTATCAATTTTTCAATACTATTTTTTAGTACTCCATGATCCTCAGTTAGTTAATGCACGTCCGCGTTGTCAGTAAAGTGTTTATGGTTTCGCCTGTGACATGTTTTCGACTATTCTTGCCGTTAGACTTCTCCATCCCTTCCGTCGTCTTGCTCGCCTCCTATTTCGTTCAGAAAGACAATACTCAGTTCTTTTCAAAATTAATATTCTATAATCCTCAGTTCATATATTATCAAGGTATCTCAGTGATTTAAATTTTCCAACAACCAATTGTTTTAACTTTACACCTTAAATACTACAACATAGAAGGACTGATATCTTTTCTTACGAGATTTTTTTACAAAAACAATTATCATCTTTAATGACAATTGAGTTGTTTGAATTCTTTTTAATGAAAAGGCAAGTTTCATCATAATTAAAAATATTTTCCATATTAAAATTTTTAATTGAATTTTTGTAGCAGAATTCTTTCCCTAGAAATTACTATAAAAGATAGTTTACGACGCTTCCTAAAACGGTCGAGCAATCATTTGAGCGTTTGAATTTTAAAATTTATAAGAGCCGCGATAGTTTCTGCAATGTTTTTAATTAAACTGAAATTCCATCTTGCATCAGGTTTCTGAAAACTTCAAAAATTGAATACAAACCTCGGTTACACAAACTAACTAATCACATGATCCCAGGACGCTCTAGCAAAGATTTCAAATTGGCATGATGTTCCTCTCTCAACCACACACAAGTACGTATCGGTTGAATGACTGGATCTTCGTAGTCACGACGGTAAGTACACGGTTCATGCGTAGCATGGATTCTAGAAGCATTAAAAGCTGAGACTTTCCAGAAGTCCATCGTTCCGTAATTTTGAAGACCCTTTTTCAGCTAACCTCGATTTACAAGAAATTTGTCCGAGAAATGAATGGACCCCAGATGCGTAAGAAATGCAAAGTTCAATAAATTGGTTGTTAATAGAATTCAGGATGAGGCTATTTCCTATCTTCCAAATCCAGATAGACATTTCAAAACAATTTTTTTTCACATTGTGTAACTACATTCTGAACATGGGGGATAGCCTGTGTATCCTATAAGTCACTCCAAGGATCTTTTTGAATTTCTGAACGGGACGACATAACTGTAGTTTTCAAATCAATTGTCCGTCTTCCCAGTCTTTTGTCTGATGTAAAGAGAGTTGTGACGGACTTCTCAGTGCTGGTAGACAAATGATTCTTCAATAACCATCCGTTAAGAAGCTCTTGTATATCCACTACTTGATAAAATGTAGCGTCTAAATGTTCATATAAAAGCCTTTTCTTGTTCATGTGTTGAAATCATAGTTCTAAGGGACGTATCAAGAAATTCATTTTCTGAATACTTTATTATCTGGCAGTACTCATACTTGCTCAACTTGAACTTTAAAAATGTGTGCAGAAATAAAATATTTTTTTTAATTTTAAATATTAATATAAATATAACAAAAAATCAATAAACTACCGCTCTATTAATTGGAGTAGCTTTTTGCAACTTAATAATTTTAAAATATCAACGATTTTAACTATTCACCATTCAACTCAGGAAACTCTGATTTATCCACAATACTATTTTTTCATTTCGATTGGTTCTAGTGGAGTTCCACGTACGACGGTGACAGCCCATTAATGCTATTTTTCTGTCGTTATTGATTGACCAAGTTTCGTTGTATATTGAAAAACAATATTCGCAACTCATTTAAGTGACGATTTGTAGGCATAATTAAACATTCTGACGACAATTATTCTAAATAATAAATTTTCTGTTTAGTCAAGATATTAATGTTACAAGTGTTGGACAAAATCTGCCTTTTTCTCAGTCGATTCCTGTTGCTGTCCATTCCAGCTGATTTTCATAAATTGTAATGCTTACTGAAATGAGTGATATCTCACTACCGAACTGAATTGTTTACAACTGACTCTCACGCAATCAAAAGAACTTAAGAATATACCTCGGCCTCTTTTTAACGAATAGTCAATTCATTGTTTTTTTCTTTAAAACAACGTTTCTAACCTTTTTTCTGGGGCCACTAATTTTTAATATTGAATTTTATTTTTTTTAATACAAAATCATTATGACTTCTGTTCCGGTATATTTATCAGAAATTTTGGATGTCTGATCTAATGCTATTAGGTACTAGCTCATATAATCGTCAACCTGAAGGCGATTACTATGCCAGGTTTTCAAATATGAGATGATGTTTAAAAAGTGAACTCGAATTCAGACGTGCTTTCTTCAGGAACGCCAACGGATATTAGAATGACATGTGTATCTCAAAAATCACCCAAAATATTTAGAGATTTTCTAAATGGGACAGCACCATTGTTTTTTTACATCGACCAGCCGTCTTTTCAGTCATTTTTCTGATGTAAAGGGAGCTGTGACAGACTTCTCGTCGATAGGCAGTTCTTGAGCAACCATTCGTTAAAGCGATCCAGGTTTTGTTGCAATCTTGAGGTAGCAGTCTGAATGTCCCGATAACGTGAAGCTATGAGAGTGACGTCGGCATAAGTGAGAAGAATATCATTTTCGACTTTCGGTCAAGGAAGATCGGCTATGAATAGGTTAAATTACAAAAGAGACAAAGGGGATCCTTAAGAACATCATTAGGAAGAACCCAGGAAATAGATTTTAACTGTCCAATGCAGACACGTCCCTTCCGACCCCTAAGGAGGTTATCTAACCAGAGTTTAAGCTTTCCAGGGAATTTTCTTGACACTGAGTCGAAAGCTTTATGAACATCATAGAGCAAAGTACAGTCTTCATATATTCCCGATATGTATGAAGCCAGATCCTTCTTCATTTTCCGGATTTCAAAATTGGACGTAGTAGGCAAGCTTCCATAGGGATGGAATAAAATTTTTGTNGACAAAGGGGATCCTTAAGAACATCATTAGGAATAACCCAGGAAATAGATTTTAACTGACCAATGCAGACACGTCCCTTCCGACCCCTAAAAAGGTTATCTAACCAGAGTTTAAGCTTTCAAGGGAATTTTCTTGTCACTGAGTCGAAAGCTTTATGAACATCATAGAGCAAAGTACAGTCTTCATATATTCTCGATATGTATGAAGCCAGATCCTTCTTCATTTTTCCGGATTTCAAAATTGAACGTACTAGGCAAGCTTCCATAGGGATGGAATAAAATTTTTGTTAATAGAGTGGTTGAATATCCTCGTTAATGCGGCGATTCCAAGTTCCCCAAGATTCTTTAGAAGAATTATTGGGATTTTATCCGTTCCGTTAGAATAGGCTGTTTTAATGACTTTCAATACATTTCTCACGTCGTTAAATAAATCAAATCAGGTTCCATTTACTTAAATATAATGGAGGTTTATCTGACTTCTTATGGTCCTTGTGGGATAATTTACGTAGTATTTTATTACGATATTCAAAATTTTTCGGCTTTGATCCTTTTCAGATCACCTTTCATACAGTCTTGAGGCGGCTCAAAAAGTCATCCAACTTCGGCAGTGGATCATTTTGGTTCAAAGAAGAGAAATTTTCTTCTATCTCGATGTCCGTACTTTGAGTCCCTTTTATATTTTATTATTCAAAGTCCTGCAATAGAATGTCAGTAAGTGGACGGTAAAGCTTCCAGTGTGCAGGTTTGTAGTTGAATTGTTCTGGAAACCTTCTCCCAGTTGAAATTTCTCTCTTGGTCTTCAGAAGAATAATAAAATGGTCACTTCTTGAGTTGTAAGTAACTGATCAGCTCAATATTGCCTCCAAACTGGGGGGACAATGTGTGATGTCTGGAGAAGTTAGTTAGTCTGACTCCCTGGTCTTCAGAAGAATGATAAAATGGTCACTTCTTGAGTTGTAAGTAACTGATCAGCTCAATATTGCCTCCAAACTGGGGGGACAATGTGTGATGTCTGGAGAAGTTAGTTAGTCTGACTCCCTGCAGGGGGTTCTCATATGATTTGACACGACCATGAAACGACCTGTCTGATATAGTAGACCTTTCCCCTTGTATTGTATGGTGGGCTTGCTAGCCATAGAGAGTGTTTGGCGTTGATGTCCCCACAAATGATCTCCTCGTTCAAAGAAGTCAAAGTGGATAAATTGGGCACAGTTTACTGCTTCTGGCAAGAACCAAGTTGAGGTACTTGAATTTTCACAAAGGTAGTTTTCCATTTGTTATTCCAAGTAAGATTGCGTTGATTTCAGTAACATCGTCGTCCGTGTATTCTTCACCATTGAAGTGAAGTCCACAATTTAAAATCATTCTGATCTATAATGAGTAGACAACACCCCACTTCTTTGTCAGGTCAGTCCGTATCCGTGGTCCATCTCTTGCGGTAGGCTCTATGGAGGAACATTAGATGCCCTCCGGGAATTACCAATATTTACAAAATTGGTGAACCTCATAACGCCACGCTAAAATTTTTTTGTCAGCGAACACAATAACGTGACCATCCGTATGAAGTTGATTTTTAATATTTAAATTTAAATTGACTAATCTATTATTATTAATTATTTTTTTGTCCGAAACCAACACCGAAACTTAAAGACATATTTCTCGCACGTCTATCCCCTGCATTATCTGTGGAGAGGCAAACAAGAGGAAAT
>RDEW01000114.1:0-11511 GCA_011109175.1 Dicyema japonicum | reverse complement strand
GATTTCGCTTCCAATCTCTCTAAGAACACACATCCAAAATGATTAATTACAACTATTAAAATCATTTAAGGTATAGTCTAATGCTTAAAAGTGGTGTAACCCTCATGGTTCACTACATGATATATCCTTTGATATAGCATCGATAGTTCTCGAACGTATATAAGATTACATACGTTTCAAACAAGGAATTTCTCATTATACGTCAATACGGCTAGCAATTCTATTCAAAAACTTACTGGGAAAGTTAACATATGTGTGGATATTCCAAAGGATTAGACATTGAGTGATCCAACATGAAAGCAATGTTCTCCAGTATTGCATCTACTCATCAATACAAGACACAACTTACCCCATGTGATATCAATTAACCACTTTGGCCATAAAATGGTAGACATCCGGACATTATGGTTTGCTCTTCTAACTAATTCCCTCGTCTATCTACAACATGAGTCGAAAATGGTCCCTAGCGACCCAATTATTATTATTATTAGCACTTTCACGTGAGCCATAATATTTATAGCCCCGCATGTGCAGCAAAAAATATGAGAGAAAGAGTTAGCTTGTTTCAGGCTTTTCTGTTCTTAGCCAGATCCCTCAGTGTGTCCAGGTCGTCACCAGATGCCAATGTTTTCTTTACGCCTTTAAAATCGTTTTTAAAACAACCGGGAGAGTTGTTCTTGGTCTTTCACGAAAGCGTTTTACATGGGGGAGTCTTCCATGGCGATATTCGGTGGGGTCGAGTCCAACCTAAGGACGAGTCAAAAGAGTCTCCAACGAGAGCTTATGATCTCGAGACTTATTGGTGTACAGTCACGGGCCAATTAGTAAAATATTTTGATATTTATTTTACCTATTATTAAAAATTAAATAAATTTCCACACGTGTTAATAATTTTTTGTTGTAAATTAAATTGCCGAATTGTCCGAAAAGAATGAAAGATTTTCAAACTCTTACATTTAATGCAAATTGGACTCACGACTTATGGAAAAACCTATATGATATGCTCCGATAAAGTTGCTGTCCCAAAACTTTATAACATCATGCGACATTATGAAACTTGGCATTACGAAAAATTCAATTTACATGAGAATCACGCTTAATGGAAATTAAGAGACTGGAACACAATTACTGGACATTTTTCTATAATTTGAGTTGTAAAAAAGACACACGTACCAGCTACGAAATTACAATGATAATTACGAAACGAATGAAATCATTTACAGACAGCGAATTAATCAAAGAATGCCTAATTGCAGTAGCAGAAAATATTTAAATCTCTTTTTAACAACGTTTTTGGGAATTTCGATTATTTTTCCGAAATATTGTTAACATTTCCAAATTGGTATTTTTCGTGTATATAACTTGAAACTGCAAAGGATCCTGCCCCAAATATACCTTTGCCTTTCAGAACTAAAGAACGTTCTAATATGCGGCGACCTTAATTCGCGACACCACGTTTGTTTTGCTTCTCAGTCCTCTGACAGTCGAGGATGATTATTTTGAATGACCCTAAATTACACACAAGAAACCCATTAAGAAGCACCGATAACAGCACATCTCTCGATTTAACCTTATGCTTCCCCTCTTTATCAGGACTTGCTTCATGGAAGTGAGTTATGGTTTCCAGTGACCACAATCACATCATTCTGCTTCATGGAAGTGAGTTATGGTTCAAGAGGATTACTACGACGCCGGACAGGATGGAGAACCTGCTTTATGCAGGCCGATCTCCCTAACCAGCACATTATCAAAACTTCTTGAAAAATTGGTACTATCCGCCATTAGTCCGGACCTCCCTCAAGCGGATTTTCAACATGGCTTTTGTCCTTGAAGGTCCACCACCCTATCCCAATTCATAACGCCGCCCACCACACATGCGAACTAGAATGGTATCAATCGACATAAACAAGGCTTTCGAAGCAGTCCCAAGGAAGCTTCTTATTGGGAAGATTTTTGATTCGAAAGTTCGTCCAAACCTAAAGCTGTGGTTGGCCAACTTTCTTTCTGGGCAACGTGGGAGAGTTATGAAGCTAGATATCTCCAATACATCCAATTCCCCTTGGCTATCTCAATCTTATGTTCATGCTAATGAGTGAGTCTGGATCCTGTGCTTTACACGGTTGTACATCAGTGGACAGCAAACGGACTTGGTGTTCCGAAGTACTTGATCTCTCAAAGTACTGGGGTGAAGTCATTTGTGAATACAAGCTAAATTAACTTGGAAGATCCGCAGATACCCATCGTATACCTTCTCGGTATTGGAAGTTGGTACTCTGCTCGATGGGAATAAAATCCGTGTTGGAATTGCTCTTCGGATAGGCCTTGACGTCTGCTCCCAAGAGTCCTTTAAGTCGACAGTTTGCATATAGGCTTCTAGATACTTATCAACTCCCAACTGCCATCCCTTGCTGTACTTGGTTACAGTTCTTCCTCACTCCATTACATATAGAATGACGATGACCTGCATCTATGCTTTGTATCTAATTCGCCTGACAGAAGCTCAAAATATATCCTGTGACTTTTTCATGTACGAAAATGTCCGGCTTATTGTACTCGACAATAATAGTGACCTTTATGGACACCAATCATTATCTACTTCTGATATGTTCTCAACTTTCTGGGTTTTTTGAATTCATCCTATTGCAAAATTGTATGCTCTTGACGACCTCATCGTGTCGCCACGTGTAATCATGACCCAATGATCAACAGATATACGAGTCAATTGAGGAATCTTTCAGAGCTCATCTTGCGGAGAGAAGGTTCCAACCAAGGCGATATGAAATGCCAATTCTAAAGCTCTCATCGTCAAAGAAAGTCTCAACGTCATGGATTGAGGGCGATTTTTTTGACTATTCAAAATTTGGCCTTTTTTGACTTTTGGCAAATTTATATACAAAGAAATTTTTTTAATATAAAAAAATCTAATTAAAATCTTTATTCCATCTACAGCCCGTTGTCGTCGAGACGAGCAGAGTCTTCAGGTCAAAAATGGTCACTTGCTAAGATCTCTTGGGTCTATGATATCGAAAGTGAGTAACGAGCGTCGGGAAACCGAGTGGCTGTTCCAAATTATTATCTGGCATTTGTCACTTAATACGAATAATGATGCGTGCTTTTCAAATAAACGAAAATGCGTGAAGAAATATGTCGCTTTTACATTTTTTTATAGAAAAAATTTATAGACAGAAAATTTATATTCCAGATAATTAATTCCGCATAGATCGTTACTGAAATATAATTTTTGAATTTGTTAAATGCCTCTTCCGCCATTCTTATTAATTGACAGGTACGCCAATACACAATAATATTCAACAACTTCAAGTCAACTACCCCTCCTGGTCAGAATTATTATTATTATAAGCAGGTCAGAATTATTTGTTATCTAAAAAACCGAGTTTTTTTAATCACAAAAAAGTAAATAATTTAAATAAATAATTTAAAAAAATTAATTAACTATTCTTTTTCCTTATAATAAAATTAATATATTGTTATGGAAGGTCAAATTAATTAATATATTGTTGGGCGACCTCATCAGCGGATATGGAAAGACTAGACTAGTTCCACAGAGGTCAGCTGAGAAAAATAACAGGAACTACTTGACCTACGAGAATATAGAGAAATGCTTTATATAAGAGATGCAGCACTTTTTGGTGAGGTGGTGACGTGCCTCGTTTCTTCTCTGTACTACGGTTAAGAAAAATGTCTGAAAAACACTCATCATACAATCGAGAACTCAGGCTAATGACGTTCAACGTACGTGGAATATCGAAAGATTGGACAAGGAAAGTACTTTGTGACGATCTCGAGAAATACAAAATATATATTGGCTGCCTACAAGAGACGAAAATCGAAAATGGACGCGATGAGACATGGAACAACTACCGATTGATTCTCTTCCCAACTGAATGCAAGCACTACGGCATGGGATTTGCCCTACACGTGGATTACCTCAAAAAATTACATCGCTTTTGGAGAGTCAACGACCGAATATGTGTCCTACAAGTCAAACTAAATGAACTATGCCCCTCCAAGAGTCTACTAACCGCCATAAATGTCTATGCACCACACTGTGGACGAGTAATCAAGAACCCCAGTGAACTCGAGGAATTCTACTCAGAACTATCAAGCACATACTCTAACAATTCTTCCTCGTCTCTTGTCTTTGTTGCGGGAGATATGAATGCAAAGGCCGGAATGCGAATGGGGCCCGAAGAATCCTCTATTGGAAGACACGGGCGCGGAAAGAGAAATGCATCTGGAGCCTCTCTGGTAAACTTCTGCGAGGCAAATAGCCTTTTCCTGTGCAACACGGCCTTTACGCACTCAGCTTGCCACAAGACGACGTGGCACGGACAAAGAAAAAACTCTGTCGGAGAGACCGTGAATATATATAATCAAATCGACTACATTATCTGCCGAAAGTCTGATAAACACCTGATAAATGATGCACGTTCCTACCAGGGAACAACAACCGACAGCGACCACAGGATCGTCATTGCAAAACTTTGTGTAAAAAAGCACCTGACTGGGAAAAAATACATTGAAAACACGAAGAAGGCGAAACAAAGACCCAATATATACTTTCAGACAGAAAAATTGTGGTTAGAGCCAACTTGTAGAGCTAAATATCACGAACAAATCGAGACTCATATGGTGAAAACCGCACCGAAATCATCAGTACGAACTCTGTGGGATAAAACAAAACAGGCAATCTCCAAGTCGGCCAAAATATGCCTTGGAGTCCGAAATCATCACGCCCTAAAATTGAATCACCACCCGAACGTGCCAAATATGGCAAAGCATTGCAGAGAGCTACGACTAAAAGTGGCAAACAAGTCAGACGAGAGTAAAAAAAAGAGCTTAATATCCAACAAAGGGAACTAAAGTGGAAAATCAAAAAGATGAACAGAAAACATTCACGGGAAATTATTACATCCCTATTAAAAGATGTGGAATGTCTAAAAGACAATTCAAGGATGTATGCGGCTGCTGCGGACAAAGAAAGGACAAAACATCCTTCACATCAAAGACAAAGATGGAAAATTCGTGGGTAACCCGAAAGAAAAAGCAGAATTGATTGCACGACACTTCGAAACACTGTTGAATAAAGAAAATAATGACTTTCCCCTTTCCAAAGAAAAGCAAAGGCGCTAAAAATCCCAATCACAGTGGAAGAGGTGGAATTAGCGATAAATAAACTGAAGAACAACAAGAGTGCTGGGCCGGACAACATAAGCCCTGAGCTCCTAAAATATGGGCCAAAAAAACTTAGCGACACAATTGCAAAAACCCTAAATGCCGTCTTTGAAACTAATACCGATCTAGGACTTGGAAATGGATTATTAATACCCATACAAAAACCGAACAAATCAAAAGGACCAGTAGAAAATCTCCGCCCGATAATACTTCTGAATTCGATACGCAAGGTGCTGGCAAACATTGCACTAAGCCGGATAAAGGGTATGGCGAATCTATACCTACCAGCAAGTCAAAGTGGGTTCCGAGAAGGGAGGTCTACGGCAGACATTGTATGGAGCCACAGATGGCGCTGCGCAACGCACCAAAGATTCAAGAGCGCAAAGATTTACTCATGAAAGATGGAGACGTACTAATAAGCTCGGCTCTCTAATAGGAGACGCTGAAGATGTACTAAGGAGGAAAACACTTGCAAATGCGGCAATGGCTAAACTGAAGAAAGGATGGCTAAGAGCCAAAGGACTTGAATTGACATCAGATGCAGGCTTTACAACGTGTTTGTGAAACCGATCCTACTGTACAACGCTGGGACATGAGGAAGCTCCTTCAACGAACTATTGAAACTGGATTCGTTATATAGAAGGCAACTAAGAAGCTTACTCGGAATGGAGTGGCCGCGTAGAATATACCACTGGTATCTACAACAAGTGTATGTGTTCATACATCAGCAAGGATGTGATAGATGCCCGGTGGAGGCTATTTAGGCATGTACTAAGAATGAACCTGGACGCACCCGCTAACAAAGCGATGGAGGATTACTTTGACAGTTGTGACAAACCCTTCCGCCTTTCGTGAAAGTGCCATAATAATAATGTGCAGCTTCCAAAAAATAATCCTTGACTAAGTTCATTCAAATTTAGGGTGGATTAAATTCTTGGTGCTTCCAAAGCTTCTTTGATTCAAAATTTCTTGATTACATTATCTCCTAAGTCCGTCAAGAGAAAGGGAGGTTTTAATCTGTCAGTAATGGATCTCCAACCTTCTTCCGAAGCAAATTGAGCAAAGGTTAAGTTACTATTGAAGCAAATTCAAAAAAAACAAGACAATGTCCCAACAGGTCTTAAAGACAGTGAGTCATAATGTATGGAAGTGTGAGACCAGCGCATATAATGAACTGGGGTTAACGACCGAAGCAACAACTAATCTAAACGTGCAAAGTAGAGTGAATTTAAAAATAATAAATTTTTATTTTTAAATTTACATTTAATTTAAATATTTTTAGATATTACCAAAGGCAAAAAAAAGTGACTAACATTACTTTTCAACTAAAATACAAAAAAATTTAAAAAAATTCAAATACCTGGAGTTCCTTGCGTTTCTGCAAAGCATCAGGAAGCTAATTGGGGAAAGAGTCATTGGTTGACAAAAGACATCTGGAATCCTCGTCTCAACAATGGAATTTGTTAGACAGTTTTGGTACCTTGCAGGATAAAGGAAGGGAGATCCTAGAACGACTCGATGGTTCATTCAGAACATTAGCACACGATCATAAAGGGTAGCTCAAATCCTTTTACAGTCTGCAAGTTATAGCCGATTACTAAAATGAAAAGATGACGTCATAAGATAATTTAGAGGTTGATATGATAATGCAGTTTCACATGAATCATAGCACCCATAACCCCCATGTGCAGTCCTAGACATAATATTAAATGTCAGTCTCTTCCACGGTCTTCGATTGTTAGCTAGTTATCTCGTGGAGTCCAGGTCGTCACCGGTTTTTAACTCTTTTTCAGTGTTTTCATAATTTTTTAGTTCCCCCTCGAGGCGGACTTGTTTATCTTCCGAATTTCGAGCCAGACAATGTGGAGAAAGGTTACAGTTCATTTTCTGCCAATTGGTCCTTGATAAGTTAACTACAACTAACTAGCAATTGGCACATACAATAAACTTTCTTAAATTTGCCATTTTTAAAAAATATTCTAATTTTAGTCGGAAATGGAACGGGTCCGGACTCAAAATCCCCGAAGACACAACAAAGCAAAGTAATTGGGATAACATTGTCTGCTCCATAATTTTGGAAGACCTTAAAAAAGAAGCAAATCAACATCGTCTGGCTTGTTTGGTGTCAGCTTCAAGTAGAGGGAGAGGAGCATGGCTTGGTGCAATACCTTGCCCAAACCTCGGGACCTTTTTGGACGACGATTCTTTGAGGATTGGAATCGGACAAAGGCTGGGACTAGACGTTTGCCAGGAGCACCGATGCCGATGCGGGAAAACAGTCGATGCGAAGGGATTGCACCCGCTGTCCTGCAGAAGAAGCGCCGGAAGGGACCACGTCATGCTGCTCTGAACGATGTGATCGTCAGAGCTCTGAAGGCTACAGGCTTCCCAGCACAGCTTGAACCAGTGGGTCTTGATCGAGGAGATGGGAAGAGACCTGACGGGATGACCCTTTTCCCCTTCACGTCTGGAAGATCTTTGGTCTGGGACGCAACTTGTGTAGACACGTTCTCAAGCACGAATATTTTCAAATCGGTTCAGACACCTGGAGCAGCTGCTTCGACTGCGGAGAACCTAAAAATCAAGAAATATTCTTGCCTCGGGGATCGCTACCGATTTACTCCTGTTGCGACCGAATCATCGGGAGCCGTTGGTCCAATGACGGCTGAGTTCTTGCGAGAACTCGGAGGATTGCTTGCCAGAAAGAAAAGGGATCAACGAGAAGGGTTATGGCTAAGACAAAAGATTGGAATAGCCATACTCCGAGGGAACTCGTTCGCAATCCACGCAGCAGGCTTCCTCAACTGACATTTGTTTAATTGTTAAAAAAAATTATTTTATAAAAAAAAATTTAGTGGAAATTTGCCAATTCCAAAATTTGCCATAATTTTTTTAAAGTTTTTAAAAAATTATGTATTATCTAACACGGATATTCACGATCCGATTGAAATCGAAGAATTTACATGCAAATACTAGAGATATCAAAAAGAAGCAAATGGGAATTGAATTTTATTTCGATAAAGCCTTTTCACGAGAGCCATAATATTCATAGCTCCGCATAGGCAGGACACACACTTCATTTAAGTGAAGAACAGTTAATTTTAACTAATCGTAGAACCAAGGAATGATCTTCACTTTTTTTTCTTGTGTCTTTTCTAAACAATCCAGTTCCGCAGTGAGTATCAACTGATGACGGCGTCACTCGTCAAACCCTTTTGGCATCGTAGATGCGTGGAACTTTCCACCAGAGAATCGAACCCGTAACCTAAGCCCGACACCTAACCACTATGCCAGCCGTCTATAAAATTTAATAGTTTACTTTTTAAATAAATTTTTTCGTAATAAAATCAAATTTTCATCGATGATTTTTCCCAATAACAATTATAAAATTATTGATTAAATTCTTAAATTTGCCACAAAAAATGCTGGAACCAAAAAATGGCAAAATCGGAGAGTTTACTGTATTGGTATAGAAACGTGTGAGATCTCACTGGAGCGGCGAACTCGTTGACATGTGTATTCTTTGATTTACATTAAAGCATCAGTCTCGATTATTACCTGAATATCCAATCAGGAGACCACGGAAACATTCTCCGCACACGAGTAACTCTACCGTGCAAAACAACCAACCCAAGAAAGCACGAGGTGAGTTTACTATAGAATTCATGGATTCAGAGACCATCCCACCGAATACGAGAGTACGGCTTTTGTGAGATCCTCTCGATTTCGGGTTGAAATGTAGCAGACAACTCCACTAAGAATTCCGTCCTGGGTTCATCCACGGTGAACCCAGGAGTGCTGCTTGATGGAAGTATTGAGGCAGAAACCCCATTATTTTACATTTTGAACTTTTGAAATAAGTGATTGATGTCCATCCTATTCCTACTCTCAGGTTCTCAAGTATCCTTATTAAAGAGTTGTTAAAGATGCAGTACATAGTTACTTCATCAAGAATGAATATCACAAATTCGAGGAAATCAATACACTAAATTTATAATATAGACAGTTTCGGCGGAAGTGTAATTGTAATCTTCAAAGTGGATTTGGTCAGGGAGAAAGTAGGAAAATCCCTACTGTGTTGTGCTAGAAGGACTCGGACGGGTGGGATCTGTTTTGAGGAGAATTGACTTTCGCAGAAAACTCCAGCTTTCTGATTCGACCCACATCAATTGCTATTTGAATAAAAAATGTTGATGTGCAAAATATAGGTTTTTTAAATGATGAGTAATAATTTAACTTTAACTAATTTTTACACGATTCATATTCTAGTTAATACATGTTACAATCAATAAAGCAGTTTATGCATAGAATCACGTAAACATTCAATTTATTACTTAAACCATGAATAACCATTAAGAAAAAGACACATCCAATAATCTGCTTCTCTCAGTAACCTAGAGAATACAAACAATAAATTTAGAAACAAGTAATAAAGCAATTCAAGAGTCATAGAAACAGTATAATTATTAATGGGATGATGGTTGGGTCAGTGAGGTCATAGTGATTCTGCAATAATCGAGCTTTACAGTCAACTGAATATAATTTTTACATATAATTCAGCTGATTAAGAAAAAAAACTTAGATGTAACACTAGTAAACCTACATCGACTAAACTAGAACTCTCTCAACTCATATATTAGCATGAAGGAACGAAACGGTTAGTAGTTATTATTTTTAGCTTTTTAGATATATTTGTGTTTTCTATTATAAGCTTTGATTGATTCTCTGTTTGGTAAATCCAAAAGTAAGCAGTCACATTGACCGTCTAAGATCAGTTAAAGTATACCTTTCCCAGTGAATTTGTTAATTCTATCATTTCTTAGAAATTGAAGTTTATAGTGATATTCTTTTGCTAATTTCTTAAATCTTGAAAGAATGGCTTTGCAATTTGTGATGAATGACAGAAATAAGAGAAAACTTTCTGAGAATGGATATATTTACCTTTTTGAAAAATGTAATGGGGAAGTCACATTTGAGAAGTGTGAATCCTGGGGGACATCATTGTTAAAAGTAAATGTAAAACGAAAGTACATACCAAGGGGGACATAATTGTTAAAAGAGTCAATGAACACAATCATGCTGGTGATGCTGCATATGTTGAATCTAAAGGAATTACTCATGAAATAAAAAGGATCACATCCGACCGAACTGAAAAGAAGGGAACCTCAATTCAATCATCAAGAGAAATGCCGCTAAATACGATACTGTTGACCTGGCAAACTGCACTGGGAAGTCATTCGATTGCTGATCATCCGTCCTCATCTTCCAGTATCAAGAAAGACCAAGTGGGACATACGCAAAGAACTGAATAAGAAGGTCATGGTCGGGACATTCGGAGTGCCCTGCGTACGCTCTCCAGCAATGACAAGGTTCTTTCACCAACTAAAGAAACCCTTGAGCTCATCACCCAAAAACATTTACCCGCCCCGTCGGATTTACGCAAGACAGAAATTGGGAGGACACCCCACATTTGGCAACCACCACAGATGATATACGATCTACTATTTCATCTTTTCCAGGAAGCAGCAGTGCTGGCTTGGACGACCTACTTCCGAGCCATATGAAAGACTTTATTTTCTTCCACAACCGCCGAAATGGGAAACTTTCGAATTAATTCAATAAAGACCCTTACAGACCGCATTCTCTGAGCTGATATCTCCGACTATGCCAGAGGACTCCTTTTTGCATCCAAACTAATTGCCTCAGAAAATCTTGTGGTGGGTTAACCCGTCGCTATAGGCATCGTATTCAGGCGCCTGACGGCAAAGAATGCTGCAGCGAGCAAGACTCAGCCCCCAACTGAGCCCTACTCAACTAGGGTTGGAATTCCTCATGGATGCGAGGTAGTAATACACTCATTCATGAACCTTGCTACCAGTCCGCCAGACACTACGAATGCTATATAGTCAAACTGGACATCTGCAATGCTTTCAATAGCATTCGCAGAGACATAATCATAGAACCTAGCATCTCCAGGATCCCGGAAATCAGCAGAATGGTAAAAATTGCATGCGGCTCCCCATTTACGTGATATTTGGGCAACACGTAGTCGAATACAAAGACTGGGGTTCAACAAGGTGACCCTCTTGCTCCCTGATCTTTGCCTTGGGTATCGACTGTGCAGCATCGACGATGCGAACTCCATTGAAACTATGGTAGCTGGACGGACTGTCGCAAATATTTGTGAACTTGTGGTGGTAGAAATCGAATCCGCTATCTCTGCACTTGCGTCACTTGAGATGGAACCGAACCCGTATAAATGTGAAGTTATAAACGTTGCTTGGGAGAGAAGACTTCTACCGTGCAGTGGCCGCT
>RDEW01000113.1:40010-72791 GCA_011109175.1 Dicyema japonicum | reverse complement strand
GACAGATGCGACAAACCCTTTCGCGGACGACCTAGATCGACACTTCCGACTGCCTTAAACAAAGATCTAAATCGTGTGAGAAAAAATCTAAAGACGGGGGACCTGGACGAATTGTGATCACTAGCATTCGACAGAGGAAGATGGAAGAGATTGACTATAAATATTGTTTATATGAGTGTTGCACATGCGGGGCTATAAACATTATGGCTTTCGTGAAAGTGCCTTAAAATAGAGGATCTCTCTCCGTGGCTGTGGTTCAGTCGCATTTCAACCAGGTGTGCGATTGACTAGTGCTACTCCCAGAATCTTAGCTTGTCTCTTGGTTGGAATAGTTCATCATCCTAAAATAGTTCGGCGGAATAACTTTTAGCCTTCTGGTTGACGTAAAATGAGAGGTCGAGGACTTTTCTGTGGACGTTGACATTGAATTTCTTTTCAACCATGAAATCTGTCCAGAATAGTTTACAATTTGTTCGTAGCTGTCGTAACACATATATCCTTGCAAGCATAAATTATGTCATCTGCATACGCAAGGGTTATCGAATTTTCGTCCGAATCAATTAGAGTATCGTGTAAGAATAAGTTAAAAAGCGACGGTGACAAGGGGAACCCTGAGGCACCCCGTTTAGAAGAATTTTTGAGACCGGTTTTGTTACGAATTTTCCTCTTCTACCAGTGAGAAAGTTCCAGAGTCATTTTTTAAAAATATTGGGATTTCTGAGCAGTAGATTTTCCTCGTTAAGATTTTTCTGGAAGCCGAATCAAAAGCCCTCGGATGTCAACCAAACACAATAAAGTATTGAGGTGCTTAGGCTTTGACTAAAGTCCCGCCATAGTATAGTTTGTGAGGGTTTGCAAGTGCGTACTTGTAGATAAGTCTTTCTCAAGGATTCTTTAGGTAAATATGGGAAGATGCGGTCCAAGACCATTTTTTCAAGAATTTTTGAAATGCGCATTATAGGGATATTGGTCGATAAGAAAAAGGGGACTCTTGGTTTTCCAGGTTTCTAACTGGGTGAATGTGGGCCAACTTCCACATTGTTGGAATTGTGTTTCTATTTATGGGTATGTTGTATATCTGTGCTAGTGCTGTGAGTGCCTTGGGTCTAAGCATTTTGATAACAATCATAGGAATTTGATCCGGTCCGCTTGATTGGGTTAGCTTTTAGGATTTAATGGCATTTTCGACCTCCACTGGTGAGAACGATACATGATCATGACGACATCTCGGTTTTATCAATGACAAAGGAAAACCTTCGTACTTTTTTAAGGTAGGTAGCTATTCTGAGCGTAAAACTTCATCATTCTATCGAGTTCCTTTTTGCTGAAATCAGGACTGTTTCTTTTCTCAGGGTTTTGATTGAAAGGGATCTATGTTTGTTAAACACGGAAGTGATTTTTGTCCATTCGTCCACTTTATTTTTCTTGGAGATTTTCTTTATTTCGCTATCCAGCACTCGAATTCGGTATCTAACTTCTGGTGGTGGCCTTTAAATGCTCTTGAGTAGATTACGTTCATTCATAATCTTCCTTTTGTGGTCAAAACGTTTAATGTGGGATTTGATTGATCTTTCTCTGATAAATAAATTCACTGCCTTCTGGATATTTCTGTTAACATAGGAAATTGCATTATCAAATACCCTGAAACGTACTGCGTCGAAATTTGCTGAGTTTATGTCTACATATTGAGCAAAATCTTTCCAATTAACATTTCTGTAATCCAGCAATGTGTTTCGTCTTATTTCAGAGATGAGCGTGCTCTTCATCCGAATGAAAATAGGATTGTGGTCGCACCGGAAGTCATCAATCACAGAACATTGGCAAGAGAAGCAATGTTAAGGGTGGCAAGGGTCAATTCAGGCAAAGCTCTATAATGTGTACTTGTGATTATCCGATAGACGTTAAGGATTATGAAATTATTCAGTAGAGAATTCCTTAGCAGAAGCAAGAGAAGACGCTGCCGGAGTGCGGTTGGATCAGGTAAACAACTTTGGGCAGGACCTGGTAGGGGAATGTACATGTTCACAATTTTAATATTTCCCATGTTTGTTCGAATTGAGATCCCAATGCATTCCACGGGAGATGGAGGATCATAATACAAAGGCGTTATTGTGTGCCCTATCTCACTTTTAACGAGAGTAATGACTCCACCTCCACAGCCAAACTGACGATCTTTTCTGATAGATGAAAAACATGAAAAACTGATTAAATTAAAAAATCACGAACTTGAAATTCAATTTAAAAACGACCAATTTTACACTTTGCTCGAATGTTATCAAATTACGATTACCGAAATTATGGAAGAATGTTTTCAATGTTGCTGTTTCCGAGATAGTGTTGCGTTGGAAATGAATGAGTAAGGAGCATATTAATTTAAGTATCAGCGAAATAGGAACGTCAGAGTAGTTCTTAGTAACGAATCCCAAATATAGAACATCTGGTAAACAGACCTTCACCAAAGTTAAGGCTCAAATTAACATAAAAATGACCGGATCCCTATCATCTCTGAAATTGGTGTGCCCAGATCGTGGTGATACAAAACCCCCGACGGGATCACAGCCTTCCCTTTCTCTCTGGAATGCCGGATTTGGGATTGGGCATGCACAAACACTTTATCGGAGTCAAAATCTTTAGATTCCGCGTTGAAAGCTGAGGCAGCACAAGCATTCGAAAACAATAAAATAAGAAAATACGACAGCCTCAGCTCAGATTCCATGTGCTGTCCGTTTCGTCGAGACGAGTGGAATCTTCAGGCCCAAGACGGTCTCTTTTCAAGATCGCTTGGGTCAATAATATCGAAAGTGACCAATGAGCGTCTGGGAATGGCTGTTCCAAAAAATTGTCAGGGGAAACAGTCACTCAATTCTTCAGGACAATTTAGCTCGATAATCTTGCTTAGTCCTTTAAGAAAGTCTTGGTGTTGGTTAGATTTAATCAAATCAGGGATCTAGTGGACGTCTATATCGCATCAAGTCTCATATTGAAAGTGGATCCTAATGAACATAGAAATGGTTCACAACAATATCCTAAATCGGAAGTCGTGGAAACCAGAAAAAAGGAAAAAATTGAATGAACCACGGATGAAGTCCAATCAGCTTAGGTCTTGACTTGGAGAGAGTAAGCTGTTGTTGGAAACAAGATCATTGCTACGGCCGCGTTAAATAAAGTTAATAAGAACTGGAATAACAGCAGACGATCGAGTATATCATTCCGACTACGATGCCTTTGTTAAACCAGTCCTATGGTACAATTTGTCAACGTTGGTGATGTTCAAGACTGAATAACTCGGGATAGACTCGTTTCATAGAAAGCAGGTCAGAACATCGCTCGGACTAAATTTGCCGAAGAGAACCAACAAAAAAGCGCTTCCTCCAGTGATCCTTTGAGCCTAATTAACATTAACAAACTCCTCCAGTGATCCTTTGGAGCATCTCTTTTTAGGAAGTTTGCCATCCTCTTCTCTGCTGCATCTCTGATCGACATTACTAACATATCATCTAACTTCTCGTCGAGCCTTTTGCGCAGGAAAATCTTGATCCCTGCTCTTCTCGAATTTTCAAATCTAGATAATACGCTCCTTGTCTTCAGTGTAATACCATCTTTCTAGTGCATCGAGGAGCGATGGAATGATCGCACGTGAAAAGATAAATCAAAGCATATCCGTTTCGAGTCTCAATTTCCTCATACACAATATGTTTTCTTCCTTCGGAGTTTAAAGCCACATAATGTACTCCCAGTTTTCTCAATAGTTGTTTCTAGATGCTTCAGGGATCTCACAGTATTGATTCTGCATAGGGAGCCTTGCTGATTTCCTTTTCCATTTCGACTTTTCTTCTGACAGTTTTAATCTTTGGAGACCCCACCAGTCTTTGATCTTTTCCATATACACATTGAGTCTCCCCTCCGATATCATACTCGATCTCGACATCAGACAGTAGGAAGTAATCTGCGTATATCAGAGATCTCGTACTTGGTGACCTCGAAGACGGGAAACCGGCCATTAAACATTAAATAATAGAGGGTTCAAAATTGATCCTTGTGGGACTCCTCTCTTCAATAATATCATATTTGAAAAATAGCGTCCGCATCTAACATAGGAGTTTGTTCCTTCTAGGTACACTTTCACCCAATTCACTAGTTCCTTAAGACTTCCCTTCCGAGTTAACTGGCCGATTATAACTCTGTGGTTAACAATGAAATTCAAGAAACATTTGGATCATCTGGCTGTGCATAACCTGGAGTTTAGATGAAATAAGCAATCACCCCATGATCGTCCCGGACGAAACCCAAATTTATCTTTTATGAAATAGTCTTTTTTTCCAGCAGATTTAAAAGCCTCCAGAAGACAATTTTTTCCACAATTTTTTAAATTAATCGAAGCAGACTTATCGGACGGTAGCTAGATTGACCCTTCTTTGGTTTTCCTGTCTTCGCTACCATCCTTAAAATCGTTTTCTTCCACCCATGTGGAACATGACCAATCTTAATACTTGCATTGAACACGTCCTTTAGAACTCTGAATAGAATTTCTGGGCCTTCTTTAAACATTCTGGTTTTGGTGAAATCACTGCCCGGGGCTTTATTGTTTACATCATTTATTGACATTTTCAACTCTTCTAGAGAGATCTCTATAAATGGTGTTTTTTCCGACAAGGGTTCATAACAGAGATTCTCAGCGATGACATCATGGCCTACTTAAAATATTTTTTAAGTTTTTCTCAAAAACTAGAGGTATTACTTCTTCAGCATAGTAGGAGCCATCCGGTTTCTTACTTGGGAATGACTCTGGGCTCCTCACTCATCGGTATAGCTTCCAGAAAGAATGATTGTGCTTGTATACCTTTCGTAGTTTGAGTTCAACTTATTCTCATTCCAACTTCTGAACCGTTCAGACAATTGCTTTTGTAGGTCGCCGATTTTGTGAGACAAGGTTAGCGATCAAGTGGATCTATGCATCTCCTCTGATTAGTTCTTACATTATTTCCTTTCAACACAATCTTCTTGATGTGCCAGGGATAGAGATAACATATCGTCTCTTGAGTATATTTCTCTAGCAAAATCAGATCCGTTATTCGCTTACTTGTTTTACCAATTTCCAAACGAGTATGGGCTCACTCTGTTATATGTTATCTTGTCCAATTAAGTCGTGTCCGACCCTTGGAGATCTCATGAACGAGTTTCCTCCACTCTCCCCGATCCGTTACAATTTGGAGTAGCCTTGATATAGGCATTCCCGTGACGTCTTCTACCGTGGATAGCCACCGAGTCCTTGGTCGGCTAGGTCTTCTCTTCCAGTAATATTGCTCAGCATAATAATTCTTTCCAATGAATCAGAGCGGACAATCTGTGTTTTACGATTCTTCCTTCTAGCGAAATGTCAGTCTCTACCCGTTTGAGTACATCGATGTTTGTTATTTTGGAAGTCCAAGGGATTCTTAGTAACCTCCTCCAGCACCACAGCTCAAAAGCATCAATTTTTCGTCTATCCGCCTTTTTCAATATCCATGATTCTGCGACGTATAGAAAAACCAGGAACACGATTCCATTAACTAGTCTGCATTTAGCCAATTGGCTGGAGAGTCAGTTGGTAGTGGCAGTACAATTCCTGGTATCCACTTATAGGGCTCACTATGCCATAACATTAACCATTTGCAAAAAAATTCTATAGTGATGCCAGTTTAGATAATCATTCGATGTAAGAAGTTTACCAACTTCAGATAGCTTCTTTAGGGGCTGTTATCCTTCTTGCAAACAAAGAACGTGGAGTTGAGAGTACCTCCCAAAATAGCCATCGGTTTTCAACGGAAAAAAACAAATATGGTTTTAACGACGCCTTGGTATGGTAATCATCCGTAGCAGTGACCACTTTATCTTGGCAGTTGGATCATGATTTGCTACTAATATTCTTACTACCGAATAAAATTGAGCGTAATATGTAGCATTTTCAATAACAGAAATGCAATATTTTCCCATCATTGTAACGCTTTCTAACAAAAAGTTAGAAAGTTGACTCAGATGGCACAACAAGAAAAAACCGACAAAACGTGAATTTATATTTTAAATTTGAATTACTATTTTTTAATAAAAATAATTATTAACAAATAATTCATTATAACTTTTAGTGCAATTTCGAGGAGAGTACCAAAGTTCTCTGACTATTCAGTAATTGACAGAGAAGGAAAGCTCCGAGGTGGCTTACTGACTACTATACTCAACGGAATCCTCTACAAGGATATCACAGACTACGTTGATGTTTGTCCATTTCCGCAGTTTGTTCTTCCGTTTTTACTTGTTTATCTGGTTACGTGGAGAGGGATATACAAGTGCTCCTGTTGCCACGATTTTTAGCGTGTTCATGTCTCCTTTTTAATTGATATATCGCATCAGCATTCACAAATGAAAAATGTATTAAGTTCTAATTTTTATCAGGGCCAACTTAATTACGTAAGGTTTTATTCTCACAATATCTTCGAGATCAACTGGAGGGGCATTAGTTTGCGAACTTAATTGTGGCCAGATGACTATTGTTTTAAACATTGAAATGCGTGAGTCATATTTGGTAAAAATAGAAAATATTTAATGATTCTGTGTTAAACTGTCCTTAAGTGACTTATTTCCGTCATTCGTTCAATGAAGAAAATATCTTTGAAAAAGTATCCTTCAGAACTATGAAAAATATAACATCTTGACATTTGTTACCAACAGCGTACTTAGTTCGAGGCCTGATGGTCCCTAGTTCAAATACCACTGCTGTACATTTCAGTTGAAGGTTCCACTCATCTACGATGCTTTGACTTGGCGAAATAACGTCGTCATCAGTAAGCATATCACTACGGAACCGGATCGTCTATAAAGGACATACACTCAACAAAAAGAAAAAGCAATGAAGAGAATTCGTTGGTTCTGGATTAGTCATCATAACTGTTCTTTACTTAAATAAAGTGTGTGTCCTGCCTCTGCGGAGCTATAGCTAATATGGCTCTGCGTTAAAGTGAAGTAGGGAGCTTGAATCGCCAGGCTGTTTCCTTTGACAATAGCAATCGAAATACGCCCTCGAAGTCATCCATCTAGCGCAGATACTTGATGACCCTTAGGATCATTGAGCCGATCTGACAGACTAAAGGTCAAGGATTCCTGCGACTCAACAGCAAATAAAACAAACAAGTGATCCTCCAAAATTCTTAGGAACTTTCTTCTCTTCTGATCCTCGACTTGCTTAATAGCATTACTTTGGTCCGATACTGAAGCAGTAAAATTTTTTGGAGAGTACGTATCCATACACGTAGGGTCCCAAACCAGGTTCATTAGCAAAAGGGAATATTGTAATCCGGTTGGGGCGCTTGCCATTGTCTCGACTTCTGAAAGCAAAACATTTTCCTATGCCGATGATACTTGTGCGCCCGTCTGTCTTTTCTGGAGGACGTTTCTTCCGCCAATCTTCTTGATGCTCTCTGATCATTCTGAAGGAAAAGGAGTGGAGGAGTTGATGGGCTTAAGCCAGGGCATCTATTTGAAGAAAATTGGATAAGAGAATGTTCTAAACTCTCCAAAAATATGTCGTTCCAATAAAAAAGGAAGAGTTAATTCTCAAATCTCATTATGGTGTCTTAATCCAACATGTTTTGATTCAAGAGATGAATCCATAATTCGTTATTCCACATGAAATTCAAAATTAGTTTAATGCAAGAAATTTAGTTTCACCAGGAGAAGGGCTTTTATCTGAAACCTCATCTCTTGAAAAATAAAGCCAATTAAAAATTTACAATAATTGACCTGGAACGTATAAAAAAGAACTTACCGTGATGTATTGTGATAAAAGATTTGATTTCCATTAGTTACCTCGATTTCAATATTTAAACTGCAATTGAAACTTGAAATAAAAATGGCTGGAGAATCTCAATGACTGTAATAATATCTCACTTATTCAAGAGTAGAGTTAGATAAATTAACTATAATAATATAAGCATTCTCACGAGTCATAGGTCCACCCGGTTTTCTGTTATAATATCAACTAAAACAAAATATCGGAATTATTTAGACAGAATTTTACACACTCTGAGTGACAGTCTCCTATTGCTCCCAGATGGATAATTGGAGATATTGCTTCAAATGCCGCACGTGGGAAATATAACTTTATATGTTTATACATTCAATTACTAATATAGTTTTTTTATTAACGACAGAGTCAATAGTTATTTGGAGGAGTCCTACCTCAAGGTTTGGAGTCTACATCTAGACCCTCCCTTCTTTATTTTTTTATCTCGAAAAGGTTCTTTCAATTTTTTGTACGTGTACTGGATTTTTGATTTCCTCCTGTAACCGTCGATCCGATCCTTCACAGTTCTGCTATTTTGTTCTGCTATACTAACATCATATTTTCCTCTTTGCTTAGACCATCACTCAGCTTCTTGTGTAAGGAAAGCTAAATCGCAGCTATCCTTGTTTTCTCTAGGAACAATAAAATCTTCTTCGGAGATAAGAACCATCCCTAACACCAATACAGTAGGCAGGGGAGTATAATACCCTTGTAGTTGAACAAAATGCATCACGGTTTGATGGTTGAAGTGATTGAACGAATGTCTCAATTCGTCCTTCTCCCAACACTTTTCATTTACTCCTACACGAAATACCTCTACTGTAGCGGATAATTCAATGTTCCAAACATACACAATGATTAAATTAGATCCGTGGATATCAGTGGATGTAGCAAAATCAGAACTTAGGTAACACCTAACACTTGCTCTCTTTTTTTTCCAACATATAAAGAACGAGTTCTTTTTCAATACATGCTTCACGAAATAAGGCTCTAAATGAATCCATACGTTTTATTTTATAAGGAAAAAGGAAAAAGAATAGTTAATTTTAATTCAGCTGTTGGGAGATGCAGAAGCTATTCCCACGGACAACAGCCAACGAGAGCCTCTCCTTGAGCCATCTCGTCTCACGAAGATCACCAGTTTTGTCAGTTAGTAGTTTTCCCAAATGGTTCAGGAACTTCAGCGTTTTAGGGCCAAAGTTCCCCGAAGTTTCAATCGCGACAGGTGCGAAAATGTACCTGTCGCTGATATCTGAATATTTAGCATTTTTTACTTCCTCTGCTTGAGAAGAAGATCTGCCCGGTGAATTATTTTTTTTGCTTGGGGCGAAAAAGCAGACACAGGTCACATCCCATGCAAGGTTTCGCCCTCGCTCAAAAGGAAAGGAGGTCATGCCGTCAGGGCGTCTTCCGTTGTCAAATAGACCAGTCGGTTCGATCCGGCAACGGAATCCAGCCGATTCTAATGCCCTCTTAATGATGCCGTTCATTGCCGAATGAATTAATGAATTTTTTTTAAATATTAGATCTAAAAATAAAAAAATGAACAATGCCGAATTTGTAAATATTATTATAAATATTTTTATGTAAAATTTTGAATTTTTTTACCGGCTCGTGGGGATGATTGATATAGTTGTTATGCGAAAATATTCAAAATTGAAGGACTACGAACTACCATATTCTGAAATGGAGTCAGTTGCCTTCCTTCAGGAGGTTGGAATCTTCCCGAAAGAAAAGAAATGCCTTAAAAGACATTTGATGACCCTTCTCCAACAGCGGAAGAATACAACATGGGTGTGCGATAAAAGCGGTTTTCGAATTTATAGCTCTGTCAGAAACGGTGTAATGTGGAGCTTCGACAGACAAACAATTGTATGGTGTCGGCGTTAACTGAAATGGAGCAACCGCACGATTTGTAATTGGTCTCACTCCCTGCGAGAGATTTGTGCTGATTATTAAGCTAATCGTTGAACACACTGATCGGTATTAGTGTATTATTAGATTGTATAGGTGGAATTGGAAAAGTTGTCGAAGTTTATGAGAGCATGATCTCTAAACGAAAAAACAATGCAAGAAGGATTCTTCCTCAACAATTGGTGTTTGGGGGAGTTTTTCGGGGAAGTAAAGGTTCCTGATCGGTAGAAAAGAACTCTAACATCGGCTATACAGCAAAATATCGCACCGGGATCAGTGATACACACTGACAAATGGAAGGGTAAGCACATACGCAGACTGTTGAGAGGTTCATACAAAAATTAAATAGGAAAATTTAGAATGTGGAGAAGCGCAAAATGCTGAAATAAAAGACAAAAAGGTACCGCGCGTCACTTCATGGGTTCATATTTTGCAGGTATTAAATACTCCGAGTTATTTTGTAGAATTTTTGTCAAGGTAAGTGAGCCATTTGGAAAACTCCTTCGATGAATTATGTCCACCGAACATCACGCTGCGTAGAAACAGGTGACTTATTTTTGTAATAATGACTTTTTTTAGTTAAGGGAATGACTATAAGCATCTATATGAAGCCCATAACGGTTTCTTCTTAGGTAGGGGGTCGTTAATAGCTCAGCTTTGACTTTGTCGGTATCGTTTTAACACCACTAAGTCGTAAAGATTTAGCAATTTATTTTAAAAAAATTATAATAATATTTAGAAATTCGGCATTGTTCAATTTTTTTAATTTTTTTCATTAAAAAATTTCATAAATTCATTTAGAGCCTTATTTCGTGAAGCATGTATTGCAAAAATACCAAGAAACGTTCTTGTAAAAGGTCATTTGAATATTGATATTAGAAAAGCATCTTTAAAATCCAGGATCCTGCCAACACAAGAATGTGCTTTAGTCTTATACAATCAACTACTAAAGCCGACGGTGGAGTCGTCTATGTCTTCTGGCTTCTCAAATTGCAACATAAATTTTCTAAGAAGGAAAATGGTCGGTCTAAAAAACCTCTCTACTCAATTAATAATGTTCCAGTTCCCTACTCTCTTCAGTGTCGAATCTCTTGCTTCTCCCGATCAGCAGTAGAAGCTGCCTAAACACGCAATTTCCAATATAAAATTAGGCTTTTTCAAATTCTGCTGAAAGAGGAGCGTTGTGACTAGAAAAAAGCAGTGGGAACTATGGAGAAGCACCGAAAATTAGTTGGCTTAATCTCCTTCTTTCATCTTGTTTCTTGGAGCAGCAGACAATTGTTTGCGGTCCCGACTTCCAAACTTAAAATAAAATATCCCAATATACTTACAAATGTTTGTAAACACGCTTCAATGTTTGGATCGACATATTTATGTAAATTAATTCTCAGTAAAATGATTACATAAAGAATAAATATCGAAATAAATTGACTGATAGTATGTCATTTGTTGCGATCTATTTGTGCCTCTTTTATTCCGTGTTATGACAAAGTAGTTAATATTAATTAAAATTTTGAATTAATTTTTTTGTGGTCCCAAAGGGACGGGTAAATAGTCAGTTTGGCCACGACGTTAAAAAACTTGAGAAACCATGATTTAGACTGTCCACTGCCATGAAGATTAAAATTGGCCACTAATTTGGACGTCTGGTATCTGGACGATTGTATTCTCGGTGGAAGTCCCGATGATATTCTCTCCAAAGTTGCGTCGATCAGAAGTTTGTGTGGAAAAATCGGTCTGGAATTTAACAATGAAAAGTGCGAAGCAATTAATCTGAATTTGAGTTCCGATTCATTCTACCTTTTTCATAGAAAACTCTGCGAAATCATCCCAGGGGTTAGGGAGACTCATATTGATTCTCTCGACTTCCTTGGGTGTGGGATTTTGGTAAACCGGGTGAGGGAGTTATTGGAAGGCAAGAGGACTAATTTACGTCAATATGCCGACAGGATGAGTTTTTTGGATTGTCATGTCGCCTTTTTTATGCTGAAGAATTGTCTCCTTCTCCCAAAACTCCTTTTTATTCTACGGGGATCCCCATGCTACGCCGAAAAAGACCTTCTATCGTTAATTGATATGGATATCCGGTCAACGATGGGGTCCATTCTTAATGTTTGTTTTGATGATTTCGGATGGTTACAGGCCTCTCTCCCTGTAGCCTGCGGTGGTTTGGGTCTTTCTCTTCCTTCGGACGTTGCTTTGGGCGCCTATTTATCTTCGTTCGGCTCGTCAAGGCGTTTAGTGGATACGGTCCTTCACTCTACTTCCGGACTAAACGTACCGCTGACGCCGTCGGGAGCCTGGATGAATGGATGAATTTGTACCTAAATGCTCCGGTCAATTGTGATAAGCAAAAGTCCTATTTGTTTTGTGTCTTCGAAAAGAAGAAAGAATCCCTTGAAAAGACGGAAGATGTAAGAAGGCTTGCCTGCCTCAAAACAGCCAGTTGTCACTCGACGGGGGCCTGGATGAACGCTTTTCCATCTGCCGAAATTGGAAACCTGTTGGATGATGAGGCTGTGAGAATAGCTACCTCGCTTCGTCTTGGTCTTAAATTGTGTGCCGAAAGAAAATGCCGCTGTGGACGTTGGATCGATCCTTTTGGTTATCATCCCTTGTCATGCAAGATGAGTGCGGGTCGATTCCCCAGGCACTCCTGTCTTAACATGACATTAAAGAATTCCTTGCCTCTGCTGGACACCATTGCCTGTTAGAATTTGCTGGTCTTTCCCGAAACGATAAAAAACGCCCTGATAAGATGACAACTTTTCCATTCGCCAACGGACGAAACCTGATCTGGGACGCGACGTGTGTTGATACTTATTCCCCGTCTAATTTGGTTGCTTCTGCTTCAGACCCAGGACATGCTTCGAAGCAGGCCGAGGAACGAAAGAGGAGGAAGTACCAGAGAATTTCGGAGGAGTATATATTTGTTCCATTCGCGGTGGAAACGTCAGGAATCCTTGGCCCCAAGCAGATGAGTTGGTTTGTAAGATCGGCTCCATGATTCAAGCTGTGACCAAGGATCCGCGAGAGACTGGTTGGTTCCGAGAACGTATCTCGTTGGCTATTGTTAGGGGAAATAGCATGGCCATTCAGATGCCTTAATTTAATTTTTAAATTAAAATTGTCAATTTAAAAAAAAAAATTTGGACGTAAGAATATTTTTTATTAAAGGCACGTGTAATCATTGGCCATCCTCCACGGGGAATTCTCTTAAATTTCTTGTAGCAGCCTCGAACACATCAAAGGCCCACTTGACCTTGTCATTATACTTAACTGCATCATAGAGAAATAGTTTGGAATGGTATTCTCGCTGCGACACCAAATTGGAGGTTGTACATTAGAAGCGTCATGAACAATCTTTTAAAACAATTTCTGGTGAAGGAATTCCTGCTTCAAATTTTAATAAAAAATTTTAGAGTATAGCGATTTTTTGACAAAGTTTAACATGGAAGAAATTTTTGTTTTTTTCATAAAAAATTCAAATAAATTATCTGTCACGAAAGTTGAAAATTTTTTGGTAAAAAACCTGTAAAGCAGTAGAACTCAACCTTTTTTGGTCGCGGACCCCCAACATACTTTTGCAAGTTTTTTGTCAAAAAATTATTACTTTTCTAAAAACACAATTTGTTATTAAGAAACAAATAAAATAATCAGTTAATTTATCCCCAGTAATGCATATTTAAAACTGCCATCCATCCAAAGTGGACCCCGCCGACATTATCGACGTTGCGTTGCCTCTCACGATTGCAACAGAGATCAACTGGAGTAGCCACCGGGTCTCACGATTTGTTATTAAAAAAGGAAATAAAATAAATGAGTAGGTTGATGTTGTTTTTTTGAGGCAATTTTTTCAATTTGAGGCTCGGTTGTCGACAAACATACTCTGATAAATAAAGGTTCAGAAGTATCTCACGGACCCCTTGGAATCTTTCGCGGACGCCAGGTTGAGAACCACTAATGTAAAGAAAGATATCAGCCCTTCTATGAGTATTATTAAAAATAAAAAGTTAAATCCGTTGGTTTTTGGAAAGTTAAATCACCGAGGTGCCTTAGAAATATAAGAACTGAGGATTATCGAGTAATAAGGTTAAATTATTCATGTAGGTTATATACATCCTAGAATGCATGGATGAGTAGTTACTGAGACTGGCTTAGCTTAGTAGATTTGGAAGAATAGTTATTGGAAGAAAAAGGAATTACTTATAATTAGGGTTTGTCAACAAACATTTTTTTCGACAAATATATTTATGGCTTTCAGAACAGACTCTAATGGTACTACATTGAGTTTCGATCAAGTCCTGACAGACTAAGTTAGTGAATTCACACTATTACAAGAATTACACATTAATCGACAAGTTACATGATTCTCATAGTCATTTGGTGGACATTTTGAAGATCTACAATGGCTAGGAGTTCCATAATTCTCACATTCTGATATTAAAGTGGATACGTGTATAATCGATCGGCGGGCCGTTGTTGTCACAAAAATCTCCACAATGATTTCTAGCTGCAGAAGCCACCCTGCAGTCTCCCCTTTCTCGATATAATTCTCATTCCTTGACCTTCTCATCATACTGAGCTGTTCCAATATTTAAGGTGGAATTCGCACTCCTTATGGATCCCATATGTTTCGAGACTTTAAGAGGTCTTGAGACATTTTTAACATTCTCGTTCTGGTTATAAGTGAAAACTAAGTAGTAAATGCCTAAAGAATGAAAAATTTCATTACAAAAAAGTAACACCAGTTCTACTGCCAATTTCATTAAAATTATACCGCTGAATTGCTTTTATCAGTGTATTTATTCTCATGGAGCAGCTGCTTCGACTGCGGAGAACCTAAAAATCAAGAAATATTCTTGCCTCGGGGATCGCTACCGATTTACTCCTGTTGCAACCGAATCATCGGGAGCCGTTGGTCCAATCAGGGCTGAGTTCTTGCGAGAACTCAGAGGATTGCTTGCCAGAAAGAAAAGGGATAAACGAGAAGGGTTATGGCTAAGACAAAAGATTGGAATAGCCATACTCCGAGGGAATTGTTCGCAATCCACGCAGCAGGCTTCCTCAACTGACATTTGTTTAATTGTTAAAAAATTATTTTATTTAAAAAAAATTATTTTATTAAATATTAATTATGAGGGCAAGTATAACCACTTCCTATTTTGAGTAACCTTATTTCAGTAATTAGTTTTATTATTTAAGAAACCCAAATACCACTTGAAAAGGCAGTAATGGTTCACATTCTGTGCGATTGCTTTCAAGAAAGTGGGGATAGCATAAATTCATTGTCTTATTTCAAAAAACTAGGACATCTGGTCGCACTAAAAAAGTGAATTTTGTGAAACTTAATAACTCCTCCATAGATCTTTATTGCTATCATGAAAGACGAGAACGTGTATATTATATAGGCGAGGATAAACGTCTAGAGCTTTATCTCCTTTATCGTTTAATTACTCCGATTTATATTTATCTCACTTTGGTCGTTATACATCTCATTTTGATTGGTGAACTTAGAATTCATTTATTTTATAGCCATAATATGTCCATGGTGATTACGCGTCTCTTACTGGCTACATATAACCTGTCAATCAATGATTTTTATGAGGTGATTAACTGTCAGGTGTTATGCTTGATGTGGTTGTTATCATTTGTTTGTTAAAAATGAATTAAAATGGCTATAATTGCATATTTACTGTAAATATGCAATTTGTAAAGATACAGTCTGACCCCAAATGGGTCATAAATTCCCCAATTTTGAGATTTTTATTTTTTTGATAAATAAATCTGTTATTTTCATGTTATTTTGTTCTATTTCTTAGTGAATGCACGAATTTTTTAAGAGTTTTTTGTTTGACTACATTCAAATGCATTATAATTACTTCCTTGCAGACGAGATTGGGAAGATGCTTTGCTATGAGGTCCACGTTATTCCAACAGTAATGACGTTGGAAAGAATTGCAACAAAGTACCAAAGTGGTGTCTAAAACTGGTAGATAGGAACTTCAGGTCTATGTACAGTCAATTTTTTAAAGCAGACATTAGAGAAGCTGACACTGTAGTATAGGAAGCAGAGCAAAAACATGCAATATGGGCAGAGGGTTCAATTGGACAAGGCACCCTGGAGATGTTTCAGCAACCAGAATCGAACTTGCCTAGGAGGCTGGCAATAGGCAAGGCGAGGAAGGTTGTTGGATATTAACTTTTTTGTTGGTTAAATAACGCTGGGTTCAAATTTTGTTACTAATTTTCTTCATTTGGGGGTTCACTACTAAAGAAATTTAATTATTACTATTAAAATTATAAAATCTCCCCCAAATCGATGTTTTATCTAAAAAAGATGTTTTTCCCTCAGTTTGGGTTTTTCAACCTCTGCTAACTCTCAACTTGTGGACATCCCACTGGACTCTAACAGAGATATCTGACTGACTTTGATGTGGAGATGGGGAATAGATGTTGATGGCACACTATTCTGATAAGCGAACGGGGGGATTATTAGCGATCTGGATTAAAATCCGCTTAAATTAAATAATTTACTCGATTTATTTGTTGTCGATTTTTGACTTCATTTACATAATAAAATATAAATTAAATTATTAACCCCGGCTTCGTCAGCAAGTGGGAAGCCGGCGACCATCAGAGAGCGTGCAGTCCGGACAGGCCGCTCCCAGAGATCCTCGACTTTTGCATCCGGTGGTCCAGGGCAGGGAAAAAGGTCTCGAACTACTCTGCCAGCCAGAAAAGGGTGGTGTCCACATCGTAGGCGAGCCAGTCCGATTCTGATCTTCCTCGGGAGCGATTGTTCCGTTGGACTGATATCAGGGGGGAAGCGCTCCAAGACTTTGTTATATTGAAGTGTCCTAATGGCCCGTGTTGAGATAAAATCATGGATTCGGCGGGTCCAAGTTGAGTCTTCTTGAGGGGGGGTGATCTTCGACAAGGCTCTTTGTAGGTCAAAGAGGGTCCTGCGTATGTATCTGCGGTTATTGTTACTTAGCAAAGCGTGAACTGGGTGATTCGGGTCGAACGACTGCCGTAGGAATTGTAAATTACGCATTTCCAGGTGGTCATAGAGCGGGAGGATTTTCGACTCCCAATGTAAATGGTCGGTGGGGGTTGACTTTAAGCAGCCAGTTATTATTCTCAGCGCCGAGTTTTGCACTTTCTGCAGTTCTTGAGAAAGGGACAAGGAGATTGAGGGGGCCCAACTTGGTGAGGCGTAGTTGAGTGTAGTCCTGATGAACTGTTTGTAGAGAAGAGTTAAGTTTTCTTTTTGCTGACCGTTTGAGTGGCCAGCTACTGCCCGTAATATGTTAAGTTTCCGCTTGGCTTTTGTCATTACTTCCTCCACTTGTCTGTTGAAACAGAGTGAAGGATCGAAGACAACTCCAAGGATCTTCGGGTATTTATTTAAGGGGAGTGGTTCGTCTCCCAACGAGAGTGTGGGGTTTAGGTTGAATTGTCTTCGATCGGTTGTGAACAGGGTAGCTGATGACTTCGAGGTGGAAACACTCATCCAGTTTAAGTTCATCCAGTCGGATAGCAAGTTCAGGTGGTACTGCACTTTTTCGGTGGCCAGTCGAACATCGCCACTCCTGGATGCGATTACTAGATCATCGGCATATGTCAATAGTAACGTATTTTGGGTTGTTGGGATGTCTTTGACGTAAAGGTTGAAAAGTGAGGGTGAAAGGACTGATCCCTGGGGAACACCGTTTGGTAGGAGTCGATATCTTGATAGATTTGAATATAGACACGTATGACCCAGTCTTCCCGAGAGGAAATTTGTGAGCCATGACTTCCATACAGAGGGAATATTTGAAGAATAGATCTTGTTGCAGAGGACCACACGGGAGATTCTGTCGAAAGCTTTAGTTAGGTCAATAGAGGCCAAGACAGTTCGTTCCGGGGGTTTGCAGTTGTTGAAACCGTTGGAGATGTATTGGGTTAGTGTCAGTAAGTGCGTGGTGGTCGAGTGTAAAGGACGGAAACCATGTTGTGAGTCGGAGAGGTCGAGGTAGGGGGTGATTTCGTTAAGAATGATCCTTTCGAGGATTTTTGAGACAACAGATGTTAAGGAAATTGGCCTGAACGAAGAGGGCAAGGAGGAGGCTTTGTTGTTCTTGAGTATTGGGATAATGTTCGACTTCTTCCATAACATCGGGATGAAACACCTGTTGATGGAGAATTCGTAGATATCTTTAAGTGCCAAGAGCCCGTTTGGACCGAGGTGCTTTAGGTGGAATATGCTGATCCGATCGGGTCCCGTGGCTGGTGAGTTTCTTGAGTTTGTAATGAGGTTTTGAACATGACTTATGATACTTCGAATCGTGCCTTTGTTACCCTTGGGGGTTTAGTAATATGAGGTCGATTTTCTTTATTCATTGGAATATGACTCATTTTGCAATAGTGAGTCATCAAGTCATTTGCCTGGCAGTGGAAATCTTTCGTTTGGTTGTCCTTTCCAAGTCTACCTCCATGGGTTGTGCTCGATTCGGTTTGATTTGATTGTATTTCTCTGATAAATCTCCAGAAACTTTGGGGTTTTGATTTTGGATTCAATCGAGAGACGAAAGTGGACCACTTCTCCTTTTTGAGCTCCGTAATGAGGTGGGTTATCTTCTTGTTTAGGGAAGAAATTTCATCTTGGAGTTGCTGGTTGGTTGTTCGGGAACGTTTTAGGTGTCTTCTCTCACAGATGAGATCCAATATTTCTTTGTTGAAAAATAGTTTGTAATCATGGATGAATCCTTTAGGGACGTGCTTTCTATCCGCCGAAAGGATGGCTGAGTTGAAATGTGCAATGGCTTTGTCTGGAGAGGTAAAATTTTCACAGAGAAGTTTTCCAGCGACGTTTCGACGTCAACCGTGAAGTCGATCCATCTCGCCCTTTTGTAGTTCACATAGGTTCGCCTCGACATAGTTCGTCCGAAATGCAAGAAGATGTCGATCAGAATAGGGTTATGATCTGAGGGTAAGTCATATCTGACATCCCAGTAGATCGATTTTGCAAGGGGAGCTGAGCATATGGAGAGGTCAGGAGACGTGTTAGGATCCCCAGGCGTGTTCCACATCTCGTGTGTTGGCGGGGGTTATTTAATATCACTAGGTGTTCCAGTTCAGAGATCACTTGTTTCCCTCTGTGGTCCGAATTCTGGTTTCGGAACCATAGTGGATCTTTAGCGTTTAGATCGCCGCAAATAACTATGTTTTCGTATAGTTGAAGGAATTCTAGGTTTGGTCGGTAACTCTTCTGGCAGCAAGACGAAGGGGGAATGTAGATATTCAGAATTGTGTAAGGAGTTGACATAATATTGATGGTGATGGATAGCAATTCCATATGTTTATCAGAAGCCGCTGTCAATGTGTGGTCAGTGGTATCCGTGAATGGGATGGAGTTGTGAATGAGGGTGACCAGGCCACCACCGTGAGATCCATTTGATCGCTCAGAACGGAGCAAAGAGTAGTTTTTGAATTTTGGTGTTTGGGAGAAGGCAGACAAACGTGACTCCTGTAGAAGGGCAATGTCAATACGGTGTTTAACCAGGTACTCAGCCAATTCGGTATGTTTCGAGGTGATTCCATTGGTGTTAAGTTGTAAGATTCTGATGGGTCTATTCTGCGGCCCTGGGTTTAGTTCAATGTCACCGGATGTCAGGAGGGATTCTTGGGAGCGAAAGCTTCGTGCCCGCTCAATGGTCGCCATCGAGATCTCCTTGAAGAGAGACGATAGGGAAATAGTGTGGTTCTTTTTCATGTGTGCTGTGTAGGGCACAGGCACAACCAAATGACACCTCTTGGTGAGCCACAACGTCATATATTCTTAAGAAATTTAAAAACAATTAGTTACAACATAAAACAAAAATATCATTACTACAAATAGTTTTTATACATCTAACTACATTCTATGACGTGGAATGTTTCTAATACACTCTGTTGAATGGTTCTTATCAATAAGGTAGCTGAGTGTAATTATAAAGATATCCTTATAATTACGCATCTTTTTTAGCGATAATGTACCGCTTTCGAAACGTCCAATGGTATTAGTAGAAATTCTATACCCCAGTACATTCATCATGTTTGACATGTCCTTTTGGGAGTATTGGAACCTTTTACGCTCGACTTTGAATAAATTGGAAATACTGGAATTAGACTCCAATAATTTATTAAATCTGTCATTATGTAAATTTCCTATTTTATTAAGATCAATAATTACTCAATGTGTCAACATTCTCTTGATTTTCCTCCCAATGAGAGTTGTTGAGAAAATCGTAGCCTTCCATAACGATAATAAAATAGAAACGTCGTTAGTCATTAATAAACGAACTAATATACGTATGTAGAACAAAGTACATATGTTAACAAATTATGATAATTATTTCAACATTAAAGAAATATAAAATTAGGAAATATTACTTTTTATCATATTTCTCTTCTAGCGACGAGTTCTCCTTCGATCTCCGCTTCCCAGACAAGATAACCTTTGTGGTACTTTTTGCAATTCCTTCCCACGTCATTACTATTGGAATAATGAGTACCTTGCAACCAAGCATCTGCCCCATCTCGTTTGTAAGCGAGTCAAAAAAATTTTTTTGCTCTATCTCCACATTTCAGGTTTATGGAAATTCATAGTGCGAAAGATAGAGCGAATCGTAAAGAGCACAGCACAAATGGAACCCTGGAGTGCATTTAATAGACTAACTTAACTATGATTGTCTTAATTGGCCACGAGGCATCATGTAGTCACATGATTGAAGATTTCTCTTTCTTCAGATGTAATACTCATATCCACCTTACTCAGAAGACACCTGGGCTAGTTTGGACGTGAAAATTGGGCTAGTTTGTGAATCCTTAAGATAGCAAAGTCCCCTGACCATCCACTCGTACCGCACATCAGACTATATATGGACGCCTCCCCGAGATATGAAAAGAAACATTCCCGGCTGTGGAGATTAATCCAGGACTCCAAAACTAACCGCAGGAAAAGGACTGGTATCACTTAACTAGACGATGACTTTTATCATCTTTCTCGTGATTTTGGGGTTAATAAAATAAATGTATATATCAGAAAATAGTCACATTTTCGGAACCCTACGGTCTGAATCCACATCTTGAGTATGGGGGATAAAACAAAAACATGCATGGTTTGTTAGCTTTGTCTATTTTAGAATACGAATAATTCTCCAACTCAGATTTCGAGCAAGCAGATGCTAAATTATGCAAAATATGCAAATTTGATAACATTCTGTTTGATTTGGTAAATTTAATGAAATCGACTCTTATTGTCTTGAGGTAGCGGAGGATACTGGAAGTGACTTGAAATACGTCTACTTTACTACCTGGTGACTAATTTTACTCATAGTCTGAGCGTCCTGACATACAGGAAGAACATCAGGAGGTAATACAAAGGTTAGAACCATGTTAAGACTCTATAAATCAGCAAACTCGTGAATTGATTTGGATGATGTCAATTTGCTATCCAAACACAATATGTATGATAAGGTGTCGATTCCCAACTTTGAGGTTATTTTTGGGTACATAAATTTGGTAATTTGGGAGGGGGTTGAGAATTGTTCTGTGTTAAAGGATGTCCAAAACGAGAAAGAAAATGACCAAGTCCTTAACCCATGTGGATATTTGAAGGAGGTACTTGTTAAGAATGAATCTTCACTGAGAAACAATGTCGACACACTAGCACATGCTTCAAGAAATAACAATCACGTGGATGATGAAGCTTATGGCTTATTACAGGAAAGCACTTACGACTCGTTTCTGCAAATTGATGATTTTGTGAACTACCTACGAGATTTGAGAGCTCTGAAAACTGTTATTCTGCGAAAACCGTACAAACCGATAGCCGTGAAGCAAAGAATTTTGAAAAAGTTGAGGAAGCTGAGATCTGTGAAACTGGAAATTTTGTGAAAAATGGAGAATCCTAGGGTCATGAAACGGGGGCTTTTGTGACATTATAAGAAAACGAAAGCTGTGAAACAGAAAAAATTCTTTGAAAAACAGAGGAACTGAAGTTATATTCTCCCAGGAAAGTCTAGAAGACAATCAAGTCTTATCACAGAATCCGCCGACTAATTCCACAGTAAGAATCACAGAAAATTATCATTCTCAGGACCATAGTTTCCAGAAGTTAATTCCTCAGCAAGAAAACAAGTAAAAAAGATGATTGGGACCACTAAAAGGATCTCAAGTCTAAAAAAGACGAACTAACTGACGGATCTGTCACTTAAAGGAAGAAATCGATTGATACAAATAAAAAGGAGACTCAGGGGAGTTCTGAAAAGTCTAGAAAACGGAAAAAATTAGGTGAATTTGTCAACTTAAACGAGCAGTGGACGATTCACTCACTGAGAAAGGGAATAAACGAGTGTTCACAGAAAAGTAATAAAAATCCCCACGTTTATGGTATCATTTATGAACCTCCTAGAGGATGAGACTATTTCCTATGGTATTTATTATTAACTGTTAACACTCTTACGGACAATATTTTCGTGAAGTAGTGGCTTATGGTTCAAAGCATGAACCACGTGACCACACGTTTGGACACAACTCGACTTAACGCATTAGTGGTCTCCTGACCATACTTTCGTGAACTAGTGGATTTTGGCTGAAGGCTTGACTAGAAATCACAGAATAACACGTAGTAAGTAGTGGCTTTTGGCTTAAAGCTTAACTTGAAATCACCGGATAAAACGTGGGAAGCAGTTGTTTATATCTCAAATCCCCTGGACCCACTTGACCCCACATTTGGACACTACTGGCTATCGACTCACACTTTAGTGGTCTCCCGGACCATATTTTCGTGAAGTAATGGTTTGTGTGTCTAGGCTTGACTGGAAATCATCTATAACAAGTGTGAATTAGTGGCTTATTGCTCAACCCTTGATTTACCCGCGTTACTTCACTTTTGGACTCTACTGACTATCTCCTTACTGGAGTCTCTTGACTTACTCAAAACAACAAAATTCGTATCAAAGCGAGGTGGCTTACAAACCGGTGTTCTTTATAAGAGTTTGTAAGGATCATATTCTGAAAGGCTCATACATCCCTTTCAGAATATTAGACTTTTGTCACATACAACACTTGAAGTTGTAGCTAGATGAAACCACATGGATTCTTTCATACTCAGTATTCATTCTGAACGCATAGAGAGTTCCGTGAAGGTCTCCACTTTTGAGTATGATGAAAGAACGCTTAGTAAATTATCTCAACTTGCTTTCTTCTCTTTTATTGTTAACAAATTTGTGCAACTAGACAGAAACTTGTTCAGGAAATGCTTCTCATTGATTCGATTGTTCTGGCGGATTTTGGGGAGTAACTCTGACCTTTTAGTCCGACAATATCAACGGGATATGTTGATTTCACCTTCTCCGAGTCTTCCACATAAGTAATGTGGGAAATTGTATATATTTGGTCGATTTTGACAAAACTAGTCGTATTGGCTGTCTGTAAAGTTATCTTTGTATCCGTGAATTCCACAAATAGCATGTTCACGCTTTAAAACGCGGGAAATATCATACAAACTCATTTTCAAAAAGCCTCTTCGAACTTTAGATGGGAACAACATGACAAAGTCAAATTAGCATCCCTCAACCAACATTCCAGAGTGAAATCTTAGCTTAATAGTAAAAAATACAGCTTCTGTGGTCTTTTCCAACTTTATCAACCCTTAACGACTCCTCTGCTCGCTTGAAGGTAAATATTCTTCAACAGGATCCCAATATCATCCGATTGACGCCATCTTTCAAAACATCCGAGAAGTATGGAATGATACAATACTGAGTAAAGGCAGCCCTGTCTGTCAATCTTGGAGATCAAACAAACGACTGAACTGCGTTTGGGTCAACAAAAATGAGTTTATACGTTTGATCAGAGTAAGAAGGATGCCAATATCCGAATGGTCATTCTCAAATATTGAATTAAAGCACATGACTGTCGAATGGATCACAACTTCCATGCGGTTCTTCAAGCCATAGTCAAATAAAAACAGAAACACGGAGCACGTGTCTTAAAGTTGATTGAAGGTCAAAATATCCGGGGAAATTAGTAAGAATTCACTTCAAACCTCCCAACTGTCCTTTTTACGAGCCACGTTTAATATGTGAGGCATTATTGTATTTTGAAATCTCTCCTCTCAGAAAAAAGGAAACTTTGAACCATGGAACACTGTAGGAGCTGAATTATAATGTAGTTGGTCCAATAACCTTCCTCTGGGCCAGTTTAGCTTCTTTTAGAGAAAATCCAGTAAAGAGCACTTTTACAACAATTTTACTAAATAATCACACAGCAAGTCAAATTCTGCTTCATTCACTTCAAGGTGCTATTTAATCCGTTAAACAGGATTTAATTTGCTGTAGCTGAGATAAATGGCCAATTTTTGCCCCAAAGATAACAAAATCAACGATTTACTAAGAGGCAGCTTGTACTGGCAGAATAAAGTCAATGAGAGAAATAAAGTATACAAGGAAAGAATTAATATGCATTCCCTTCTCAGTCCCCTCTTTTGTTCCCGGGCTGTTCTGTCCCTATAATTTCTTCACAAGGAATTTCCACTCGAGATCCGCCAATTTTGATTTCAACACTTTCTGGCTAAGCTTTCATCGTGATATCAACATTAGATACTGATTTTTCCGTGAACCCGGGATTTTAAGTGGCCTGCCAGGATTTCAAATGCTGGAAGATCACTTCCTGTTTGAGTGGAAATACTTCTGTGGCCGACCAATGGTTAAACTCCCTATCATACTAAACAAAGACCTCCAAAGAGTGAGGAAATGCCTCTGGACGAGCTGATATCAATTGTCTGTAACCGTGGAGGATGGAAGAGGATACATTATTTTGTTGCACATTCTTAGCTATAACCACTATGACAAGGAGATAAGTGTTTATAATAATAGTTCCCAACAGAGATTGTGAGGGATTGTGACTTCTAGGATAGTTAGAAGTCTGAGGGATCATCAATCTGGTATTAAAATCATTTGTTTCGAATAAGCATTCAAACGTGGTCTTGGAATGATTCATGAAACGAAAGATAAGGATGTCTTTCTATATTAGAGAAATCCCAAAAATATGATTAATCGAATATGTCACATATTATTACTAATTATGTTAATTAAAATGCCAATGCCTTTCAACATTAGATAAATCCCAAAAAATATGGGTCAAGGACTTTCTATAGTGTTTCCCTCCTAGAGAGGAGATCTCCTTCGACCTCAGCTTTCCGGACAATGCACTTTGGATCAGTCAGTTTACGGATCCGGTTAATTATAGATTTACTCTGTATAGTCGATTTCATTAGGATTTCAGGCGAATCGTAGATGCAATTGCCTGTATTGAATAACCCTTTAATTTTTTTGATTTTGAGGCCAAACCTCTCGGTTTAAAAAAAATATTATTTTATTTAAAAAAATAAATAAGTTAATTAAATAATCGCAAAAAATTAATTCGAGTGTCACTTTGCGATTAAAAATGCGATTCCATTCTACCAACCGATGGGAAAATATTTTACTGTACAACAAAAAAACTTAACAGATAAAATCTTTTGTATGCATAAATTGATTTATTAAATTGTCTGATTAATTGTAGGAAGTCAAAGGACACAACATAGATTGTCACAGTCCGTTGAAGGAAACGCCGTTGGAGGAATGTCTAGCTTATTTCCAAAAAATAATTACACAAAATAAATAGAGGATATTTATTAGATTTGTTATAAAAAAAAACTAAAAAATATTCTTTTTTTAAATAATTAACAACACGAGATAAATCATTTTTGTGGGTTTCTATAAACTGATAACACAAGAACTGAACGAAATTAAGATATTTCAGTCGCAAGATGTAGTGCCGTGCGATATTGGGCCTAAACAAAGAATGAAAATCAGATTTTTGGTAAAAATGTTAACATTTCAGGATGAAAACTGTTATTTCATTTCAGATAATGTAAAACTCCGATTTTTTACGATTCAAAAGAGAGAACTGAAAATGATCGAGGTAGTATTTTTCATGATAGTAGTATGAACATCAATTGATCCTTTTCGGACGCGATCGACTATACAGTCTCCTAGAAGTAAAATCTACGGAATTTCGAGACTTGATGTCGACGAATTCGAATTCGAGAAGATCGATGAAGAAATAATAAAAATGGGGGACTATCTACTCCCGAGGCAAGATGAAGATGCAAATCCAAAAATTTTATCAAATTTTGGTTAAAAATATTTGATCATTGAAGCAATACTCGAAGTATGTATAAATAAAAGGCATACACTCAAAAAATATAAGTATCAAACACTCCGCGGCCGAAGGCCGCATAGGGGGGATTGTTGCCATCTTTAAGTCTGAATTTTGGTTAGGATTTGCTCTATATTTTTAATAAAAGTCAGTATCAACCTCTCCGAGGCCGAAGGCCGCATAGGAGAAACCCTGAATTTTGATTTGGGTTTGTTCTATATTTTAGGAATTGTTTTAAAACCATTTTTGATTGATCATGATCAAAAAACAAAATTCCTACAAGGATGGTGACATAGAATGACCAACTAATTTTTAAATGCAATGTAGAGCATTAAAATCGTAAACTTCCAATGTTCACGAAAAACATTAAGTTCACTTGTTATAAAGATATAATGTTAGCTGACGATACTCACTTTCTGGATGCATGAACCTTGTGGAAAATATCATGACAGTGAACAACGACTTTTGCCTCAACACTTTTTTCTAGTTAATGCAATTAATTACCACGTAGATCACCACGACAATTGGGTCACTAAAAATGACAGATTTTACGAAGCCAGAATACATCTGGTGGAGCTAGCGCCTGTTTTGATCTGCGAAGATCAATTAAAGGAAGGATAAAACGGAGAAATAGCAAGTGAATAAATCTTTCTAGAAAAAAGAGTTATCGATTTAAATTGCTGAATTTAACTTACAATAAAAGACCAACCAAACGTTTTCAATGGCCGAATTGATTTTTAAATCTCATTTTGGGAATTCTTCCTCCGTTGATAGACACTCTGAACCTGTCTCCTTAGCCTTTGAAATGAAAATCTGCTCGTTCTACCGATCAGCCGTTATAACTGTCTAAGAACTTATGGTTACAGAATATTGACTCAAGACTTATGAGAACTTTTCAAAATCAGAACATGCGTAAACAATTAATTATAAACCCATTGTCATTAAATTTGTTAGTCAATCGAGGAAGTGAAATTAAATAGGTTGGCTGTTAATGCAGCCCTTTAAATTAGTGATTAGAATACACGCATTCTTTTACGATATTCAGAGTAAATAAATCCACCGAGTAACATTACACCAATGATCCCCAAAATAGAAGTGACGATAATAATGATGGTAGTCTTCGGTAAAGGGGCTCCATTCCCATGAAAATAATTATAAAAATATCTTGCTGTAATTTGAGAAAAGGTGTCTAGGAAGAATATTATTGAGAGAAATGATGAAATTAACTAAAATTCTAAATTTAAAATACAAACGACAATTCTCATAAAAATGGGATTAAATTTCACTTTTATTCAAATTTTTAATGAAATTTATTATTGGATAAAATTAAATAATTTTTCAAACAATATTTATTTTAATTTATTTAATTCATTAATCGAACTATTAAAAAACATTTTTTCTGTAAAAAAGAACATCGATTAGATGGCTGAATTTCTAGTTTCCTCAATCAGAAGATATGAGAATATCTCTCCATTCTTTTGTCTTACGTTGTCTGACTTTCCGTTCTTCCGAACACCCGATTTCCGATGTTTCATAAGTCAATCACTTCCATGCCCATGTGAATGGAAACAAAGGCTAAGTAGACGTTTTGTGAAATAATTATATGTCACCAATCTTGACTCACTCCTCCTGTTTTAGACGATGACCTCCAACGTCTTGGGATGCTTTTGATACCTTTTTGATGGCAAGTAAATCGATTATTTTTTTTAGTAAACTTGTGTTAGACGATTGTAATTTAGGAATGAAATAAAATACGTGGAAATTTTAACTGTGGACTAAACAAATAATTAGTAATAAAAAATTAATGCCTTGACTATAAATACGAAAAAGAAATATTTTCGAATATGGAGAAATAGTTTATTGTAACTTTGAAAAACTTATTGAACGAAGAAAATTTGCAAATTGAGAGTAAACAATATAATATATTCAATAATAGATCCCCAACTGATTACACAATAGTAAAGAAATTGGAAATGGATCATTTGGAAAAGTCACGTTATATTAATAAATAGGTTGATTTGTGCAAAGATAAAAACCTAAACAATGCGCAGTGAGACTTCATAGTCTTACGGCTTCAGTCACTTGCAAAGAATAATAAATGAAGTGAAAGTATTTGATTTAGTCACAAGAACAAATAATATATTTTTTGTCCACTTAAAGTCATATTATTTTGATAATGTTGGGATTCTATTAATTGTTAGTCTATCTCTTCCTTCCAATGAGTACATGCAGATGGGTGATTTAGAAACGTTTAATGCAAAAGCAACGCTTCTCTTATAGACAAATAAAGTTTTACTCAGCCTGTGTAGCTCTTGGAGTAGAGTTCTTGCATGCTAACAAGATCATCCATAGGTTTTTACTTTTGTAATTTTAGCGATCTTAAGTTACAGAATCTAATGTTGGGGACTGACGGTTATGTGAAAATAACTAATTTTCATTTGAGTAAAATGAACGACAGTCGTAAATCATTTTGTCATTCAAACTATGGATCACCTCACTATTTTTCTCCCGAAATACTGAGATACAATAAAATTTCATATAGTGCTGATTGGTGGTCCCTTGGTATAATAATTTATTACATGTACTTTGGAAAAGTATAGTTTACTTTATTAATTTTAGCTTCCTTATTTTAAAACGAATACTCGCGAACTTTATTGGGATATTCTACATCACAATCCTCGCTTCCCTTTGATGACGAATGTGAAATGTAGGAATTTAATATCAAAGGTTTTGAATTTGTTGAATCTCAGTTATTAATTAAATCCCCTCACGATAGACTAGGATCCTTAAATGATGATGATGTACTCAAACATCCTTTTTTCAAAGTAGAATTCATAAATAATATTCAGAGTTTTAATTTTAAGTCGATTCGTGACAGAAAGTTTAATCCCGATGAATACATTCAAGTATTCTAATTGTTTGTAATTTTAGGGGAAGAAATTTTCGCGCAAACTACGATCAATGTACTGCTGTTTATGATTAACTAATTATTATAATTTATAATTAATTTGTAGTTCTATTTATTTAGTTTTAATTATGAATTTAATTTTTTTCATATTGATTAATTGTAAGAAAAACTATGGATTGACTGTTGTCCCTGACAAATGCCAGAGAAATCCTTTGGAACAGCGTTCAGCTTCCTGACGTTCATTAGTCACTTTCGATATCATTGATTCAAGTGATGTTAGAAAAGTTACCGTCTTGTTCTTGAAGACTCAACTCGTTTCGACGACTACGGTCCGTACGTGGAATCCGGTGGAGAGGCTGTCGTATTTTCTTTTATTGAAATTCTCGAAAGTTCAAGCAGCCCCTTCAGCTTTTAACGCGGAACCAGGAAGTCTCTACTGGAAAAAGTAGTCGGTGCAGGCCTCATCCCAAATCAAGCATTTCTCCGAGAGAAAAAAGCCACTTACCCCATTATGCGGTTCCCGTCTTCACGATCCAGGCCCACCGATTCACAGATTACGGGAATCTAGCCGCCTCAAGAGAGCGCTTCACGACCCTGTTGATGGCGGCATGCCTCTGGAATTGACCATTGCTGGTACGACAAAAGAGCGGGTAAAATCCTTTGTGGTCCACTGCAGATCCACAAAAAATGGTGAGGCTGCACAAGTCGATTCTGAGAAAAATGGATATCCCATTTCTGGGCCGTCTTGCTCAAGAAGGGAACAAAATAAAGTATAAGTAATGTTAGGAAATTAACAAAAAACTATCCATTGTTAGAGAAACTGTAATTTGAAATATTTTTCAATATTGTTCTCCACAATTGCATTTAATATTATTTTCCCGTTACTGTTACTTTCATAAATAATTAAATAAAATTGTTTGTTTGAAAATATTTTATTTGGTTCAAAGATAGTCAGGGATTTCTTGGTGAGAGCTTCTAGTCATTTTGTGGACATAGCGTCTATTATTCGTTAACGGGGGGTGGTATATTGATGTAGAACAAATTGGTGACTGAAATTAATATTGATTCACCAGTTTAGTTAACATAATGACGTATCCTGATGGGCATTGTTATTGTTGATGATCTTGAACTCGCACAATTTGTTGGTTTACCATTTATTTCTTTCTCCGTTTCTAATTCATGCCGTAGGTTCCAGATCAACGAGAAACAACAACTGAATAGAGTCATGTCTTTACAAGTTATTCTGAGAAGGGATGTCCTAGGTACTGCATAATGTTAAGAACTTACAGAAAACTGATGCTTACCAATGAAAACAAGAATCTTTTAGTCCGTCTCTACATAAGACCCTCTTAAAGAAGGTCAGAGTGACCTTCTTGAGTGACTGTCTGAGCGAACGGTTCAAGAATTCTAGTTTGGTCACACTTTGGAGACAACCCATGGAAATAGTAGTGAGGCAATACCGCGTAGCTCCCTTCCAAGAATATTTTCAGACTGGTTGACTTGTGAAAAAGAGCAGTGGACATCAAATTGATTCAGCGAACGAAATCGAAGGCCATTATCCTCTCGCGTTTGTATAATTTGTAAAGAGACACTATTATTTATTTAACAACCCAAGACAGCGGTAGAACCAAATAATTATCACTGGTAACAGACCTGACCACTCCCAAAGTCTCAAGGGGTATTGGATCTTAATGAAATCAAATCCAAAGTGCAGAATACTCAGCCAGCTTTCTCCGTTCGACAGAGTCAGTAGTAGGTCCAGTCCGAAGTTTGTAACAAGATATCAATAACAGTAACATACGAGAGAGTCCTTAGATGAATGGTAAGATCATTCCAGGTAGACAGCATTTGTAAGGATGAAGCAGAATTGCCTACTTTTTATAGACTTTGTTAATTTCCTCACTAAAACTCAGATGACTAATATACGCAGTAGTATCGTGCTTAATTCCGAGCATTTCATAATCTGTTTTTCCATTTATAAGCCGATTGATAGTCTTTACGGCCTCAATTGATTCCCATATTTTTTATTAGAAATAACTTGAATCTCCGTTTTGCAAACATAATAGTTTGATCTAGATGACATTCTTTGGGCATGTTGTCCGCTCAAATTTCCTAGAAAGAACCATTGAGCTGAAGCAATATTACTAAGAAGAGAGACCTGGTCGACCGAAAAATCGGTAGCTATCCACGGTAGAAGACGTCACGGGAATGCCTATATCAAGGCTACTCCAAATTGCAACAGATCGGGGAGAGTAAAGAAAATTGGCTCATGAGATCTCCAAGGGTCGGACACGACCTAATTTGGAATAACATGACATATAATTCATCAACAAAGTCTATAAATACTAAAATAAAGTGTATTCAAATTAAAATAAAATATATACTTTTAATAAACAACTAAAAATATAAATTACGTCAAAAATTTCATTCATCCTTCCTCTGTTTTAGCCAAACATTCAAAATACCGGTAATTATTTCCCATTGCCCAATATCGAGCTCGTGTGACGTTTTTTGAAACTCTCAGCGGGCGACGTGTCGTGTAAGCAGAACTCCATGTGTTTCCTTGTAGAATTCGTTTTCTGACCTGAAAATTCAAATCTAGTGAGGTCTTCATAATAAATAGGATTAACGGAAAAGTCGAAAAAGTAGGCTCGTACTTCTTTGTTCTTCAAAGTATTCTGTGAGTCATTAATAGAACTACTTAGCAACACAAAAGTCAATGCCGATTGTACAGGCATATTTTTGAGACAAATCTTTTTTTGCAGTATCGTTTGATTATGCAGCTCTATTTATGATATCTGGCCACTACCTTCTTCAATTCGGCATCTCTCATGCTTATTATTATCAACTATCTTGCTTTATTGTTTTTCATCGCTTATTTGAAAGTTGTTTGGTTATTTTATCTGACGGGACGGGATGACCACATTACCCTTTGAGGCCGGGAAATGCGGTACAGTATCTTGTTCTCTACCAGGGTTCGATTGCACGTCTAGATACAAAGTCATGTTTACATTTAGTCCTGGTTTAGTCTTTTGTCAGAAGAAAGATTCTCTTTAGTGTTCTTTGGTGATCAGTTAATTTTATCCGTATGTGTCTAAGGTTTGTGGATAAAAGGAATGGGATGGTTGGATTTTTCAGATCAAGTGATAGTCGAAGAAATTGTAATTTCGTCAATTCAAAGTGGTCACCCAGAGACAGAATCTTTTGCTCCTAATGTAAGCGCTTGACGTGAGATGATTTCAAACACTCAATTTACAGCGTTCAATGCTCAGCTTTGAACCTACCGCAACTTTTATAGGAGGGAGAACGCTATGCAAGGTACCCAGATTGAAGAGGCATAGTTTAACGCCGTCCTAATGAATTAGTTGTACAATAAGGTAAGCCATCATTTTACAGGCCGTTCGTGTGTTTAGCTATTTCTCGGAGGAATTTTCATTATAATTTGATTCAAAGCACTTCAACGTGTTTGTTAAAACTAAGTGACAATCAGGATGTATGAAAATGATAACATATTTGACCCAGTCCTCTGTAAAGATTATTTTTGAGCCAGGGACTGTCATGTTTCTTATTTTTATTTATTTATTTTTTTTATTTTTTTATTATTTATTTATTTTTTTTGTTTCTTATTTAAATTAAAATTACCTCCACTGGAGGGGTTTCCACAACTGCAAGTATAGACGTCTTTTACCCTTTATGTTGATTCCGGATGACTCTGTTTCTGTAGAAGTGGAAACTGGATACACTTAATTAGTTGTCTACTTTAACTTTTTTCCCTTAAAAGATGTCCCTAACCAATAAATGAGGCCTGAATACGCCGATCATGAGATCAACTGGAGAAGTCTTCGCATCACGCGCGTCGTGGCTTTTTAGTGTAGCTAGGTGTCCGAGTTTCTTTAGGAAGCGAAAAAAA
>RDEW01000113.1:0-20649 GCA_011109175.1 Dicyema japonicum | reverse complement strand
ATAGTTTGAGGAGAATGGTCGACTAGTCCCGACTCATCATGGAATTGTTTAAAACTCTTGAAGCACATAACGCCTTCTTTTGATGAAAAATAACTTCTTTCATCTCATTTTTATTATTTTATTCAACAAAATTTACAGTGGGTATTACATTTGGTATATTTTCTTTGTCTATTAACCATTTTTGGCCTCATATAACTTTCCATTCTCCTTTGAAGCTTTCAATCATCATAATCTGATTGATTATTTGTTTATTGCTTGATCTGTTCTAGGTGCAACATGACCCTTGATGACTGAGTCTTTTAAGTATTTGAAGTAGAAGTTGATGACCATATTAGTGTCGAATGAGCTCAGAAGCGGCATATGAATTGAAATATAGTGGACCACTTGATCGATGGATATTGACTATACTAGGAGACCGGTTATGACCGATTCACGGAATATTCAGAAACTCTCTATTGATGTTAAATATGTTAACAATTCGTATGTTGCGTCAGAAGACGAATTCTTTTGTGATAGAAAATGTGACATATACTCCGAATGCTTTAAAATCGTGTTGCAAACAGATTTTAAATATTTTTTTTATTAATTTTAATACGAAATTAAATATTAATTTTTTACTTTAAATGTTTCAGGTTTAAAGTTTTTAGCTTTTTTTAAAGAATTTTCACTCTTGCAACTGAGGATGAGCTTTCGCAAAAAATTGCAATTTAAACTAAAAAAATATAACTAAAATTAATTATCACTCACTACTTTATTATTTATCGAACTTTTATTAAATTATATTTAATGCAATTTTTGAATAACTCATGTGAGTTAAAATATGGTCTTGACATCCTGGTACAACTACTTCTCTCAACTTTTAATCTTACTTGGTTTGTTCCACAAGCGGCACAACCATAACTGATCGTTAATACAATAATTTGGGTATACAAGGGACTTAGCGTTGAATTGGACGATATTTTTAGTTTGGAAAGTTCGGCATATTTCTTTCGCCCTTTATTTTTTGAACATCAAGTAATAAGAAGACATTTATTTACTTATATATATATGTTTTATGGAGGAAGAAATCGGCTGTGGTCACGAGATCAGGCGAAGAACATTTTTAAATGTTCTTTCGAATTTTACAAACCACAATTCTTTTACAAATGATGATCTATTTGTCAAATCTTTCTAATGAAACCCGTACACCTATACAATGTAGTTACTTGGCCTGCAATAGGAAAGAATTAAAAGGGTGAGTTCTTATAACGTAGATCTGCTTCAACATATTTTTTCCTCTTGGAAGCACTCTAAATTGCCGTTCAACAATCTTTATAAGAGCTTGAGGAGCACAGTGAAATCCTACAAGATCCTGAAGCGAAATTAAGGCTGTTTGGACATATATTTTGTTTGGACTTAAAGACCTAAACATAGAAATGGAGGACTACTTGGTTTTGAACCCTCCGCCTTTTCATGGTCGACCAAAGTAACCCTACTGGTCGTCCTGGGTGAAGACTTTAAAGAAACCGAGAGACGTCTCAGAGACGAGGAGGACCTTGACATGGTATTGGACATGACACTTAACAGTAAAAAGTGGGATTTATTTTATTTATTTAACGACCGGAAGAAGATCCGATTATCGCAGAAGATTCTTGTATTTTTAACTCGAAAAAATTTAAACTAGAATCCTAGACGTATAAGACACATTCTTTGGTATAAACATCTAAAGATCATCACTTCGTCCATGCCCACGATAACAATACAAGGACTTATATCCATTTTGAAAAGTAATTGACATTTCATGAACCTTACTACTAATAACCAATTGGTTAACAAAAGGGTGAACCAAAATGACGCATTGGCTTTTCCAGAAGATTGGACTCGCGATCATGAGAGCTAACTCCTATTCGTGCTCAAAACCTACAGGCAATAATGGAGACCGGTCATGACAACTATATTTAACAATATTTGATAAAAAAGATTCATTTGGTAAACTGATCTTAATGTATAATTGCAACATAGAAGTACTGTAATTAACATAAAACACTTATAGCATGAAGAATATTACAGTTTTATGGAGTTAACTAACATAAAATCTGCAAAATCTCACTATAGATATGGTTGTTTGATTCCAGATGATCTTAATGATAATTGCAACATAAGAGTACTGTCCTTATAATTGCATAGAAGTACTGTAATCCAATTTGTGATGCAACAATAAAGCCTATTTTTTTAATGATCGGCCCTGAAATTGGAAAATTATGTTCTCTGAGTTTCTGGAATATTTCAAATACTTTGTGCCCCGGTTTGGGGCTCAAGAAAATTTCCAAATTTGGAAATTAATGCTGGAAAATAGACTCCAAATGAAAAATGCGGGGTGCCCCACCGTCGGGGTGTGCCTCGAAACGGGGTCGGACTGTAGTGGTAAAGCGCATATTTGCTAATCAAATTTTTTCAAAATTACTGTGCAGATAATTCAAATAAAGACACTTAAAATTGATGTTATAATAAAATTAGGATTAATTTTATTTTCGGGTAAAGGTTTATTAATTAGAAATAAGTGCTTCAAATTATTAATGACTTATTTTAAGGTTCATCACGTGTTTTTAGTGGCAGTAGTTTTTTTCCAATATATGCTTTTTTGATAACTGTTTTCTTTTTGGCATTTGTCAAAGTTTATATTATCCATAATATTTATAGCTCCGCATAGGCAGGACACACTTTATTTAAGTAAAGAATAGTTTATTTTAGCTAATCGTAGAACCAAGGAATTATCTTCATTTTTTTCTTGTGTGTGGTGGGTCCTTTCTAGACAATCCAGTTCCGCAGTGAGTATCCACTGATGACGTCGTCACTCGTTAAACCCTTTTGGCATCGTAGATGCGTGGAACCTTCCACCAGATGAACAGCAGCGAGAATCGAACCCGTAACCTAAGTCACTTTAGCCCGACATCTAACCACTATGCCACCTTGCTTTTATGTGCTTCCGATAATTAAAAAGAATAAGACTAAAAAAATGTAGAGCCCAATTACATAATAAAATTTCAAAAATATAGTTTTAACGAATAAGCTAAACAATTGTTAACCTGATCGAAATAACACAAAATTCTTATATTTTTTAATGTAAATTGTGGTGATTTCCAACGTGGAATAGCAAGGAATTGTAATCTTACACGTGTTTAATATTTTACTTTTTTATTAAACAATTAATTTAAAAGTAAAAATGACATTTATGGAAACTAAAATGAATTATGACATTTAAAATCACAATTGGCATCTATAAATAAAACATTTCTAATATTTTTTTATATGATTTAACTCAGTAATAAAAAATGACCGTTCCCTAGAAAATGGCATTTTATGGCGAAAATTGCCCAACTTATTAGAAATCATATAATTTAGTCACAAGAATAATTTTACAATCTAAAAAGAGTCGAGATGATAGATCTGACAATAACGCTGAAATAATTTTTATACACGTTTTTCCAATTTTTAATATTAATTTTATAATTCGCTAAGGAAGTATGACTTGCTTGCAAACGAGATGGGGCAGATGCTTCGTTGCAAAGAGTACCACAAGGGTTATCTGAAGCAGTTGGGGGTAGATAGGAAGCTCCAGGCCTATCTACAGTCTACTGTATTAAAGCGGACCCTAGAGAGCCTGACCCTAGAGTATAGGAAGCAGATCCCGGAAATTCCATATGGGCAGAGGGTTCAATTAGACAAGGCGCTCTCGGAGTTGTTTCAGCAACCAGAATCGAACCTGTCTGAAGCGGCTGGCGAACAGGCAGGCGAGGAGGTTGTTGATTAATAATTATTAACTTTTCATTGTTAATTAAATAATTCGCTAAATTTAAATTTTGTTAAAAAATATTAATATAATTTAGCAAATAATTAATACTGCGAAATATCCCGACGAAAACGTCTTGACAGGATCAAAATTTTCCCATTCGAAGAAGGGAAACCCTTGGTCTGAGATGCAATTTGTGTCGACCCACTTTGTCTATCCAACTTCGTCGGGAGCTCGGTAGACACACTCCATGCCGCGGAAAAAACGATGAGGGAAAAAAAGAAGAAAAAAAAAGCGTTGCGCGACCGATTCGCGTTATATCCCATTGTGGTCAAAACAACTAGAAGAATAAGTGGAAAATCGCTTCGCTTCCTAAAGAAATTCAGACGCCTAGCTACATTAAAAACCACGGGGACCACTTTGGATGGATGGCTGTGTAAATTTATTAATAATTATTTATGCGTTTAAATATAATTTATCTTCTGCTTCGGGAAACCGAGTGGCTTTTCCAAAGGATATCCCTGGCAGTAGTCAGAGGTAACAGCCACTCGATCATATCCACTGGACTTTAGAACGATTTTACTTTATAAATTACGTACTTTTGCATTTAAAAAAAAATTTATCTTCAATAAAACTAAAAACCTTAATTTATAAAGGCAAACATCGTCAAGTGGTTAATGATTGTCGTATTGAATGAAAACTGTCGCTAGTTCGAATCCAGATGCAGCACATTTCTGTTGACTCTTCATATAATGGTTGATAAATCAAATTTATCAAAAAAAGTAAAAAAAAAACCATAACCATTGATGGTATCAAAAGTAATGATGACAACTAAAAAAATTGAAGTCATGTAAAAAAATCGGTCCTTTTTCCTTTTATGGACCTTCATTGATGTGCTAAAACGTGATCAACCAACCCCTCGGCCAGTCGACCAATTTTGTTTTACAAATAAACATTAAATATTGATCAAGTTTAAGTAAGTTAGGTTGAATTTTAGAGACAGTTAAATATTGAGGAACATGTCTAGCAGTAGTTTTATTTCTTGAATCTTACCTTAAGCTTTGACTCTCCACTGCTATTTTGTTACTCTTAATACTCCTCTTGCACTCGCATATACGAGTCAGAAATCGGAGTTCTCTTTCCATAACTTGTACTCGATGACGTCTCAAAATGGAATTCAAGGTTATTCTATTTTCGTGCTAAACCTTATCAAACTTTTTCAGATCAGTAATCTTGATTGCTTTTATTGTTAACTCTTCTTGTGTAGTTAGTCCCACTCCAACCAGATTTCAACTTTTCTGTCTTTCATTTCTAGAAAAGTCTAAATTAGATCAGAATTAAACTTAAAACTTATCCTCAAAACACGAATACGTAACTATATTTGATTATATTTTACCGGCAACTTAGAATCTAATGATTTATACTTCCACGTGTCTCTTCGTTATAGTCATCCTCACTATTTTGGTAAATATAATTTCTCGGATCATTATTTTATATTTCACTAGCAAATAAAACGTATTAGATGTCTTTTGATTATTTTTATTATTAGAGAGAAAATTAGATTACGTACAGCACCAATCAAGAGAGAATCAATATGTACATTTGTAGAACTGCAAATTCAAATCTGACTAAAACTTGATTGTAAAGCATTCGAATTGTTTCAAAACATGAATAAGTTACTATGTTTGGCTATATTTCTACACGTATTAGGCCGTATTTCTCTTCGTTATTTAATTTGCATATATTTTATCCTTTCATTCCAACACCTCTTTTGTCTACAATAAAATATCAGACTGAGTGAATTAATAGCTTTTAAGACTATAAAGCGAACAAACCAAATCGTAAAGTCCCACAGAAATACTTTATAATAATAATAGTCTCAGTAATAATAGACCATTTCTTCTATTTTCTTCATTAATTGCTCTATTCCTAATAGTCGTCATGGAATCCACATTAAATTAGACGACCTCTGGTTGGACGGCATACAAAAGGGCTTTTGCTTTTTTTCAAATTCTCTGTGTTATCATAATGATAGATATGGATGGACAGAATGTTTCTAAAAATTGCATTTCACTTAGACAATGGTAACTCGTAATATTGTAATGTATTTTTCAAATCTGACAAACTTCATAACTAAAGCTTGAATCTGATTAGAATTAACCGTGTCTGTAAAAAATTAATTTTAACATTCTGAAGTAGCGTATTTCTAACTTGTAGATGAGAATCGAATTCGGACTTTGATTCATCCAATACTACCTTATTTAAAAGTTCCGATGGCTCCCAGGTTTTTGAAGAGGAATGAGAGATTACATCCAGATTGAAATGAGGACACTACTTGAACCAGAATTAGAGTATCAGAGCTATGTTGCCAATGTCTCCTAAATCCATGAATGGGAATATGACTTCACATCAAAATGAAGAAACTAAGTAAACCATAAACTAAAACTTCAGAGCTACGTCACCAGATCAACCTTCAGACCAATTAACAACTAGGCTAACTGGTCCATGTTAGTGAGCGATTCCTTTAAGTTAACCAAATTCAGTATAATCAGTTTTTATATATTCATGAATAAATAAAAATAATAAATGTATTCATGAAGGAAAAATCTCTCAAAATTTAATTTAATTTAAATATGTAAAGTTGACCAATAACGAAGTTTATTACAATAATTTACAAATGCATTTGGCTGCGTGCTCCCGTATGATGCCGTGTGGTACTTGGTTGAAGATTTCTCTTTCTTCTTTCTAGTGGTGTCATCTGATCGACATAACACAGGAAACGCATAATTCTTTGCCAGTAATTAAAAATATATTTATTTCACCGGAAAACTATTTTTCTGGCATTGACCTCAACTTCCTCACAATGTCCTCTGAATCACTGTTCCTAGATAAGAGGTCTACTGGTTCACGGGATTTGTTAGTTTTGTTTTACCCCTGGTCTTTAGAATAATTTTATTTTAGAATATGAAAAACTCTTACGTCCTCAAATTGTGCAAGTGGATGATTCATAATCATCGAAAAATAATCATTTTGATATGCTTATACTTAGAGTTTTCTCTCATTCTCCTAAACTAGATTTAAAAAAATATAACGAATCTTATTAATGTCTGTCAGTTTGTGTTATTGAGTACAAAGTTTTATGAAAAAGATTAGTAAAGATAGTGGATTCCGTAAGTCTTTAAAAGAAAGAGGGCATTCAGGTCGACAGAAATCCCTTCTGGAGAGTGGTTAATTTGCCGGAAGATAAATCAAATATTTATATATTATTAACAATACTTATTTTGTAACGGTGTGGGACTCGAACCCACAATAAATAGCGACTACAACATCGCGGTACCTATCCATCTCTTTGACAAATGGAAAAAAAAGAAAACAGTTATCAAAAAGCATATATTGGAAAGAAACTATCGCGAGTCCAATCTTCTGGAAAAGGCAATGCGTCATTTTTGGTTAACCATGATACCCCTTTCAGAAAGTTCACAAACAAAGGACTAATGTAGACAACCTTCAGGCCGTTGTTCTGATGAACACACTTTAAAAGATATTGTCCATATAACCCTACAGAGAATTGATATTCGGTTAGACTCATATTTGTCAACTTACCATAGCGAATTTCCTAAGGGAAGATCGACCTCGGATTTTGTGTGGAGCCATAATTGAATGTGTGCACCATTCCATAGATTCAAAGTGACAACGACTATTCTTGGATTGACATGTCGAAAGCTTTTGATTCGTTTAATAAACATAAATTGTTACAAGTTATGGAGAACTTCCTTGATAGTTATACAGTCATGCTGACTAGAAAATTCATAATGGACTTGAATCTGAATGTGAGTATCGAGGGAGTCCTATCAAGACGATTCGAGACGACCTTAAACACCTCAATGAGATCCATTCGGGACCTAGAGTTTTTCTTTGATGGGGAAATGAGCACAATAGCATAGGTAGACGATGTGGACTTTATTTCAAATGATAAAGAAGCACTTACTGCTTTATTGGAGGTAATTTGGCTGAATGGTTACTAAAGGTAAACTCGGACAGTCACAGAACTCAGAGAACAAGAAGTGAGGACAGCAAAGTATTGTACAAAACCAAAAAAGTTGGGTTCTTTTTTCGGAGACAGCGAAGATATAAAAAGAAAAACATTAGCAGATATTGCACTGCATAAATTAGGTAAACGCGGTTTTCCCGTAACGGGCTCGATGTGGATATAAGAGTCCACATGTACAACGCCACATTCTTGTATAACGAGGGCACTTAGGCTTGCAATTGACAGGAGCTTGGAAAGCTGAACTATTATCACAGAGACCAGCTTCACAATATTTTGTTTCCTCTTGGAGACACTCCAGACTAAATCATGAAATTTTTATTATTAACAAGAAATTAGGAGTTATTTGAGGTGTATAGTTTTCTAGCCCAGCTATTAGGTTTTTTCCAATTTCCCTCTTTTTTTAGTTAAGCCTCATTTGTATGTACGAGTTTCGAACTTTGGTTCTCATGGATCCTCTTCGCTATAACACATTAATTGACTTCAGGAGTTTCTTCTTCCTCGGATCTTTCATCCTTTAGTCTTCTTCCAAAATCCAATTTAATGGCTGCCCTCCTAGTCCTTTCTATTAGGTATATGATTCTGTCTTTCTTCGTTGAGAGAAACCACCCTTCACATCCTAAAGCTAATTTGGGAGAATTATTCACAGAAGATAATTGTCTCCGTTGATGCGTAGCTTATGTATACATAGAAATGGTTGCAGTGCTTTCTTTTTCCCCACTTTTATTTATTCCATGTACACTCCGCTACGGTCAATATTCACCCCCAAATTACGTAGAAAATGCACATTTTTCACTTGCGTTGAACTTCTCACTTGAGAGTTTTAACTCTCTCATGTTACACCAATCTTCAATGATATAATAATTAGTAATGCAGTCTTCTGTTCAAAATCCATTGAGAAAAATCTCCAACTTTCATGAAAGACTAGCCGTTAAGAAATTTCTTATTCAACTAAATGGTATTTCTGAATATCCGTCGACATAAGCTGAGCCAGCATACCAACACCGTTAAAAGCCATGGAAATATCCAGGTATAAACAGGTTCAAATGGCTTTGGCTGTTAGAATTTCTGAATTCAACAGGAAGAAAATATAAAAATGCCTCAGGCTTACAATAAACTGTTTTTGTGGTACATTAAACAATACGTCCGGCTTCTTTGAAAATGATCATAGTTACATCATCTTGTCCCGGCGCGTTTACTTTTCATTCCTTGATCGCTATTTTAATTTACCATTTGGTAACCACTTCTTCAATGTTTTTAAGTCATCTTTACAATATTTGATTAAATCCATTCGAATTTTTTTCATGTCGGCAGGAATTAGGTTTATTGGAGTTTTCTCTATTATGTAGAAACTACCATCCGGTTTCTCAGTAAATACTTTTTCCGCACCTGTCCTAGGACATAAAAGTTTCCTATAACTACTCAAGAATGATAGATTTCTGACATCGACCTTTGTGGCTTATGCATCCTTTTCTTTTCCTAAATAGCTTTCCATATTTTATTAATAGCCGTATGATTATAGAAATCCTTTAGAAGACAGCCTCTATATATATTCCCTCAATAAAACGTCTGCACTTCGCCATTACTCGGTTCCTCTCACGATTCAATTTAATACCTATTGATGGCGCAATTCTTTTATTGTTCTTTGAAAATATCTCTTCGCATATATTAGTAGATATGTCCTCATGAAAATATATTCCCACAAACACTAACTATTTCTTTCGGTGTGAGAACTTTAAATCATGGTTCCGAAAAAGAGCTTCAAGTTCCGTCCACCCCAGTTTTTCTTATAACAACCATGATTTTTGTACGTTTTTTGCCCATGTTTAATTCGATGGAGATCTGACAGCTTTATTTACTCGTCTTCTTCGAGCAGCCTTCGTTCTCATCACCTCGTCTGTATACAACCATATCCTCAAGAAACTTTGACTCCTTTAAAGCTCTAGACGGAACAGATACATTTTTTGTTTTAGTTTTGGTTTTCTCTTTCTGTTTTTTTTAAAGTTTATTTCTCTTAAACAGACATCGTTTTCACCAAACGTGGGTGGTATTATCGTTCACTTAAACTGTCGTCTGACATTATTTATAAGATAACGAGGATCACCATTATTTCTTACAAGATCTGGAGGATAGTTGGAGGCTGTTTGGACATATAATTCGTCTGGACCAGGGGACCCTGCAAACGTCCCTTTCTACTAGAGTGGCGTAATTTGATCCAGTGTCAAAAGGGGAAAAAGATCATTTGCTTTCCCTACTCCACGGCAGGGGTTTCTAAAACCGCAAGGAATGAACGTCTTTTGCTTTTATGTTGGTTCTGGATAGAATTTGTGACATTGGAAGAACACCGGGAACTGGATACACCTAATTGGTTGTTTAACTTCTTTCTCGCTTTATCTGGGGTTAATAATAATAAATTACTGAAAGAATGGAGTGGTTATTTCCACTGAAAATAGACAGAGAAATCATTTGGAACAGCCATTCGGCTTCCCGACACTCATTGGTCACTTTCGATATCATTGACCCAAGCGATCAAATTAAAAAGGCCTCCTTAATCTCTAAGATTCCATTCTTCTCGACGACAACCGGCTGCACATGAATCTGTGACGTATTTTTTATTTTAGAATTTTCAGATGCTTGTGCTGCCGCCCTGATTTCAACGCAAAATCTAAAAAAATATTGACTTGAAAAAAGATTTTTTCTGCTCCATCCGAAATAAGGCATTTCCTCGAGAGAGAGAGAGAGAGAGAGAGGAAAAAAAGGACTTTGTGATCCCGTCAGGACGATTTCCATCACCACGATTCAGATCCACCTGTTCCTCATGAAATCGTTTCACGGCCCCGTTAATGGCAGCGTGCTTCAGGAACCAGGCCACTGCTGCGTCGAAGAGAGAAGGGGTGAAGCCCTTTGCGGTTGACAACATATCCACATCTGCAGGGATGAGGCTGGCACAGGTCGACCCCGAGACGAACGGAAGACCGATTTGAAAACCATCCTGATCCAGAAGTAGACCAATTGAAAATAATAGAAAGTGTTCAGCCAAATTTTAATTGTAGGAAAAAGAGGCTGACAGAATAAAACCCGGATTTCAAACTATTGATAGTAAAAATAAATTATATGTTCCACTAAAAATAGATTTTTTTATTTATAAATAAGTTAAAAATTTGAAGCCAAAATCCCATAAAAGATCTAGAGAAGTCTTGAATATTCATAGGATCCAATTTCGAATCCTTCCAGCGAGAATTACATAACTCAGAGAACCATCTGTTATAAGATGCAAATATATGATGACATTGATTAATCAATTTTATTAAATAATAATCTGATTAATATTCAGTGTTCCGCATCAATGTTGAATGTTTATTTCTTCAAAGACTATATCCAAAATGTTTACGTACTAGCAGTTTCTTTGGTTAAACGTTCCCCTGATTTGGTCATACTGGTTATGCGAGAAAAAAGGTTATAACTGCCAAACGGATATAAGTACAATTAGTGCATTAGAGTTCGTCAACAACCTTTATTTCACTTATGATTGATCTGGACCAAAGCCTTTTCTGATATATATATATAAAACTTGTCCTCCTGAACCCTGATTTGATGCAAAAACTATCATTTATTTCGAATTTTATATATGGGATCTCTTCAATTCTAAAAATTACCATTAATAATCCTACTAAAGATCCATCGCACGTAACTATAACTAAAACTAACAACCAACGACAAAAAATGAATCAGACATAAGATTCATGTGATCTTTTTGTCACAGGACAAAATGGAAAAAAGGATCATTTGAAGTCATAGATGAAAACGTTTCACCAAGAAGACAAATCAATGAAGTAAAGCGAATAGAATTGATCTGTTTCCGATAACCACTCTACAAGCTCAAGCCACTCTACAAGCTGATCAAAAGCATAGGTTCATCACGTGCTTGTCTTCTATTTGCATGCTTTCGAGATTCCTTTTCAACACAACTGATGGATATAAGTCCTCGTTGCTCCTTCAATGGATGATAGCTTATCCATATAATTATTAAGCATTTCGACACAACTCCATCCCAGGTCATAATCTTTACTTAACAATCGTGAGTCGCACTTCTCGATCTCAATGATCCTAGACGTAATACCACTTCAATTAGCGTTATTTCATTTTTGAAATTGTTGTAAACGAAAATGTCTGGCTTTTCTTACAACTGGTCTTTGATTTGTTACCTTTGTCTAATTGACTAATAAAACCATTAAAAAGTGAAAATAAACCAAAAATCCATTGATTTTATTAAAAATAAATTAGAATGAAATTTTTTGTTGATAGAGTAAATGCCATCATTCAGGAAACTGGGGAATAGAAACTATGAGAGTTGTGATTGAATTCTCAGTTACATCCAAAAACTAATGGACAATTAATCGATTCGATTCAGATAATCGGCGGGTTTATCCAAAATTTCCTCTATCATTAGGAATAAATTCCATGTAAAATTTCCCCAAATTGACATTCAGTTCAGAGATCCCTAGAACTGGGTTCTTTAGAGCTCCCATCAGGGACTCGACTTCTTCATTCCAAAAATGATGGATAATTTGCATAATCAAAATGACAACTAGAAATTAAAAAAGTCTAAACTGTTTACAAAATCGAGTCTAGCCTGTAATTCACTCCTCGTCAAGTAGACTGAATAAATGTCGTCTTCAGAATAAGTCCCCTGTTGAGACTACTATAGGAATGGCTACATATATCTTCTGTTACTTAGCATGGAAAATATCTGGGTGGTATTTCTTCTGGTAACACGAATCAGAAATAAGATTCATGTGATCTTTTTTCACCGGACAAAATGGAAAAAAAGGTTCATTTGAAGTCATACATGAAAATGTTTCGCCAAGAACACAAATCAATGAAGTAAAGCAAATAGAATTGATCTGTTTCCGATAACTTGGTATTATTACGGAATTTCCTGGTCCGTCAGAATCCTTGATATTTTGGAGAGGTTTGGCAGTATATTCTTGTTAGTTTCGAAAGGGTTGGGATCTATTTTTACATTCAGCTATGCGCTTAAAACATCCTTCGTGTTGCAATTTGATTGATAACAGTCAGGGAGGTATAGGCCTCAATTTTCCATTCAAATTGTACGTAAATAAATCTGAATGTTAGTTTACTCAAAACCTGATAGATAAGTCAATATGGACGTTCTTTTCTGTCATTCATATTGAGTTTATATAATTCAAAACATTGCTTTTCAAATTACACAATCAATTACGAATAATGATTGAATAAAAATTGATTGATTAATTGCTCTTTAGCTATGGCTTGGTCAAATAAAAGCACGATTCATCCAAAACTACAATATTTCTTTTCTAAATAATCAAAGTTTTCGTAATAATGATCATTTTCCAAAATATTACAATAAAATTCCAAAAAATAATTGCACAATAAGTATAGAAAAATCAAATAGTGGAGAATAATCCATATTTATAGGTTACCGAAATATATATATTTAGATATTTTGATAACTGTCTTCAACACTATTTGATTATCCATTAATCTAATATATAAGAAAATATATTACAATAAACAGGAAAAGACGATAAATGTGAAACAAACAAAGGGACCACAACAACGTGTCAAACTACACGCCAAATAAACCAATAATGTATCAGTAGGTTCGCCATATTGTAAAACAATTTTTAAAAACAAATAAAATAAATTAATTAATATTTCTATCTATAATTGAACAGTGTTTCCTCTCACAATAATCAGGGAAAAGCATCGGAAGATGAAATCCTTTCAAGAGCGTGCTGGGATCACGTGATTAGTGATCTCTGTCTCTGTGTAAACGTGATCTCTGTTGTTATAATTATTAGAGAAGATACATCTTGAAAAGTTGAAGTACAGTTTACCAGGGCCAAGGTTGAAGATGACACCAGTGCGCTATATAAAAAATTCATCACTTTGGCTCAAGGTTATTCGCAATTTAAAAAACAATCTTTTGGGTATAATCGCAGAATTGAATAATACTAGTGGAACGTTGGTACCTAGCGAGATGTTAAGATGTTTTTCACTTTGAAGTGCGCATAAAACATGTAAAGGAGAGCGAGGATTAATCTGTTCTTGGTGCAACCAGACCCTTGATGACTGAATCTTGTGGAATGTTCGAAAACAAAGATAATTTTGCTGAGGTTACTAAGGAGAAAGTATGTCACCCTGCTCTTGTGATCTGCCTGTCTGATTTGCAGACTCATCAATGTTCAATTCGAACGTACTCGTCAATTATGAGGAGAATCGACCTTGAGTCGTGTAAGTAAGATGCCATTGATTTTATGGCTTGACAAGTATAGAGGACTACGCGTACATGTCCGATCTGCGAATAAAAGAGAGGCATTATTAACTACGTGTGGAATTCAGCCGGGAGTTGTCTGCAGTAACTCACCTGATGAGTGCATCCTCTTAAAGATCATGGTGGTTGGTCTTGTGTCTGTCATGAAGTGCAAAAAATATAAAAACTCTGAATACATAATCGTTCCTGACCCTGCTGAAATAAATTAACAAGTCTATTGAGGAAGCATAAAAAATGTTCAAAAACCCCTGAGCTCTCTTTGCGAGAGAATAAACGTCAATTAAGGAGAATTTCAGCGTACTTTCAGTTTAATATTTTAACATTCCCAGCGAATGAACCGTTTTCTTATGTTTATAGTAGAATTTCTTAAATCAAAAAACTCTTAATTTTATCACAGAAAAGTTAAACTTAGATGAGATTACTATATTTTCAATGGAAGATCATACCTAGATCTAAGAAAGGACATTAAATGAGGAATTTCTAAATTCCCAAATGAATTAACCTATACTTAACCATCTAGAAAATTATGTTGAAAGAAATAAAAGAAATCTGATAGATTTTAAACCATAAGTAAAGTAAATGAATCAAATGTTGTGGAAAATCGATTGTTACAGACATTTAACAGATTTTAACATGTTTTTCAATTCTATTTTAGAAGGAAATGATGAGTCTCGGACGAAGAAATACAAAAAGTAGAGGATAATTTCGCGAAGAGTGAGAAAAAATAATTTCTCATACATAAATGATTAGTAAGCAAGGATAATGATATAAGTTGCTCTACGATATTGCATCGTTATTTTGCATTAGAAAATTCTATATTAAACTCATTCTTAACGAAGGAAGAAAAAAGCACGGTTTTCATAAAAAGTAAAATTGAGATAATGTAGTGTTACACAAAAAAGGATCTCAAAATTGGATTGATTAGGTTTTAGCTTTAATGTCTTAAACAATTCAATATTTTTTATTGTAGGCAAGGGAGATGTTGAAACGAAGGATAAATAAATAATAATACCAATCGAAAAAATGCAATATAGCAGAATACAGTTCTTTATTTATGTTTTAAATAAAAATCGAATGCTTTACAATCATGTTTCATCCAGATTTGAATTTGCAGTTTTACAACTATACATATTGATTCACTTTTGATAGGTGCGGAATTTAATCATATTTTCTCACAAATGATAAAAATAATCAAAATATGGATTACTTATTGGCATCCACATTTAATACGTTTTTATTTGTTAATGAAAATAAAATAATGATCCGAGAAATTAAATTTACCAAAATACTAAAAATAACTATAACGATATAAAAAACAGAGACATGCCGGAAACATAAATAACAAGATTCTTAGTTGTTGTTGAAATGTAAACAAAATATTTACATATTCGTGTTTTGAATCAAAATTCTTAATTTAGAAAGAATAGTTGTCATGACCGGTCTCCATTATTGCCTGTAGGTTTTGAGCACAAATGGGAGTTACCTCTCATGATCGCGAGTCCAATCTTCTGGAAAAGCCAATGCGTTATTTTTAGTTCACCCTTTTGTTAACCAAATGGTTATTAGTTGTAAGGTTTATGAAATTTCTACTTATTTCAGAATGGATATAAGTCCTTGTATTGTATCGTGGCATGGACTAAGTGATGCTTTTGAGGTTTAGAGCAAAGAAAATGTTCATATACGCCTAGGATTCTAGAGCGGGTGGCTTAGTGGTTAGGTGTCGGGCTTAAGTGGCTTAGGCTACGGGTTCGAATCTCGCTGCTGTTCACCTGGTGGAAGGTTCCACGCATCTACGATGCAGAAAATGGTTTGACGAGTGACGCCGTCATCAGTGAATACTCACTGCGGAACTGGATTGTCTAGAAAGGACACTCACACAAGAAAAGAAAAAAAAAGAAGTGAAGATCATTCCTTGGTTCTACGATTAGTTAAAATTAACTGTTCTTTACTTAAATAAAGTGTGTGTCCTGCCTATGCGGAGCTATAAAATACTATGGCTCTCGTGAAAAGGCTTTATTATTATTATTATTATTATTCTAGTTCAAATCTTTTCGAGTAAAAAATACAAGAATCTTCTGCGATAATTGACTTTCTTTCTTTTTTGAGCAAATGGAGTTCCTTCCCAAAATCTACAACAGGTGGAATGCAAAAAGCTGAGTAAGTATGACCTTCATTCCAAAAATCTAGAGTTGATACACCACTCAGAGGTCAAGATTGTCCCGATTGTACTCACTTGGGATGGTCTAGTGACTTCACATTCGTGGAGGTATGCCAGATTTTTGAATATAAGTGAAAAAACGTATGCGTATGTTCAATCTCTGGTAATCAAAAAGACTTTGGAGAGTATGATTGTATCATATAGGAACGAAGTCGACGTTCGTGGCGTTATGATAAACTTAATGAAGGGATAAAAAAATATTTACTCTCGGTCTAAGTATGAAGAAATTTAAGTGAATAGTATGAGCGTAGAATTGGATAGAGAACATTTTAATTAGAATTAACTTTTTAAGATATTAAAATAATCAAAAAAAAGAAAAAAGAATTCCATCTAAAGTTCGAAAGTCAATCCGAATTGTAGTCAAGGTATGTTAAAAACAATAGCGATTTGAGTGCATTTTAATACTCTTCAGAAATTTTGAACTACAAACAGCTGAAGGTCTCAGACATATGTGGACTAGTTCATGTCACTGAATTGTTTGAAGAATAACGAGACCAATACATGTGGATTTTAATCAACGAACTTTTATTTAAGACGACTGATTTTAGTTCCATTCTTGTCTTATTACACACTACGACACACATCCATGATAGGTGTCTTTCTTACATCTAGAAATATATATGATGAAATTCTAAGTTGTTATTTGTATAATAATCTTCCAATATGCAATAGTATGTCTACGGAATAAAGGTGGTAGCAATATGTTAAGTTCAACATGATTTGTGGATTTCGAATCTGAAATCGATTTAAATTTTAATAAATAAGCTTATAATAGCACAGTTAAAAAACAATAGTTATAGTTTTCTCTTGTGGTGTGTTCATTTGTTAACAACTATGCTAAACGATCCAGTGATTTCTATTCCTTGCCTTAGTCCTTAGTGAATCTAAATCGTTCTCCGACCTCAGACCAAGTTTGAGATGTTCTTATTCTGAACTATGGGTAATTTAGTTGTCAGTCTTTCACGGAAACCACCAATTCCACAGCAATTAAAGTACGTATTTATCATTTGCCGGGAATCAATTTTCCAAGCGTAGAATGTGACAATTTCCATCCACTTTTATATATGTAGATAATTTCTGGCAATGTGCAATATCATATAGTTTTGAGTTGTTGATTTTCTTTGGTAAAGAATTCTAAACACTTGTCGGAGTTGATTTCATTGGAGATTTCAGTTTTTCTAGCTCACTCTCAAAAATGCCCCAAGTCACAGAATTGTTAGTTAGGCATGTAGATTTTCTGTCCGGAAGCCGCAGTGATTAGGCTAGAGAAACTCTTCAAATTTATCTCTTCAATTCTAGGAATTTTTATTAATAATTCTCACTAAGATCAATCCCACGTGACTTTAACTAAAACGAAAACCAACGGCCAAATCGCACTCAGATCTTTGGGTACTCTTCATCTGGCTGACACAAGGGGATTATTGAATTAAAAATTATTTTTATAAACACAATGCTATATCTTCTGAGTGATGATACCAGTCAAATCTCCCTTCCAACTACTAATTCGTCCACGAATGACCAAGTGACTGAGATTTGGCGTGGATTTTTAAAAAATTTAGAAATATCACCAATGATATCAAATCTGATGGTAATACTTGAATATACAATCAAACCAACCATCGATTGAACATAATCCAATGACGGTTAAAACACGTGTGTTTTTCAATATGAACGGAGTAGTCAGCTTTCAAGGAATTGCTTGAAAATATAAAGCATGGCAAACAGTTTAAATTAATATTGTATTATAGGCAGCTTTTCTCTCGGAAAGTCAAATTCAAACTCTTCGTTGGACGTTTTTTGTTCTATCAAATTTTCAACGTTACTTAATTTATTTATTTATTAACCCCGGATACACCGAGAAAGAAGTTAAAGTAAACAACTAATTAAGTGTATCCAGTTTCCACTTCTACAGAAACAGAGTCCATCCGGAATGAGCATAAAAGGTAAGAGGTCCATTACATGCAGTTGTGGAAACCCCTCCAGTGGAGTGGGGAAGAGCAAATGATCCTTTTTCGTGCCGGCCTGGCACTGGGCGTCACCTAGACAGGTGGATCACATGACGCCACTCTAATGTGAAAAGACAAGCAAGCAGAAAACTTCAACCGATTAACCACGTAGCTAATTGATTAAAGACTTAATAGTTCAGGAAATGTATTATTCACGATCTAGTAAATGATATAAGCTTTTACTTCCATATAAGAGTCAAAAAGATTATCACTTTCGGGTATACACTATTTTATAGCAATAAATACAGAAAAGTCCAAATCTTCACTACCTCCAATAGAAATCATATGATTTGAATTTAAAAATAAAATAATTATAAAAAACTTATTGAGTGAGTTATAATAGTTAAATCTATTCGTAATGTAATTTTATAAATTTAAATATTTTCATTTGCTTATTCAATGTTATCGTGCTGAAGTTTTCTGTTTGCTTGTCTGTTTCTCCCCTCTCTTCCTATTAGAGTGGAGTCATGTGATCCACCTTTCTAGGTGGTGCCCAGTGCCAGGCCGGCACGAAAAAGGATCATTTGCTCTCCCCTACTCCACTGGAGTTTTTAAAATTTTAGCTGAATGTCCCATGCCAACTCACACTTTGAATCCAAAATATGAATTCTTTAATTAAATATTTAATTATTTTTTTATGAAATTATATGCATTAACAAGTTTATTGCCCTTATACTTTCCAACGATGCACAGATGCTCAGTAAGGTCACTCAGGACGACGCTCACTGTGTACTCTTCTACCATATATAAACAAGAAACGGTCAGGCAAGTCTTCTGTTTAGACATTTATTAAGTTCTCATGTGCACTTGAGTAAAATAAGTTTATAATAAACAGATAATACAATTCACTTCAAATTTTGTTATCTGTAGTTTTTATATGGATCGAAGATTTAATTTTTAATAATAATTTTATTAACCCATGTCTTCCAATGCTTTTCGTGGACGCTATACTCACCTTACTATCAATAAAAAACTCAAATTGTAAATTATAAAGAAAATGATGCTATTTTGTGACAACAGTTAGCTGATTGAAATGATAGATGTTTTTGAAATTATGACTATAGATCATATTATGATCATGAACAGCTTGGATGATAGGCCAAATGGATGGAGATAGATTCTAGAGGAATCTTATCGAATAATCAATTTTTTAGTAGGTTGATTACTGCTCTGCACAGAATAATAATAATAGCCTTTTCACGAGAGCCATAATATTTATAGCTCCGCATAGGCAGGACACACATTTTATTCAAGTAAAGAACAGTTAATTTTAACTAAACGTAGAACAAGGAATGATCTTCACATTTTTTTTCTTTTCTTGTGTGAGTGTCCTTTCTAGACAATCCAGTTCCGCAGTGAGTATCCACTGATGACGGCGTCACTCGTCTGCACAGAATGTATCAAAATATTGTTTCTTTCTAAAAATAATACGTGTTTCCTTTAACCCATGGATATTGCCATTATAAATTCTATCAAGACTCATTTTACTTGACGCAAGCTTCTTTATTTGACAGACTTATTGGAAACTCATAATATCTCACTATACAATTCTTGCAAAAGTTGACTTAACGATACGATCTTTTTTTTGTAAAAATGATTTTGGAAGACATATCCGACAAGACAATTAAGAATAGTTTCATAGTTTTAATCTCCTGAGCTGTCAGTTTAACTAAAGTAGAGAGTATTATTATATTTTTTCTCATTTCGGTCGCCATTTAGGTCTCCATTATGGGCTGCAGGCATTGAGCACGTAATAGGAGTTACCTCTCATGATTACGAGCCCAACTTTAGCTCCCCCTTCCTTAACTATGCAACCCGCTCGATAAACTTTGTTGTGCTAGGGACAAGCACACCAGACATCTCAACGGAGATATGCTGAAGGTGAACCGACCTCCAATATCACAGTACTTTTTCCTTTTCGAATTTTTAACAATACACGTTGCGGAACCCACACACAGGGATAAATTGAGTCAATCCTGATAGAATCTCTGATTTTGAATTACTGTGTACTTTGTGAAGATCAAATTCCTTAGTTATTCCCGATATTTTGACGGACAACATTACAGTAAAATTATACGATTACTGATTCCCATTAAGAAGACATTTTTAATCTTGGGAGTCATTCTGGATCCCCACCTTTTATTCACACATCAAGTGGACTTGGTAATCTCTAGTATCAAAACTTAAATTGGACTTCTCAAAGCTTTTAAACACTCCCCAATATCCTCCCATCGTGGTTGTACGGAGAAACCTTCCTTTTTATGGAGATTGATTAAAACTGTAAAACTA
>RDEW01000112.1:61914-73562 GCA_011109175.1 Dicyema japonicum | reverse complement strand
GAAGATGAGTAGTATCATGGGTGGTACATCAATCTCTCAAACTGTGTGGAATTCGTTCCACTTGAGTCTGAGATGAGTGGTATCATCGGTGAGAAAAAAACTCCTGAAGATCAGTATAATACTGGGAAAATTGAATTTGTAAACCAAAAGAATAAAAACGTGAATTAATTGGATGCCCAGCGGAAAGGACGCAGTGTGCGTTGCCGTGACGATGGCCAGACCGACGCGCTGCGAACCAGAGGCCCTCTCTCGGATCCTTGAGCCTCTCCCGCGATGGACAGTTCGACCTCGTTGAGGAACGAGTGAGCCTCCTTTCATTTTGTAAATAAAGTTGAAAAGGCACATTAAACCAAATTAAAAACTATGAATCGTTATAGTAATTACAAGTTAAATATTTCTCAATAAAAAAACGCCATACTCGGATTCGAACCAGAACCTTGTGGTTAACAGCCACACGCGCTAACCGTTGCGCCATATGGGCTTACTTTACTTTCCGTAACTGTATAATCAGCTCAAAACTAATTCAACTATGTATCTATCTGAAGTTCGGTAATAAACAAAGACTACTTTCTCCGTAATAGCATGGGATAAGGTCTAAGTTCTGTATCTTTCAAAAGTGAAAGATTTCTTTTTGGACTATCCGATGATCTAACAAAAAGAGTGCCTCTTTTGTAGAAGTGTCTCGTCTCTTCAAGCCGAAAATTCAAAGTAAACTCGCCTAGCTACAATTGATGAATTTCTTCAAGGAAAGATCTTTCACTGAGAATATTTCAAGAAGCATAATGAAATTGTGAGGTGTCTTCAATTCCACTTCTGCCGCTAATTTGGCTTAAAGAACGAACAAATGTACACTTTTATCAGAACGGATACGATAATGGAACAAAACAAACCTGACCTATTCGTGTTCGACAAAAAAAAATAGTAATATGTTTCTCGTGCACGATGAAGTAACTTCTGCGGATAATTCACAACAAGTGAGTTTAAAAAATTAAGAAAAATATAATCTACTCTCGAAAGAAACTAGAGATGCATCACACAAAGGTGAAGATTGTGCCGATTGTTCTCACATGGGATGAATTTGTGGCAGCTCAATTTCTGAAGTATGCTAAATCATTAAAATATAAGCCTACGAACATATGCTTATTTAATTTTTGGCACTGAAGAAACGTTAGAGAGCATAGCTGTCACAAGAACGAACCCAGGCCGTGGGGACAATCCTTCAGCTAAGCCGATTCATAAAGAAGATTTATGTTAACTCCGACACAACCCCGGAAAACCTTACACATAATCCTTAATTTTTGTCTTAATATTAATAATATTTTATTATTTATTTAAATTAGTTCAAAAGTTTTTTCCGAGCGAATTAACATTTACTGCAAGTATAACATTTATTGCAGTCAATTTCGTACAGAATCGCTTTCTTTCCTTCGTCAACTGGGACGAAGATTGCCAAAAAGAATAAGGATCCCAACGAGACTCGCCATTTCTTCCAAAGAGTCTCGCTGGCGATCGTCCGAGAGAACTGCCAGGCCATCCTATGCGCCGGCTGTTCAAAAAAATAATTCTTGTCTGTGTTGTCCTTTCGTTTAAAAAATGTTGATGATTTCGTACATATAAGTTTTCTTCTAATGTAATAAAATTATTGAATGTATTATTATACAATTTAACAATCTTGATTCTTTTTGTCTTTTACTTCTATTATTAAACAGGTGGATGATTCGAAAAATTTTAACATATATCTTATTCTTCTTTTCTGTCTTAGGAAACTCCTCTTTTTGATCTTATGATGTAGGTGTTGATGAAGTAATAAAATCTATTTCATTTTTTTTTATAGATTAGAACTGAATTAAAATGTTATTAATGGCAACATTGAGGAAGCAAGCGTTTATGGAAAGAATTTACTCTGATTAGGTTGTGAAAACAATTTCAGATGAACAATCCTTGACTCTTTTTAGCTTAACATTTGATTTAGTTAGAAGGCCTGACCAATTCTGATTAATATATGAGAAATGTCCTGCTCACGAAACCCAACCGCGATAATTAAACAGCTTAGAAGAGGAAAATGGGATTATCGATAAACGTTATCTAAATCTCGAATATCAAAAATAAAATCAGTATGAAATGACAATTCTTTAATTAATAATTTAATTTTCATTGTTTAAATTAAATTTTAATAGATATATTGTGGGACCATGTTTTATCCATGTTAGTTGTTATTTAGTAATTTAAAGTACCTCATCATCCTATTAGGCCTGTAATTCTTACAGCTGCTATCGGCAATGAACTAAAATTCTTGACTAATGGAAAGCCTTATTGTCTATTAAGAGTCATCAACCAACCTATAATTAACTTTCCAATTAAAACATTAATAAATTCAAATTTTAATGGTATTTTTATATAATCAATTACTATCATTTATTTCTTAGATATTATTATTGCTTGCTATGAAAGTGAGAGCTGTGATATTTACAAAAATATACATTCCGAGTTTCAGAAAACCACTTTTACTATGTTCACTGTTCCTGACAACATTACTTCTGCAGTAAATATTCTGCTCGAAATCAATTCAAAATTTCCTAAAAATCAAATTCTCTTCTTCTTGCGATATTTTTCGGAAGATTTGGATATTGAATCCGTCATTGTCGACCATTTGAAATACAATCCTCCAATCTCAATGATTCGAGTGCCTCGACCTGAAATAAATAAAATATCACTTCCTGCTCCCCACAAATATCGCAAACCAGAATTAGAAATTTGCTGTGTTGATTCTATCGAACAAAAACATTTGATTATGTTCTGTGAGCAAACAAAATTTTTTGAAGACGAAATGGTCCTCAAAAAACAATATCTTCGTCGGTAATGACTTTATCTTTATGATTTAGAACTCATTCCATACTCACTTTAGTGTCTCATGTTGATCCCCAGGTTTACATTTTTTCGGTTCCTTGTCTTGACCTGATTCGTAGAAAATTTAGGTATTGTTTACTTTTAAATTAAAATTTAGTTACTCGTTTTGTATAAAATCAGAATTGTTACCACAATTCTCGATTTTATGGCAAATTTCGATCCAAAAGAATTTCCTGGCACGTACAGTTGGATTCGTGCTCTCCCTTCCAATGCTGATATATTCAGAATATCATCCATTTTCAACTATCTAAAGGCTCATAGATCTAATTTTGCGTCAAGTTCTGAGTAATAAGTTCATCAAAATTGGACTAGGAATTGTGTTTACGAAAATACTTTTTTGGGACCTGACTGTGTAGTGGGTGATGTGAGTCGACTGGTTGGCTGTATTGTCGGAAGCAATGTTAGAATAGGCTCAAAGTTATGTGTGTCTGATGTATATTGGCAGATGTATGTTGGATAATTGCATTATTTCTGATCATGTCAATATTGGGGATGGTTGTCAGATACGTAATTCTGTGATTTATCCTGGTCAGACTGTGGACAGTAACTGTATAGTTTATGGTTTTAAATTATAAGCTGTTAAATGCAACGATGTTATTGGTGAAGTTATCGATGACGTACTTTTTAGATAATCATTAATTTTTTTAATTTTATTTTCAATTTTGTAATATTTTATTTTATAATAAATTATTATTTCGTTTGATATCTGGTTGGTATTTAAGTCTCTTGTGCATCATTCAATAAATTACATTCAATTTATAGAATAAATGACAACTGCTGGGCGCCCCACTTTTGATCACGCTAAAGGAAGCGGTTCTCGGATGGAGAATGATCTTGGTTCTCTGACGAGACAATTTTCCGCCAGAGACTTACCCAGTCAACTAAAGCTAAAATTTCGGTATTGTAAAATATCTAACAAATATTTATTAGTCAAAAAGGCCAATCTTGCCAAGAAGATTTGAAATCGATTGACATGAAACAAGTATTGGAAGAGAAGGAATTATTCCACAAACACAAAATTGATGGGCAATTGGAAGAGACTCCTGGCAGTGAGAAGAGACTAAAGTTGGAAGATGTGAATTTGGACGAAGATGACCCCATTGACGAGGGTGGGATTGATTCAGACGATTCCTCTGATGGAGATGAAACAGCACAGTTAATGTCAGAACTGAATAAAATCAAAAAAGAACGAATGGAAGAGGCCAAGAAAATGGTTTTACTAAATTTGGTTACTGTTTACAGAACATGGAGAAAGAGCTCGAGGAGCAGAAAATAAGGAATGAAAATATAATGCGAGGAAATCCCCTCATTTCACTTTCGGGCGATTTGGAAGGAAGAGTGATTTTAGAGTCAAGGCAAAGTATTTGAGATTGTTTTATTTTAGATGGGATGATGACGTGGTTTTTAAAAATTGTGCAAAAGAGACTAATAAACAAAAGCCCGAATTTATTAATGATAGCATACGCTCGGAATTTCACAAGAAATTCATGTCAAAATATTTTAAATAATTTTTGTTTCTGATTTTTAAAATTTAATGTTCCCTTCACTCATTAAATCAATTTCTAGGAATTTAAGACAAATCTAAAATTATGTTGTAAAGAGAAAAATCAGTCTAACCGACGTTCTTTTACAATTTTTGGAATTATTGAAAAATAAAGCTCAAAAAACTTTTCGCAATCATGGAATCTCGTATCTAAATTAATCGCTCTTAGAATGATAATAAAGGTTTTAAAAATTGATCTTAATGTTTATTAATTTTTAATTTTTACCATGTCTGTAAGAACTTGTCAAGTTCGAATTACTAAGGTGACGTTCAATTATAAAATAAACAAAGAATATCTGAGAGATTCATTAATGTTGTAATGAAAAGCAATTTTGAAAAATATATAAAACATAATATGATTATTTAAATGGAAACGTTCTTGGGAACATAATGTTATCTGTAATGAATTTCCATTCAATAGAATGGAACTATGTGAATCAAAAAATTATCTGAGAACCTATAAAAGACAAAAATTTTCAAAATTGGTTAAATTTTCAAATTCTTTCTCTGAATATACAAATATCGTTTCTGTCATTGCGAAATGGATAGATTGCACAACCCGGAAAGGCTGGATTTAATCCGCTCTTCTGCAGATACTGAAAAGACCTCTCAGGATTTTTAGAAATGGATTGTCTACCAGTTCCGTGCGTTAATCGTCGCTTTACCTCGAATCTGTGTGTAACGTACCAAATAACGTCGTTTTCCTCTTTGCTCGGTGACGAAAACTGCTCCAGCGATTATGCCGTCAGGAAGATCTCACGAGAACAGCACTAGCAGCAGACTGACAAGTTTTCGTTACCCACGCAGCTGAGGGAAGTATTTAGTAAGCATTAACTAATTATTGTTAATTATCTTTTAAGGAGTTTAAAATGCACCTTCCTCACTATTCCTCACTATCTTTAATGGTGGCTGAATGATTGAGAACTGGTCGTCTAATCTCTTGGTCCCGCGTCCGATTATAAAATAAACAAAGAATATCTCAGAATATCCCTGTGCCGGAAGCTCCATTCGGGTTTTACCGAGTGACGCCGTCATGGACGTCTCATCGCACGAGGATTCCAAACACTATTTGGAGTCCGGATGGGACGTCTTGAGCTTCCTAGTCTGCGACAGCCGCACTCCAATAAAAGAAAACTCCAAAGACAAAAGACAACACTCTTCGGTTCGGACCCAACTTCTCAATTCGGATTAATTAGCATTACTAACTTGTTCTCTTGCTCTTGCAAAAACTGTGTGGCTTGCATGTGCGTAGTTTAGCCACTTATACGTGCCTCGGCTATCCGGAAAGTGCGTTATTATTATCTTTAACACTTAGAAAATTGTTGGACAATTTTGCAACAATAGTGACAGCATCTCCGTAGGATGCTCAAACCTTTGCAGATGTAGTGAAAGGATTAGTTCCATAGTTCTTCTGAATACGAACCTTTCGAGTAATTACAAATTGAATACACTATCTCAAATGTTAAATTCATATTTCGATCGATGCACTCCTATTTTTTTATTCATCCTTTTATAATAAGAAGAATTCAAGTCTACCGAGGAAAATATAGGGAGATCTCTCGAGTATATATAAAGGAAGATTTCCTTCATTGTCTCTGTAGCCTAACACACAGTACCAAAAATATTGCACAGCTGATACAGCTCATTACGTCTGTTTTATCTTGCCATTGAGATATCTTTCGAGTCACACTTTGTCGGCAGGGCGACAACACGATTCACCGCTTACTGTTGCTTTGATCAATTCGTTTCCGTCTCTAGGAAGATTGGCAAGACGACGTTGACAGCACATATTTAAAGTCAAAGTATCGAAATCGTCTTAAAGTAGAAGATGATTTGCGTATTGCCCTATCTGAGACAAAGCCGAACATTGATATTTTAATCTCTAAAATGCAAGAACAAAAGTCCCATTAGGCAGTTTAATTACATTATAATTTTTATTAATAAGATTTGATTTAATTCTTGATTAAGATAAAATCGATACTAGGGGGTCCCTGAAATTTTTTTAAAGCACTTTGGGGTCCCCATTAAAAAAGGTTGAGAAACGCTGCCGTAGATCATCTTTAAAGGAAGCAATCATTTTCCCGGTGTCATAGATAAGATTTCTTACGACTCCAGAAGTTTTGAATGCGACGGGAATGAAATATGTAATGATCCAAGAGAGTTTGGGATTTATTGATTTTCGCACGCTTCGCCTTGTTTGGTGCATGGCCAGCAAATACGCCCCACGTGATAATGTTCGATGACGAGAACGTGTTCCTGCAAGTGGTGTCTCAAAAGTAGTGACGGGGTATGTCGGATGAGAAATAGTTGAAGGAATGATCAAAAACTATATACATTTGTATTAATCTTGCGAGGTAACTCGTTTGCTATCCGCGGTGCAGCCACTGGGGAATCTTAATTCCTTGGATTAATGATTTTAATTTATTCATTACTCATAATTAACAAATTATTTATTTATTTTTGTATTATTTTAATCACAATCAAAAAGTTTTTTCATTTTATCTTAGTGTAATTAAATTCAATAATACTTAGCGAAAAAAAATTGTTTGTTAAACAGAAGCTTCAAACACAAATTTCAAGGCTCTAATCCGTTTTTAAGGGTATGAGCGAAGGAGAATGTCTAGAGTCTAGACTAATTAAACTAATGAGTTATTGGCCTGATCGATATATATTCCATTATCATACAAAATGTGTTTTACACGTTTTAAATACTAATTTTATTTATTTTCAAAAGATGTTTTCATCAAAAATTAAGATAGCAAAACAAATGAACTAAATTAATGAATCATTTATAACAGAAAATCATTTAGAAATGGCTTTAATTTGTTGAAGGCAGCAGATCTTTGCGAAACGGCCTGTTTCTCTAAGACAGTCATCTCTCCATATGTTTTATCCCACATAATGGCTGAAAACATGGATCCCACCCAAAGCTACTTCCTCTCGGTTCGACTATCTCTCCTTCAACGTCTCCTCGGAATAATCGGATATCGTTCCCGTCGTAAAATGCAAATATTGTGGAAGCTGTTGCTTTTTTAGATTCAAATCCTTCCAAAAGTTTAAATAATCCAACAGGGCCAATTTTATCCGAAAACCATTTAACGTAGGGTCCCGGCATCCCGCCCAAAGCATGGAATGCTAGACTAGTGTCTTCACACAAGACGGGTCTCTTTAGGATTTTAAAAGCTTTTTTAATTTTCAAAGTGGCGATGTCTTCAGGAGTCCCCTGGTATTCTGGGAGATCAATATTTTCTGATATAACCTTTAATATGAATATAAAATTTTGTCTACTTTGTTGATAAGTTGGTTTCCTAGCATTGATTTTAGTTCTTTGAGTTTGTTTGGATTTCCAGTAACAAAAGTTAGCATTGATATTGTTTAACGTTTTTAATAATAATAATAGTAACGTTTAAATTTTTTATTAATTAAAGTATTGAATTAATTATATTTAATCATTATGATTTACTTGAAAATACAGTAAAATTACATTTTTATGAATTGAATTGAATTGAATTTTTATTTCTTAAAAAGCCAAAAAACCCAAAGAACAAGGAAAATCATTAACGGGGAGATAAAAAACAAGGCACCGAAGTGTCTCTTTCAGTGCTACCCCAATTATAGTGATGAGACACAAGTTTTCTCCAGGACCATCCGGATCGTGGGCACAGAGGATTCTTGCGAGTCTTCTAACCTACCGTCAAGTTGTACTCCGTAAGCCAGTTTCAATGCGAAACGTCTTGTCTTTTCCAACTGTTCGATAAGGTAGTCACTCTCCTCCGTACCGAACCAGCCCTCGTAGCCATATGTGAGGACTGGCTGTACACACGTTCTGTACACGTAGATGTACGTTTCCGGACCCAGATGAAACCTGGTCAAGCTTTTAAGGATCCTCACACTCCTCTTCCTCTGATTTGTTACATGGTCGGCGTACGAGCCACGACAGTTGACAATTACTCCAAGGTAGTGTAAATTCAAGCTCTTGGAGAGATCCATAATATAACCACTCATAGCATAAGCGCACGACGCCGCACAACGACTCCCTCTCCGCATCCATGAAATGGTGCTCTTCTCAGGTGCTAGGGTCAAGCCCTTCTCTATTGTCCACTTCTTTAGCATGGCAATGTATGACTTAAGTCGTCTCCAAGACTGGGAAATTCTTTTTGAGGTGTCCGTGACCAAGATGTCATCAGCATATATGATGAGTTTGCCAGTACGTAGGGACGGCAGGGGAATGTCCGCCAGAACGAGATTGAAAAGAAGTGGACTCAAGACCGACCCCTGCGGGACGCCCCTTCTAAGTTCTACGCACCCTGATAGGCAGTTCCCACAGCGAACAAAGGATTTTCTTCCAGACAAATAGCTCTCCAGCCATCGATAAATCTTCATTCCGGCTCCGGTTTCATGGACTCTCGCAAGTAGGCCCAGGTGCCATACGCTATCGAAAGCTTTGGCGAGGTCGAGGCACACCACAGTTAACCAGGCTTTGTTTCTGTAAGCCCGGGATAGTTGGTGCTCTAACTCCTTCAAACAGTCTCCTGTGCGTCTTCCTTCGCGGAAACCCCATTGTACGGGTGAAAGCAAATTTTGTGATTCCACATAACGAGAAAGTCTGTTGAAGACAATCTTTTCCATTGTTTTGGAGAAAGCACAAATGAGGCTAATTGGCCGATAGTTCACTGCTAGCAGTGTCGATTTACCCGGTTTTGGTATCATTCGAACAATCGTATGTTTCCATGCTGATGGAAGGTGTCCAAACGTCCAGCTAGCGTCAAACATCATAGTCAGTGCTCGTACCAATAGTTCAGGGGCCTTCTTTAACAATATCTGAGGGATGTAGTCGAAACCAGGTGCCTTGTTCTTTAACCCAGCAATTGCCTTTTCTACCTCTCCCTGTGTTATCGCCCCACATAATGGTCCCTCCAACAACTGCGAAGAGTCAAGTTTCTTCACAATCCTGTCATAGGTCATTGTGGGACGGTAGATTCGACCTCTTGAACCTGACTGAGTTGGTTCCTGAGTGCATCCGGGACATGGTCAGAGCAGATGTATTTTCCATCTGGTCCTTTGAGTGAAATTTCAGCTCCTTTGACATCATTCCTGCTAAGGCGTTGGTATGCTTTCCAGAAGTTAGGATTTCGCTTATCCAGTTTTCTGCATTCCGACCTCCATTTACTTTCGACCTCAGCCTTGTCCATTTTTAAAATAATAGATTTGATCTTGTCAATTTCAATTTTTAGGCGGCATTTAATTGACTCAACCCGACATCTTCTTCTGCGATTCTCCAGAGTACCTTTCGTTCTGATCAGAGTAACAAGTTTCGGATTCAGTTGATTCTTTCACGTTCCTTTAGGTCTCCATACATTTTTCTCAGCATATGCGTCCAGGAATTTTATGATTGACGATCTAAGGTGATCGTCGAAATTGTCGATATCATCTTTGCATCCCAAGCCTGGAGCATGACGGTTCGAAGAGACTCCCGCATAGATGATTTAAATAAACTCCAGTTCATATTTGCGAGGTTTTAACCAATGAACAAGTCCTCCGTAACATTCATAGTCATCTTTATCCACATCGTTTGCGGTACATGGTCAGAGCCAATGTCCGCTTCCAACCTCGGTATGTAGCATAAGGGACTGATTGACGCCGAGCATAGAAAGAGACCCAAGCGATCAGCCCTGCCTCTGTCTGCATAATGATTCAGTTCTTCCGAAGTAAAGACCGAGAAGCCCAAGCTACTGGCTAAGTCTTCAAGGACAGATCCATCCATGTTCGTAGCTTCACAACCATAACTCACATTCTTTGCATTAAGATCTCCTGCTATGATTGCCAGGCAATTTTCCTCAAAGAACGTCTCAACAACATTTGGATAGTGCCTTAGAGACTTTGAGTACATTCCCCGACAGCTAGCCAGCCAGCAGTCGTGTGCAACTCGAGCACAATAAGTTCACAGAGTGACTCCTCCACAACTCTGATGTTCCTCACCTTTAGGTTCGCCCTATAATAGACTGAGGTTCCTGTTCCCGCCACTGCGTTTACTTTCCATGGTATATTAATAGACTTATAGCCTTCAAATTCCACTTTCATTGCTTCCTTCAGCTTTGTCTCATTAATCAAGATGTGAGACTTTGCTGTGGCCAGGAGGAGCCTCAGCTCCGGTGCCCGTCTCGCAAGCGAGCGGGAATTCGTGATCGTTAGTACGATCAAACCTTCCGCCTTCGGCGACTGACCTCCTTTGGGAGCGCCGCCACCTTGGCTAAAGGGGACGCAACAATGATAGGCTTTCCAGCCATTTCGAGAGCTTGTTCCAAGTGTGGAGTTTCATTGGACATCGGCTTTCTTCTGGCCGTTTTCCGTACTGCGGCCTCTTTCACTGTGCTCACACTCTGTGACACACAGATCGATCCTTTGAATACCAAAATCGACAGTCATTGGACTCCGTTCATTCCAGTATCCACGAACTCGGCGTCCGTCTGTACTCCCATATGAGAACCTTCATAACAATCCCTTTCTTAACAGTTCCCTTCGGAATATTTCCCTCCGCAGATTTCCCATTCAAAACATTTTCGTTGGGTGCATTCCTTTTAGGATACTCATTATTAGTGATGTCCTTGGAATCTCTCAAAAAGTTTTCATTTTTAATATTTCTATTTACAAGCCTGCTCCAACCATCCGATGATATCGCAGGGATTCCGAAGGCAGTCTTGGGTTGTCGCATTATCCCGATTTTTCGTTCCCGTGACTGTTTGGCGACTGGGCAACTTCCCAAGTTGGCTCTGTGCGTCGACAGGCCACAATTGATACACGGAAGCTTAACTTCCGTTCCGGTTGGACATTTTTCCGACTTATGCATGCCCCCTCATAGAAAACAGCGCAAAGGCTCCTTGCAGAAAGATGCAATGTGACCAAAGTTTTGACAGCGAAAACATCGCACTTGCGGTTTTTTGAACCATTCAAATTTCAATTCTGTGAAGCCAATTTTCATTCCCGAGGTTATTAGAGTCTGTGCTTCAGCCTTGTCGGAGATAATAAGTTTTCCGAGGGTTAGAGGCTCCCCATTTTTGTAAAATCTCTCCAGTACGAAACCCTTCGAGATTACAGTCGCCAGGAGCTTTTTCAGATCGTAGTCTTTAACCCAGTAGGGGATTTTTCGTACAATAAGTTCGGGCTTGATAGGGGTGATCATCTCAATAGAGTGGCCACG
>RDEW01000112.1:10520-25231 GCA_011109175.1 Dicyema japonicum | reverse complement strand
TTTGTCGACACTCATACTCTATCTTGTTTACTCTTCCGTGTGAATATTTGTGTAGAGATTTAGCTGCATGCTCCATTTCAGTTTCATTTTCCAAAGTAATGACGAGCTTTGGATCGTCAGATTTGAGATACAATCTGCGCATTAATTGTAAATCTAGAGTACCTTTCATTGATTATTATAAAATTCTCAATCTTTTTTACAAGTCTATATTTTGCTTGCCTAGAAAAATCTTCCGGGAATTTATTTTCTAAAGCATTTTAAAATTCGATACTCTGAAGAATCTTTGACATATCCTCTATAACAGCGGTTCTCAACCATTTTAGACTGGGGACCACTTTTGCACTATTAAATTTTGTGGTGACCACTTTAAATAAAATAAACATATTTTTGCTACTAATGCACAATTTTTGGCCTTGTCAGGGGCAGGTTTAGATGAACATTATGAAAATAACAGTCAATCTAACAGTAATTCAGTGAGATTTCAGATCTTGCTTGTTCAGAATAAATTTACTTCGAATATAGTTTATCACTTTTACAACAGTGTTTAGTGTTTCTCTTAACTACGAACACATAGTTTTTGAACAAAGTGCATATTTGTGCAATGCAATGTCTTGTAACAATATCAGGAACCAAATCCTTAGTACGAGTAACAAGTCCATATTGATGACCAATCATCGCAGGTGCACCATCAGTACATATATCCAACTTTATCCATTGGATTTTATTCGTTTCATAAAATTGCAAAAATATTAAAATGTCCTTTCTACGAGTGTGTCCATCATCTCCAAACAAAATAAAAACTCACCAATAATATTTACATGATCATCAAAGCGAACATAACACAAGCTGAAAAACGTTAGAAATGTCAGTTGACTCGTCCAATTGCATTTACTTTTATTGATTCGTTTAATTAATTGTCCAGAATATCACATGACAATTTGAAATTCTACGGGAAATTGAATCGTTGGATAATGGTATATCCTTAAGCTTGGTAACTGCATCTCGACCAAATAAAATTCGAGCCATTTCAAGAGCCGCTGGTTTAATTAACTTTTCCCAGAATTATGTGCAGCTTTGTTTTTTGCAATAATCATTGAGACCTATTTGTTTTAGATATAAATTAAAATTACAGCATATGATGCTTCTAATCTCGGTTTATATTGGATTTCAAGCTTTGGCTGTGAATCAAATTTCGTTGTTTTGACTTTAAATATTCATGTTAAGCAACATTTTAGGTGTACAGACTCTTTGTGGCGCCTAAGTTAAAAAGGTTTCAGTGAATTGTTTCCCAAAATTATACGGCAAATCATGCATTTTGCCTTATTTCATTATTTGAGGTAACAAATTTAGTGAATCCAAATTTTACGTAAAGAATCCGACTAAAGACGACGATTTTTGTTAACCATAAGTAGAATGAATAAACACGCTAACAAAATCAGGTTAATTTCAATTTTTTGGTTTATACTTAATTACACAATTAGTTTTAACTTATATATTTTTATTTTTTCATTCCTTGGGACCACTAAAAAAATTCTGGGGACCACGGTTGAGAACCGCTGCTCTATAAGAAGCCATTACAAGAAACAAATTTAGCACGCTAAAAATTTTGCAAATAGGTTTCGGTTACCAACATTTAAAAAAATAACTTTTTAAAATTATTTAAGGCTTCCCATTTTTGTCAAAAAAATGATAAGTATTAATCTGTTTTAATCCATAGACTTAATTTGAAAGGGAATAATAATTGTCGCAAAATTCTTTCAGTTTATTGATTCCATAATGAGTGGTCAAGTGCTGTTTCATGCATTCTATCTTCATAGTTTTAATGTCGTCCTGAGCAATAACTCGTTTATGAGCCTCGTCATTTGTAAAAAGTATTGAATCTTCTAACAAGAAAAGATTGGCCTTCTGAATAAATCGAAATTTTTGCATTTTTGTAAAATTTTGGTTGATGATCTTCCATTGTAGATATGAAACAATATCATTGTACTCTTGGCATGTTCTAATCAAATTTTGATATTCATTTTTCCTACACGGATAATTAGATTTATGAATGATAGTGTAAAAGATTTTCTCGATAAGATGTACAATTTCTTCTGAGTTTTTTGAAGTTGAATTGGCATAGCATTCTGTCAAGACCCGCTGTGTGGCATGGCTGCAGAGCGTAAACAGGCGAGGCGATGCTGGTCGAGCCTCATTGCAAGCAGCGTAAATTGTCCCTGCTCCCTTCGAATGATGTTTGGAGTGGGAATTTAGTCCTGAATCCTTCCACAGCATACAACCATCTTCAAAAGGCTTGTCCAAAGAAGATTCGGGAGATTTATGTAGAATCTCCAAGGATAGCCTTCGGCAGGATGAGTGAGAGGACAAGAAAGCCGGCAGGGCAAGGTCCAGGGCAGATCTTAGGCCAGCTCCACCAGAATTAAGTGGTAGTTTACATTGCGTCGGCACACAATCTCAACGTATTATCGATAGAATGCAATATTTCTTCTTGTATATAGCAGTGCGAGCATCTCAATAAGTATAATAGTTTGGGGACGTGGATGCAATTTTTGAGGAGGAAACAGGCCGTGTGAGAGTCAAGTAGGGCGAGGCGATCAGAGAAACGAGACATTTCGACAGTCTTATCTCGAAAGTGGTTTTGCAAATTTGGACTCCTTGAAAGGACACCCAAGAAAATAAACATCTTTGAGCTGTGTTTTTTTGTGCCTGCCAAGATTTCCGAAATATTCTCTATTAACTAAACCAAAGTCTTGTATTAGGACTGAGATATTTATGATCTCAGTTTTTTGGTGTTGACTATCAGCCCCATTCTTGCCAGGGCAGGAACAATTTTAGATAACTCATCCAAGACCACATCAACAGGGCCACAATAGTGGCATCGTCGAGGTACCAAAGGTTGAAAGGTGTCTTAACATTACGAGCCACCTCGTCGATTGACAGAACAAATAGTAAGAGTCCAAGAGAGTCACCTTGTTGGACTCCAGTCCGGGAACGGACAATGTGTTTGTCTAAGACAGGGTCGGCAAAACGCGGCCCGCGGGCCAAATTTGGCCCGCGAGGATTAAAAATAACCCGCCAACAAATTTTATAATACTAAAGGAAATTGGCCCGCTAACAAATTTTTTCAACTAACATGGCCCGCGGGCAAATTTAGTAAAGTATGTCACAGTCCGAATAAAATACACGCCGAATAATCTACACTTTGCATAAATGGCCGAAAAAAATAGAAATTTAAAAAAGAAGACTGGCAGAATAAATAATTGATTATATTTTCTAGAATTACATTATTATTATTTACTTAAAAAAGCGTGGGAAACACAATAAAAAATCAAAGAAATGAAGGACCCCAACTTTGATACATCGTAAATCGAGCGGCATGAACGATACAGGTTTACAAAATTTGGAAGCAATTTCCATTTTGAAAATGAAAAACATATTTTCAAAAGAATGGGCTAAAATTACGTTTTTTCTGTGAAGATGCACTCGAATTAAAGCTTAAGTGCGTTGAGTTGCAACTTAATAAAAGTTAGGCGGAACATAACTATAACCACTTTGGGAGAGACCGCTTTTTTCAAAACTAAGAAATCTAGAGATGAAATCTCAATGGTGATTTCGCTTTGTACTTTCTGTAAGGTATAATCCGTCTCAGTAATATTCTTAGTCGAAAAGATTATTGTCTACGAAGCCCCCAATTACATCAATCATTCAAGGAGATGTAGGGAACCCCCAATTACATATTTATGGGTGATCGATGAAGGGAAAATGGGGAAATTTTTAGCTAATGATTCGAAGGAATGAAAAAAATTTAATTATTTCAGGCGAAAAAATGATTGAAAAAATAAAATTTCTGGCGAAATAGATCCTCTGTCTCAGCCAAGAGGATTCTCGTATATCGTTATTTTTGCTACCGATAAGGATTTTTTCTCGTTTGGCCCGGATCGCATACAAAAATAAAATTTTGGCCCGCGAAGACAAAAATCCTGCCGACCCTGGTCTAAGACAAGCGAACTTTCGGACCGTAAGCAAGGTGAGCCAGACTCATAATCTCTGGGGTACGCCGCGAGCATGATTCCAGCATACAGTCCCTTCTCAGACTGTTGAATGCGTTTGAGATATCCAGCTTCACCGCAAAGGAATTTGGGAATGTCTTGTGTCAGGTGAAAAAAAGCTCTTGTCGCGTGGACAGCAGCTTCACATCCGTTGGGAACCCCAACTCCTAGTTGGACTGGAGATAATTCAGCGGCAACACGGGGACAGACTCTTCGGGCTGCAATTTTGCATGCGAGCCTCCGGAAGACATTACCGACTGCAATGGGGCGGACTCCTCATCGTTCTTTCGGAAAGCAATAAGGTGTGAACAGAAAAGGAGATCCCTAGCCAAGCCTGGGATCTCAGCATTGACAATCCGTTCGACAAGTTTGGTCATACACTTGATCTGGCGGATTCCAGCCTCCGTAGTCAATCGAGAAATCATGTCCTTTATATGACTCGGTCGGAGACCATCAAATTCCCCACTGCTACTCGGTCTGAAAGATCGAATCCCTTCCAAGATTTCATCCTCAGAAATTGACAAAATAAGAGCATTGTCTCGTGTGGGAANTTGATACATTAAAATGATACATTAAAAACCTCAGATTTGGTTTTTGATAATAAGTGATGACGTCACATTGATTTGACGAAAATATGGCAAAGATTAAAATTATTTGTTTTATAAAACTGATTGATTAACGGGCAAGATTGTTATTTCAATGGAAATTACGTACAATGTTCATAAATCATTTAAAACTAACAAAATTATTTAAAAATAAACTTTTGATGATATAAATAATGAAAAAGCAAAATAAACTTAACAAAATTGATCTCCAAATCATAAAAGACAGAAAGCGGATTTTAAAAGAAAACGAAAGATTAGAAGACGAAAGAAAGAAAGTAATTTTCAAATTTAACAATGAAAAATACAAATTAAAGAGCTATCTAACTCCAGATCCAAAGATCAATCATTTCAATCCAGAAAAAATAAGGTTTTTTTACTAAATTATTAACAGTAAACAAATTGAGGAAAATAAAAATGAATATCTTAAAAATATTGACTATTTCACTTTACGAAGTCATATGATTCTACAAAAATCTAACAAAAAAGTCACAGAACAAAAAGAAAATTGTTTACAAATATTTCCAGTTATCCTTCGAGATGTGGATCGTCCTAAAGTCGTAGATGCACATTCAAAGGCTAAGATATTATTAAATAAACAATCATCAAAAAGAATAATTTTAATTAATTGACTTGAATATTTATTTCATTAAAAAATTGATATTGTGATGAAACAATGTCTTTAATTTAAGATTTATTTGACATAAACAATCTGGAGAACCATCAGTGTATTATTACATTTTTATATTTAATTATTATTTATATGTTTAGATTGAAATTTAAATATTTTTTAATTAGGAATACACTATATTTACGCTTAGTATATTCTGTAATGGACAAACAAAGTACAAACAATTAGCTGAGAAATTATTTAATAATTATATATAGATTTTGGAGCAAATTCTTTTTGCAACTAAAAGAATTGCCTCAGCAGGGACTGATGTCTTTTTATCAAATCCCGACCACTTCTCGATGCAAGAATTGGCAGACCTACGTTATCTCTTTAACGAATTAGACTCCGATAATGACAGGTCCCTTAATATACTATTAAAAAATTATATTATATATTTAATGAATATAGTATTTATATATAAAAAAAAACTAAAAATTGTACACCTTTAGTATTCTTAATTTATCTCAACTTGAAAATGCCTTCAAAATACTTCGAATCGAAAAGGCTAAATATAGGTCTCTAACTGAATATATAAATGAACAATCTATTAAAAGTTAGTTAAATAAATATTTTAAATAAATACATTTAAAATAAATTTTAAGTAAATTTGGAGACATTCATGTCGCTCATCGATAAAATTCAAGGAACGGACGTAAACCAGTAGAAATGCTAAAAATATGTTTTGATCAGATCGACATTAGTATTAACTTATATTAAAAATATAATATAGATAAGAATGGTTTGATTTCGGTAAAGGATCTGGAAATAGTGTGTGAAAGTCGGATATTAAAATTAAAAGAAAATGCTCGTAGAGATGGTAGAAGACGCGGATTCAAATGGGGATGGATTGCTCAATTTTGACGACTTTTGTCAAGTCATGATAAAGACTGACATTTTCTATTAATTTGACATATTTAATACTAACATTGACCACATAACGTATATCTATCCCAAATATCTGGACAGATAAAAAAATATCTCAAGAGAAAACAGTTTGTAAAAGTGTTTAAGTTAATGACTGCATTGCAATCTGACATATTTCACTACAAAATATTATAGTTATGCTATTTGAACGCCTGAAAACATGACTTATTTAATTACTTATTCGTAAAAAATCTTCCGATATATAATAATTAAGATTTGATGAAACTCATCTCAAACAACTCATTATATATCTTCAAGGTGGCTTTTGTCGTCAATTAAGTCAGAATATTTATGAATTTATTAAAAAAAATACATTTTCATTCGGAAAATATTTCGAATCAAGAAATTTAGCGTTTTGATTTGTATTCATCTTATCAATAAATTTCTAGTAATGTTTTTGAATGAAAAAAATGATTTTAAATATTTTACCTTTAAAGTGTATCAGTTTGTGATTAGACTACTAAAATAGTTCTATATATAATGGTTTTCAAAAGTCACGAGAGATTTGGAATATTTATATATAACTATTTGTAGTGTATTGTTACAATGTTTATTGCCACTATTCGTTGTTGAGAAATATCCTTCCTCGTAGAATCTCGATATTATTTTACTGAGGGCATCAAATAAATAAACTTAAGTTTTATTATTGTAATGACGGTAACCAATTCTGATCCCGCCAGTGAAGGTTCCAATCTTTTATTGCGATTTTTAATAGTTCAACGTTCTTATTTGATTTACAAGGCTATTCAGTTCAATAGTCCTATTTTTGATGAAAATCGAAAAAATTAAAATCAATTTAAACCAATAAAAAAATATTTTTCAACTAATTTCTATTCTATTTAGAGGAAAATCCGTCCATTTTTAGTTCTTTTATTCCAACGTCTATCCGTCCATTTTTAGTTCTTTCATTCCATTGAATTTTAATTGAAATAATTATGAAATTGATGCTTGATCGTATCTGTTCAAATGTTTTATGGTGAAACCATACCAAAGTATGTCGATTTGACCATTGAAAAATACTCTTCTATTGGGTTTAAATGTGGGGAGAATGGTAGAAAATATTTGATCATTATTTTTTACGACAAACTTCTTTCACGTTGTCATCATCAATGTTGGATATAATTAGTTGTGGATAACTTAGATTCTAGGAATTCGCATAAAATGAATGAATTTACCGAGCCTGAATACAGATAAAATCTTAAAGTTTGTAGTTATTATTTTTGTTAAAACATACATGATGGTATTAATGGTAGTTTACATAAATCCCGACAGCTGATATCGAAGGTTATTGAGAATGGAGAATAATATATGAATTTTATAACTTTATGCATTTTACCGCTTTTTCAATTTGCTGGAAAATAGTGTAAAATCTTTTAGCTTTGTATAGAATGTTAATTCTGTCTATTGTTAACAGAATTCTGAAATTAAACGGAGATTATATTTACATTTCCTCGTCTTCTTGATATATAAAAGTTCTATTAATACGCATGGAGCCTTTAACAGTAAAGGTTCAAAAATATTGAAATGCCCTAAGTCAACATAGATGATTTTAATGGATTATTAACGATTTTTATAATTTTTCTATTATTAATAAAAAGTTTGTAAATAAATATTAGTTAATACAACGTTGTTTACCACGCTTATTTTGTTGTTGTGTGGCTTTTTAATCTTATCTTTGTTATTAAATCTAATTTTTAATCTTTACTTTGTACGATGTATATTTAAATATTTTTCTCAAGATATGTTCATCTATATATGTTATAAAAATTAAATACATTGTTTATTTGAAAAATATTCTTAATCAAGAAATTTTTCAAGTTCATTTTTATTCGACTTAACAATGATTTAATTTTTATTAATACTGTTTTTTATTTTTGTATTCATTTTATATTTTAGTAATACAGTGTAACCCCGGTTTGGGGCACTTTGTGCCCCGAAATGCGGGGGTGCCCCGAAAACAGGGGTTTTTGTTTTTTCATTATAAAATCTTTTATTTTAAACCATCTAAATGTAATAAATGGTAAGAGATTTTATTTATGATAATAATATCCATTAAATCACTCTTTAACAAAGTAATCGGTTATTTTTCCTCCAATTTTGTAACTATTTCGGATGTTTCTCATTACGGTCATTCGAATTCGTAGAATTTTTTAAATGACATTGGTGTTATGCTGGAAATGTTCTGTTCCAGAGTATTCAATGTTTGCAAAATTTGTTTCTCGGTCACGTCCTCATTTTCAGCTAGATCTCCATTATAGATAACAGAGTCGCAGTCAATTGTTTCTTCATCAGCCTCGTTAATATTTCATTTACAGCTTCGGTCATTATTTCATCAGTTAGGTGATCGTCAATAATTAAGACATCACGATTTTTTTCAATTGTTTCCAACAATCTGTGATTGCAATTTCTGTTACTTCATTCAACTTTTTGAAACTAGCATTGATGTGGGATAAATCGCATGAATCTTTTTCGCCGCACATTGTTTTAAATTTTAGTTCATGTCGGACCTTAAATCGGTCTAGCCAACCATTAGATCCTTTGAAAGAATTCAATCCAATTCTTGCTGTAACAATGAAGCCAATTTTTTAATGATTGGCCCTGATATTGGAAAATTTTGTTCTCTGAGTTTCTGAAATATTTCAAATACTTTGTGGTCAAATATTTTATATCTTTCTGATGTTATATTCTCATCTTCAGTGTTAACTCTACCATCGCGTAAAAAGGGAACAATGGTTTTCTTTATTCGTGCAATCGTTCCTTTACTGGTTTTATATTTAATAATTAGCTGTCGCTCGGATAGTTCTTTTTTTTTAATCGAATTTGCAATTTTTAGTTTTGTTTCATAATCAAGAAGCATATTTAGCTACAATAAGGGTAATGTTTCACGTTTTTACAAAAATAGATTTAAAATTATTTATAATTTAATATTTAATAATTTTAATCTTTTCTGGTGCCCCGGTTTGGGGCTACAGAAAATTTCAAATTTGGAAATTAATGCAGGAAAAGGACCCAAATGAAAAATGCCCCGAAATGCGGTGTGCCCCGAAACGGGGTCGGACTGTATTTTCATATCTATATGCTCTGTATTCTCTATATCAGTGGTTCTCGAACTTTTTTTAAAAATATAAACGTCGCAGTCATTATTTATTTTTGTATTGCGTACGGTCCTTCATTAACATTAAAAAAAACAAACATTAGTAAAAAAATCAAAAAGTTGTAACATATATTCAATTTCAAACAAAGTCAAATGAATTATGTAAACCCGGGGAATTAGGATTCCCCAGTGGCTGCACCGCGGATAGCAAACGAGTTACCTCGCAAGATTGCTATCGATAACCCTCTGGTACAGCCAGCTGGTTTCCCGGTGGTCACTGGTCTTCTTCCCGATGAGCTTCCCAATGACCGAGAGAATCCTCTTCCCCGCGGGCCCAATCACACCACTCGTCTCCACGGCAAGTAATTTTCTTGAAATCGCTAAATCTGCGTTTAAATTCATTCATTATATTTTCTAGTACCGTTGAAAATTCATTGAAATAATGATTTTCATCGCTCTGTTGTTTTGTGAATTCATCTTCAATGTTAGGAAAATGGGTAAAATTTTCTTTTCGGATTTGAAATATCCATATTTCCAACTTCATTATGAAAGTATTTATCGAGCTGATCATATCGATAATATATTTATTCTTTCCCTGTAATTCTAAATTAAGTTCATTCAGTTTTGTGGAAATATCAGTTAAAAATGCCAAGTTTAATAGCCAATCAGGATTTTCAAGAAAATGCCAATGCTTGTTGTTTTCTTTAGAAATTCTTTAACATGTGATAATAATTCTCTGAAACGAGTGAGAATTAATCCCTTGCTTAACCATCTGTGCCACAATGTAAAGGTAGATCACCATAGATTGCATCGACTTCTAGAAAAAGTCGAAATAATCTTCTTTGTAAGGCCTTGGCTCGGATGGAATTGATAATTTTAACGGTAGTCTGCATAACATAGTTAAAATTTAAGAAAGAAAGAATATGGTTTATTGATACAATAGCCCAAAAAGAAAAGTGGCCAAGGAGTAGCACTAGGGGTCATGGGAACGAGAACCACGAAGGTCTCAACTCCGGTTTAGCCCCAGAAGATTGCTCTGATCTCCCTCCACGAATTCGGGTTTTCGATAGGATCGCGTATATCGTGTAAATACTCTGCTCATGCAAGTCCTCCAGCGGACTGCTGAGCTCCAGGCCGAATGCCAGTTTTATGGCAAATCGTCTGGTTTTGCGGTAAGACGATCACTTTCGTCCGTTTGGTACCATCCCTCCGAACCGTAGAGTAATAGTGGCTGAACACAGGCCTGGTAAACGAATAGAAACGTTTCTTTGCTTAGATGGAAACGCCTTAGTTCTTAAAATTTAACATTTTCCCAGATAATGCATGTTGGTGAATGATGCAATGATATGTTAAAAAATTCGGGAAATGAACATCTTTCCGACAAAATGCAATAAATCCATTTTGATTTCCGATCATTGCAGGAGCTCCATCAGTTGTTATGGATACCAGTTTCTTCATTAACGGTAATAATTCAAATGATAACAAAAACTTTTTGAAAGAATTATAGATATTTTCACCAGTTGTTCTTTCTTTCAGAGGTATGATAGCAAATAGCTCCTCCTTCACAGTTAGATCATTGAAGATTAAACGGGAAAATACACATAGTTGGGCAATATCAATCGCATCGTTTGATTCGTCAAACTGTAGAGAAAAACACGAACATGCCTGCAGATCCTTTTTTAATTGCGAAAAAAGATTGTCAGAAATACTTTCAGTCCTTCTGACAACGGACTGTTTTGAGAGTTGCAGGTTTTTAATACAATTTGAAATTTCCTGTTTATCTTTCATATCATCAAATACTGAATCAACAGCTTCCAAAAACAAGATTTTAAAATTTCACCATCAGTGAAAGGTTTTTTGTGCTTACTAGGAGACGTGTCACTCACAATGATGCAATTGTTGCAGATCTGGACGAATTAATAAATTCTTTCAAATTTTATGTTGTAAAAAAAGATCTTCACTTTCTTGATTCCACGACATGTATCGCTGGAACTAACAAATGATTTTGATGGAAGAAGTTTGAAATACAACGCTGTTTCATCACAATTAAACATGTTCGTAGGTCCATAAGTTTCGAGATAATAATCATACTGGTCAAAAAAGGAAGGCAACAATGACCTGTCAGACGACTTGGCCTCTCCATGAAGAGTTTTGAATAATAGTTCATGCCTCCTTTTAAAACGGGCCAGCCACCCATTTTATGCTTTAAACGACTTCAAGTTTAGTCTTTCGGCGACTTTGAACGCAATGTTTTTCAACAATGTTCCTGAAACTGGAATTGAATCATCCCTTAAATCTTGGAAAGCTGAAAAGATTAGCTTGTCTATCTCCGATAAATCAGATAAGTTTAAATCATTTTGTATTGATTGGTCTAACATGGTAATAAAAATAATTGAACAAAAATGCTTTAAAATTAACAAAATTAATGAAAATTATACTTAATTTTTGCCTCAATTCGAGGTTTATAAATTTGTTAAGGACTATGAAAAATAGCATTTGTTACTGGCATGGACCAAAATGCAAAGGTGCTCCAACAACTCCTCACAGAGTGAGGGTGCCCCCCAAATGGAGTCTGGCTTGGGACGGGTCGGACTGTATCTAGGAAAATATTTCTAACAAATTTTCCAAGAAAGCTCAAACTATGGATTACCAACTTCCTAAGTGGACGAAGAAGTAGAGTGTGTCTCAGAGGACTTAAGTCTATGTCACGTCTTCTGCCAAACGGAGTACCTCAGGGTTCCCCTTATCCCCTCCCGTCTCTTGTGGACGATAATGAGGTTTTACTATCTTATACGGATGACATTGTACTGGCTTCACGAAATCGGACATCCAGAAAGCCACTGAAAGGATCCAATTTAATCTGGATTGGCCCAATGCCTGGCTAATGGATAAACGGTTCGTTGTGAATGTTTTTCACATCTGATAAAAGATTGGGAAGGAAGACAGTCGCTTTGAAGCTGAACAATGTGGCCATACCTTTCAACAGAAGTCAGAGGATCTTATGAGTGACTCTCGACATGCAGCTCTGCTTCTCTCCACATGTAGATAAGCGAAAAGAAAATGAACGTGTTGAAAGCTTGTTGCGAATGTGGAAAATGATTCTTTTCGGTGTTGGCGCGTATTTATGGTAAATACATCGAACCATCCTTCTCCTACGCCTGCGCATCTTGGACCAACATGATGAAAATCGAGGAGGCTTAATTAAGAGCGTAAAAATTTACCGAAGGTTGGTCATATGGGAACAAACGTTTCGGGTTTCCTGGATACTCTTTGCACATTAGCATTTGGCGATTCAAGATGTCAGATACGGATGAAATCGTATTCTTTTCATCACTTTCTATATAATTGTTTTCTGTTCTGACTTGCATTGTTGCACAGTACTCAATCCCCGTCTGATGTCTTCGTTATTTTTAAATTCTTCTATCTGTTGATCAGATATGTCAGGGTAAAAATGTTTGATCTTTTCTGGAAATGTTTTGAGTTCGGTTTCTTGACCTATATAATCTTTCATAATTTCACTTATTATGACCATGCCATCAGAGCATAATGCTTTCGCATTGAAAAAAGTTGGACTCACCGTCTAACCACGTAGATACGGTTTAAATGGTTCCTCGCAAATGCACTACTCCTAACAGCTTGCAATAGCATTTTCTATGATAAATACCTTCCCTTCGGTCTCTCCAAATTCAGATTCATTTAGTTAAAAATGACTTAATTTTTAAATAACACGAAATTAATATAAGTCGTATACAAAAGTAGTTTTTAGAAAAATTCCACGAATACCATCTTTTCGGAAGATAAATTCAAGAGAATTTTTCTGAAAATTGTTTTTTCTTTATTGAAGAATAGCGGCAGATGAATTCTACGGAGTTCTTTAACTTCGGAACAATAAATATCTTCAATTTCTACAAAGTTCGTTTTCCCTTTAGTCAAGGTTGCTTCGTTTGTCAGATTTTTTTTCAGAATTTTAATTAGCGTAGATCAAGTTTTTATACTTGTTCGATTACATAGATCTACATTCGTTATTGTTATTCTTTTACAACACTACTCTTACTATCTTTCAAGCAATATTTTGTAATCAACTATTTTGGTTTATTAAATACAATTTTTTTAGGGTTAAATAATCGATTTTTTATTTAAACCTTACTATTTTTTAATTCTTAACTTTGAAAGAAAAGGACTGTTTTTGAATAGTGCTGGATAATTCGCTCTTTATTTAATTTCCTCTATTTGCTTGCCCTTACTGGAACTATCGCACGCGATCCTATATAGGATCGGCCGAATTTTTATTGTAAAGAGATTGAAATTTGTTTCGTCCAAATTTATTTTTCTATTTGTATTACGTTGATAATCTAATGCAAATATTTTTTTCTATATTTTCCAGACTATTCCTGGAAATTGTTCTCTTCGAGGCATTTTGTAGGTAATCAATCGGCCATCAAGTCGGTTATATATTGTCGCAATACAAATTTTATTATTTACCAATGTTCGTATTTCCTTCAATTCAATGTTATTATTCTCAATTTTTTCAAATTTCAAATTCATATCATCATCCGCAAGTTTAATCGTAGCATCCCTTCTACCTCCACGTTTACAAACATACGGATTTCCACTTTTTACAGTTGGCTACAGCTGTTGTCCTCTGACACCAACATCCGAGCAAGCTGTATATAATCGCCACCCTCTTCATCCTTATTTATAAGTGCTCTTCTCGTAGCTTTTGATACTCTTGAATTTTTTCTTGACATAAAATTCTTGACAAGAACAACGAATCAAGAAATATAAAATAAATGAAAAATCGTCAAATGTCAAATTTGATATAAAAAATGTCAAAATTGCTATAAAAAATGTCAAAATTGCTTATCGCATTGTTAAAATTGAATATCGCATGTTAAAATTGATTTAAAAAATGTCAATGTTGCTTACCGCGTTGTCAAAATTGAATATCGCTTGTCAAATTAGATATAAAAAATGTCAAAATAGAATATCGCATTGTCAATATTGAACATCGTAAATTCAAAATAGATCTAAAAAATGTCAGATTGAACTGAAAATGGTATACTTTCATTTTCATTCGTTCTGTAATCGTTGTTTAATTTAAATCAACAAAAATATCTTAGTCAATCAGAAAATTAATAAATAATTGGCTATGCATTGTCGCCGTTCTTCAGTGTGAGAACTCGAAGGTATGCGTTGAAATCGATACCCCAATACCGATCTCAATTATTGTCCAGCACAACAAACCAGACATTATATTCCACGATAAAGTCATCGGGGAAATTGTTATCGTAGAGGTGGGCATCACATACCTAAATCGTTTGAGACAGTGGAAGTAGAGAAGAGGAAGAAGTACCTCCTTAAAAAGCGAG
>RDEW01000110.1:49227-62693 GCA_011109175.1 Dicyema japonicum | reverse complement strand
CCATTTAATCCCTTAAAAACGAAAAGTTAACTAATCAAACGATCAAATTATTCGATTATAGGATAAACTGGATCGGAAGGAAATCCACAGTTATATTTCCCACGTGACAGTTTGAAGTATCCATGTATTCCCCATGCTTTTCCCCATCCATTTTTGATAAGCCAATACTTTTCACCTTTCATAGTTCCATAACCAACAACAGAAATTACATGATTATAATCCAAGTTATAACAATTCCTGATATGGTATACTCCTAAAACGTTTCATTTATATTTACCTCGGAGATAAGTTTGCATGCTTACAAAAGACCCATCAACTAGAACAGTAATAGGACCAACATTAATGAGATAGCGCATAAGCATTTCTTCGTCACCATCATCAAGTCTTTTATAATCAGTCAATTTAAGTTTAATATTTGGTTTACCATCATATTTACATTTACCCTCCTATAGAGTTATCGATAGAGATATTACTTTAGCCACATATGGATATCGTTTTTCAGAATTAATTCCACCGTTATTTTTAATGTAATCATAAACATCTTTGACAGATCCACCTCTGCATCCATGATCTAGACAATCTACTATGTTTTGTTCACTCATAGATTTAAGAATACTGTGTTTGATTGCTAAATGTGACTCCAACGTTGCCAACTAAATACATTAAACATTCGTTAACTGCTCCAAATGCATAGCAAGACCCACAAAAACCTCCTTGCATTTTTATATCAGTTACACAGTTTCGTTTTACCCAACTAAATGATTTGGGATATTTTGCTTTATTTGCATACATATTATAATCTTCTAATAATTCATCTGTGTTTGTTTGATTAGAATAAGAATTAAACTTGAATTTGTTTGGTTTTTTAAATTCCCTTCTTGTCTACAAAAATATATTGTAATTAAACCAGGTCAGCGAACTGATTGATTCCCAATTCATACAAAAATCTTCCTTGATTAAAAAGTAAATTGTGGTTGTCAATGAAGATTAAGTTTTCAGTAAAAATAGCCTTTCTAACCTGTAGTTCTAAGCCAGAATATGATTTATCTTAAAATAAGTAAAAATAAATTTAACTATATTTTTCTATGAAATCATTCCATTGGATTTCATAATATTCATAGTCTTTAGGTGAATAATTGATTGATTCGTATTTGAAATGAATTTTGGATGAATTAAAGTTATTCAAAAATATAACAAGGAAAATTATGTTGATCATTTTAATTAATTCTGTCTATTTTTATTTAAATAATTTTAAAAAATATATATTTTTTTTAAAAAAATATATATATTTTTGTTTTTTATGAGTTTATCCAGACGAAATTGATAATCGCATTATCTTTGCTAGATGGTCTTTCCTTGATCCTTTACCAGCTCTTTGGGTTCGGGTTCTGTTCTGGTCACGTTGGATTAGGTCTCCTCTGTTATTAGTGGTAACTTAGGTTACTAAAAATAGGAACAATGAGAACAAACCATCGTTCAGAGGAAGGCCTAGAGTCACCCTCTCTGTGGCTCTAAACAAGGATATTAACGGAATTGGAAGAAACTTTAATCTGCAGTGACCTAGAAGATCTACGGACAGATGCGCAAAGCAGAGGGAGATGGATAACGGAAAAGACAAGTCTTCCTTGGGAATATTCTAGTCACCCGGCTATCCAATTATTTGGAAATAAGAAAATGCCAAGATTTTTTTTACCATTATGGATGCAATAAAATTTATAGATTCAATCAAATTTGAACAGGATCCATGTGATATCAATTTATAGAAAAAAGGACAAGTAAAATTTTATCAAGAGATCTCAAAAATACGAATTCAAAAGAGTTTTGTCCAGTATTTTTTGAAAATTTATGGAAGTGTATTGGAACAACTATTCAATCATTTTTAGGTCATATTTGTAGTTGCCCTACCAATGAGCAAGTCGGGTGACACATCCGCCAAACGTGAAAAATCCTCGATAAATGGACATACAGGAAATACGTCGATTCCCGGGAGAAACAATGGAATAGTTGAAGTCGATGCTGATAGGGCTGGGTCTTTCCGCAGAATTAGTAAACATCATGGTGATTTTTACATAATAATTTAAAATACAAACGATCTATTCAACCATTTTTTGCAATGTTGTGTGATTTTTTAACGAAACTATTAAGCCATTATTGGAACACCCAAAAAGCACGAATACGCAATCACTCGAAAAATATATTGAATTTTGTAAAAACCAAGAGAGAAACTGTCACTAAAGGATAAAATGACTTAATTAATAGATACAAACAAATCCGTAAACTATTTAGGATTTTGAATTTTTTTATAAAATTACATTAATTTTTGCCATTACTGGTTTTTTTACCTATGTAGTCTTTAGTCAAGTACCTCAGACGACGACTACGGTGGAACTCGAACACACAATCGTCTGGTTCGAAGCCATGTTCCTGATCCATTAAGCCACGTGACCAATCGGACTAAAACAAATTCGTTGTTGTCTCCCAGCTTAATTAGTAACAGGTTTGTTTTGCCAATAAATTCTCTATGTAGTTAGGGCTGAGATTGTTGTACTCTTCTATGTAGATTAAAGCATATTCTGAGTGCCGAGAATTTTTCGAATCACTAAAAACTATTTTAATTAATAACGACTNAAAACAAATTCGTTGTTGTCTCCCAGCTTAATTAGTTACAGGTTTGTTTTGCCAATAAATTCTCTATGTAGTTAGGGCTGAGATTGTTGTACTCTTCTATGTAGATTAAAGCATATTCTGAGTGCCGAGAATTTTTCGAATCACTAAAAACTATTTTAATTAATAACGACTCAATGCGAAGAGTAATTGAGGCTGAGGATCTCGAACAATCGCTAATTATTTCTTTTAAAAACAAAATTTTCAGTAAAACCTGGTGAATCAGTAATATTTAATAATCTATTTCAATGGCCCATGTGAATTAAGCAAAATTCTTTATGACAAGTTTACACCAGGCCTGCCGGACCAAATCCAGATGGTTCAGAATGAATCTGTTTTACGCATCTACGACTTCTGGGATTGAAGAGTGGCGCCGTTATCTAGGATTAATTACTGAGGATCTGGAATATCTCAGGGAATTAAACGCAAACGAAACAAAAAAACAAGAAATTAAGAACATCTTCGATGTCCTGGCTTTGGTGCAATTAGAATAACTGTTTTTACTTCTTAAATAAAGTGAGAGTATGAGATGAGTTAAGAAATGAGAAATATAAACATGACTGTAGAAGAGGAGAATTTAATGATAATTCGACTCTCATCTGAATGAAGAATTGTTATCTAAAAAACTGAAAAAGAACAAGATTTTTAGTTTTGAACCAATTTGAATTACANCGCAAACAAAACAAAAAAACAAGAAATTAAGAACACCTTCGATGTCCTGGCCTTGGTGCAATTAGAATAACTGTTTTTACTTCTTAAATAAAGTGAGAGTATGAGATGAGTTAAGAAATGAGAAATATAAACATGACTGTAGAAGAGGAAAATTTAATGATAATTCGACTCTCATCTGAATGAAGAATTGTTATTTAAAAAAACTGAAAAAGAACAAGATTTTTAATTTTGAACCAATTTGAATTACATATAAATGCTTATGATGTAGTATCTTATGCAACTGAATCTGATTTATGAAATTTTTAAGACGAAAATGCGCACGTCTTACCGACAGGANAAAGAACAAGATTTTTAGTTTTGAACCAATATGAATTACATCTAAATGCTTATGATGTAGTATCTTATGCAACTGAATCTGATTTAGGAAATTTTTAAGACGAAAATGCGCACGTCTTACCGACAGGACGTGACAATATCATAGATAAAGAGTTTTCGTAATGGAAAGTCTCCAACGATAGATTTGGCTACGAAGAAGGTGCAAGATCATTTTCAACAACTAGATCGTGCCAGAAAAACTCGTCGTCTACGGGTATGATCTGTTGGCGAGAATTGATTTTCGCTGAAAATACCATCTTTCGGATTCTACATTCTGGCAGTAGGATCGCGTGAATATATGACATTTTATGAATTTTATTATAATAAATAAACTATTTTTTAATTATTTTTTTAATTGGATAACATTAAAAATAATAAAATATTAAACTAATTAATTGACATAATTAATGAATCATAAATATAATTACAAAGATCCTGGTGAAATTTATATTTATTAAAAGCCGTAATTCGACTTTTAACCGAAATGCGAGAATTATCTCAACCAACAGAATTATACTACGCTCATCCTTGCGGAAATAATCTGTTTAAGTGGCATTTTACGATTCGTGGCCCACAAATAACTAACTTTTAAGCGAAATGCGAGAATTATCTCAACCAACTGAATTGTACTACGCTCAGCCTTGTGGAGATTATCTGTTTGAATGGCATTTTACTATTCGAGGCCCACAAAAAACTAACTTTCAAGGAGGAATCTATCACGGCAAAATAGTCATTCCTAGTGACTACCCAATGCGACCTCCGAAAATCTTTTTTCTTACAGTAGTCATTTATAACCAAATTCAGAAAAATGGACGATTCGAAGTAAATGACTCGATCTGCTTGACCATCTCTGATCACCATCCTGAAGAATGGTTACCAACCTGGACGAGTTGATTTAATTCTAATGTAACAGTAAGGACAATGCTGCTCGGAATTATTTCCCTTTTAGCGGAGAATAATAGAGATTGCAAAGTATTCATTTATTCTACATTTCAGAGAATCAGAGAACTCGCCGAAAAGTCACGTTCATTTAAATGCAAAATATTTAATTCTAATTTAACAGTAAGGACAATGCTGCTCGGAATTATTTCCCTTTTAGCGGAGAATAATAGAGATTGCAAAGTATTCATTTATTCTACATTTCAGAGAATCAGAGAACTCGCCGAAAAGTCACGTTCATTCAAATGCAAAATCTGTGGAGAGACTAGATATCTCTTAACTGAGGATGATAAGTACAGATGCCTCGAAAAATACGACGAACCAATTAAGGCAGAGGCTAAGGAGGACAACCCAAAAGAGGATGAACTCAATAAGGATGCCTCCAATGAATAATATAGTAAAGAATAAATTGAAGAAGCTGAATAAAATTATTTATTTTTTGTTAATTTCTCTTTAAATAATTATTTTTGTTCTTTTAATTATTTCCCCCAGTTTCACTAACATAAAAGAAGACAGAAACTCTTCCGAGGCATACCAAAAAGTTAGGATGATTACAGAGATTCTGCAGAAGTATGTCGATTCTCGGTTGTCATGAAAAAGTAAAAATATCACTAACTTTAAGAAAATCACCTTAGTACGAATACTACTTTTTAAACTGCAACGTGGGGAAATATTTATGTTGAAGTGAATAATTTTACAATATCTATAATGGGGATATAAACTGTAACATGGCTACTGCTCTTACATAAACGCAAACTTCTCTTGATTATTTGGGTCATGAATGTCTGTGAACCAGCTCAATCAGATTGTCCTACTTTAGGACTTAACAAGATTTCTACGAATTAACGGTCGTGTTTGGAATAAGTTTTCTTGCTTTACGAAGTAATGTAACAAACCGCGGGAATTATTACATGCGAACTCAAGTGAATTTTGCCTTTCTAGTTTCTTCTCTATGCTTCTCAGCTTTTTTCTTGTTTCATGTCGCTCGTCAGATTTCTATCTGCAGTGGTTCGCATTTCATTGACACTCACAATGTCGATCGTCAAATTTCCATCGATTTGTATAACTTTGCGTTAGTTATCCTCATAGTATATCGTATATAGAGTGCCATTCGGGGCAGGTCGCGATGAAATCATCAATTCTCTATTCTATTTTTATGATATGAATAGAAGATTTGAATAATTGTAATATTGATGATGGATGATTTCAGAGATCGTATTATATTGAAAAAAGACTTATTCTGCTTACAATATGATGAGTAAAAGACATAATAATTTGAGTATTTCAAATGGGAGACGTCAATCTTTAACTAAAAGAATCTTCAAATGTGGAGATAGTAGTAAACCTTCACCAAGGTCAAGGGTCTCATTATTATTATTGGCATCACCGAGAACACATAAAAACAAAAAATCAATAAATGTTCCATTGTGCCGCGACAACCATCCTTTGTGGCAGACTTATCCAGGTCCCTTTTTTTCGGAAGTTCTCTTTTTTGTCAATTAACTCTAAACCTCTGTAGCCCAATCACAAAAGTCACAATAAATTAATTCAAGGAAGGCAGATTAGAAAGTCTTTTGTGCCTACTAAATCTATCCTGTCTCCCAGTAGGAATCTAAAGGATTTCGTGATTTTTTTTATTTATTTTTATTTAATATAATTAAAAAAATAAAATAAATAGATTTCGTGATGACATTTCATTAATTTTATTTTAATAAAATAAACTATTTTCTAATAAATTTTTTAATTAAATAAAAATAATAAAATATTAAACCGAATGATATAAGTATCTGGGTGTTACCGAATCTCCAAAGTCCCTTATAATGCNTTTTTTTTTTATTTTTATTTAATATAATTAAAAAAATAAAATAAAAAGATTTCGTGATGACATTTCATTAATTTTATTTTAATAAAATAAACTATTTTCTGATAAATTTTTTAATTAAATAAAAATAATAAAATATTAAACCGAAGGATATAAGTATCTGGGTGTTACCGAATCTCCAAAGTCCCTTATAATGCCTGAGACAAAGCGACAAATTACTGAAGGCATCCGTAAAAGAGCAGCATTATTGTGTAAGTCGTCTCTAAATGCAAGGAATTTGTTCCTAGCATTAAATGAGTATGCTGTCTCGCTGCTAAACTACTACATAGGTGTTGTGGAGTTTGAGCCCAAAGAGTATGATGAGATGGATGTTATGATCCGTGGAGTACTCAGAGAGAACCATGTCCATGTGCTGGCAGCCAATAAGGAGAGACTATATTTACCCCGTGATAAATTCGGCCGTGGACTGTGTGGAGTAGTCCAACTAAGTGAGCGTATCCTAATGCGAATGCACGACACCCTGATAGCTGGGTCAAGTGTGTCTGCTAAGAAGCACACCATAATAACGACCGAGAAAACACGGGCAACCCACCTAGGCACTATCAGACCTTTTTTGTCTGCTAAGTATGGTGTTGATGATGGTGGGCTAGTAAATGTGAAGGCGTTGATCGAATTACAATATAATAATTTGATGGAAAAGATCAACTTAAAAAGCCTTCATAAGGTCCTCTTCAGAGCATTGGACAACCCACATGTCGACCTTAAGTCGTCGACAATATGGCTAAAATACGGTGACAACTCACCTCGATCGGAGGCGTTGTACACGTATATGCAAGACCGCAATATTTTTTGGGGTCGATCAACAAATACATGTCCCCACTGTAAGTCAAGGAGCATGTCGGTTGATCATTTAGCCACTCGATGTGGATCCATGCTCTGCCACGACTATGTGTGGAGGCACAACGAGGTAGTAAGGAGTCTTCATCTTCTACTATGCAATAAGTATGATATTCGCCACACCAGAAAGTTGCGGACTCATAAGGTGCAATCTGTAGTAGAGAACACCAGGGTCCAAATTAAGGTAGACAGTGTTATCCGTACCTCGGTGCTAGTCAAGCACAATAAACCGGACATTGTGGTACACAATAAGGAGTCTGGCCAAGTCCTTATCATAGAGGTTGGCATCACGTCTCAAGACCGTTTGCAGACTGTGGAGGTGGAGAAAAAAAGGAAGTATGACTTTCTTGCAAACGAGATGGGGCAGATGCTTGGTTGCAAGGTCCTCGTTATTCCTATAGTAATGACGTGGGAAGGAATTGCAACAAAGTACCACAAGGGTTATCTGAAGCAGTTGGGGGTAGATAGGAAGCTCCAGGCCTATCTACAGTCCACTGTGTTAAAGCAGACTCTAGAGAGCCTGACACTTGAGTATAGGAGGCAGAGCCCTGAGATGCCATATGGGCAGAGGGTTCAATTGGACAAGGCGCTCTCGGAGTTGTTTCAGCAACCAGAATCGAACCTGCCTGAGGAGGCTGGCGAACAGGCAGGCGAGGAAGGTTGTTGATTAAATATATTAACTTTTTTATTGTTTGTTAAATAAAGTGGGACTTTTTTTTATAAAATATTAAACTAATTAATTGACCTAGTAAATGATTCATAAATATAATTACAAGGATCCTGGTGAAATTTATATTTATTAAAAGCCGTACTTCGATTTTTTTATAAAATATTAATCTAATTAATTGACATAGTAAATGAATGATGAATATAATAACAAGGATCCTGGTGACATTTATAATTATTAAAAGCCGTACTTCGACTTTTAAGCGAAATGCGAGAATTATCTCAACCAACTGAAATGTACTACGCTCAGCCTTGCGAAGATCATCTGTTTAAGTGGCACTTTACCATTCGTGGCCCACAAAAAACTAACTTTCAAGGAGGAATCTATCACGGCAAAATACTAATTCCTAGAAATTACCCGATGCAAGCTCCCGATTTCTATATTCTTACAGTAGTCATTTATAACTAAATCAGCCAAATGGACACTACCAACCAAATGAACCTATCTGCTTTTCCAGATCCGAACGTGATGCCGAACTATGGTCACCAACCTGGACGAGTTGATTTGATTCTGATATCATAGTAAGGACAATGCTTCTTACTATTATTACCCTTTTTACTGATACTGGCTACATATTCGAAGAAAACCATTATTCTACTAAGCAAATCAGAGAACTCGCTGAAAAGTCACGTTCATTCATATGCAAAATCTGCGGAGAGACTAGATATCTCTTAACAGAGGATGATAAGTACAGATGCCCCAAAGAATACGACCACGAACTAAGTAGTCCAGAAGCTAACGAGTACGATTCAAATGATGGCGAACCAACAGAGGATGAGTTATATGACGATTACTCCCATAATTCTTATTCTAGTGATGATGAATAAATTTATTAATTTTTTAATTTTTATTTAAATAATTATTTTTATTCTTTTGATTATTTTTTTAACATCGTCGGATTTCTATCAATTTGTATAACTTTGCGTTAGTGATCTTCATTTATATCGTATATAAAGTCCCTTCCAGGGAGGTCGGGATGAAAATTATAAATACTCTCTAGCCTATTTGAACGATGTGAATAGAAGATTTGAATTTGGAATATTGCTGATGGATGATACATCGGTGGTTATCACTCAAATTTGATTCGAAAAGGAAAAACATGAAGAACTGTTGGAAATAAAAAATTAAGAATAACTTAAAATTAAATTTTTGACTGATCAATTTCTCACTTTTGGACACCGTATGTTATCTAACAGTGATTCCCAAATTTTGGAAAATGTCTACAATATTATTGATTTCAGACGTCGTTGATGTTGAAAAAGGACTTATTCTGCCTACAATATGATGAACAAGAGACGTAATAATTTGAGTATTTCGATAAAAGAAACGTCGGAGGCAAAAGTCACTGCTTGATCGAGGTTTGACTTCGAGTTATTACTAGTCTCTTACTTCATTGTCAAGTCTGATCAAATGGTAACTAAAATTTTAAACGAAATAAGCCGCCGAAGTTGCTTGGGTTGTTCACATAGTTGACAACTCGATGGATTGTGATCGTGAGATTTTTGATGGTTTTTTGTCTGGATGATTTGAAGGAGACCAAGTTAGATCGAGAATACTCATTATAGGGGGGTCTTTATGATTCAAGAATGCTCTGAGCAAATCTATAAAGACAGTTTGGACTAAATTTAAAGAAATGCAAGAAAGCAGTGCTCAATTAAAGAACAAGCTCAGAGAGACTGAAAAAGCTTTCAATATATGTTTCGATGAATTACGGATTTGTTATGCAAAAAATTCTAAATACAAGTTTTTATGTTTATTAAAGTCAGGGATGTTCAGGAATAAATGAACTCTGACTTGACTCTTCTGCAAGGTGAGTTTCCTTACACAAAAGTTTTTATATTTTCTCTAATAGACTCAACATGTGGAATCTACCAGGAGGGGTGACTAAGCTGTGACAAACAGAACTGAGTTTCTCACTTATGAGATTTCGACTCTATATTGCCACAGTTGACTGCAGTCTATGTTAGCTAGATTGAGCGACTTAATGCTATTTACGTGAACCTCCGAGGAGAATAGAGTCTTCATGAAGGATAAAAGTAGTTTATTTGGAGACTTTTGAGTTGGAAATTGAGAAGAATGAACTGGAATCACATTTGCAATATAATTTGATGGTTAAAAAGGCCCAATTGGATGGCATCTGACTGAAAAATAAAAAATCACTCAAATGGATCAGAAAATGTAAGTTTTGATTTTGATGGAATCTCGAAAAGAATTTAACAGAGCCAGGGTCTCAGATAATATTGATTTTAGGCTACAGAGACAGAATTGTTGAACCATTTTAACAAAGTTTGGAAATCGTTGAAGGGGGAATTAATTAAGCATAAAATGCTGGTTAAAAGAGTCCCTGTGCATTAATTGCTAGAAAGAGAACTGTTTAGAAAAGGTTAGAAAGTTGGGTACAATCCCATTCGAGGAAACTGAAAAATCCAATGTTCAGACTCTCCACCATTTTAGAAACTACTCATCATGAAGAATGGATTGAAGGAGACTCAAGTGAATTGTAAACTTATTGTGTCGTCTACTTTGAATACTCAATTTTCCGACAATTCACAGAATGACTTTATAGGAGTTGGAATACAAGTTGGGGTGATTTGGTTATTTAAGGTTTCTTTTGGAGGAAATGGAATGGAAATGCGAGATGTGAACCACCTGAGTAGAGGTCAGAGTCCTTAGTGGATTTAACATTTAAATGTGACCGTGCGCCTTTTTTAGATGTTCGACAAATTTATAAGTCTCTGGATCTTAGCACAGGAAAACTGTGAATCGTTTGTTAGATTCATTTTAGCAGAAATGATGTGGAGCATTTCAAAAAATGCTGTTTACAACTACATTTTGTCCTGAACTGATAGAAAATGCTGATATGACATACCAAGTTAAATTTCAGAAAAAAATATTTCCATTGGTTATTGGAGGTGTCCACTATTACACCCATTACCAAGAAAGACTCTTTGAATTTTGTTGAAGACTTGAGATTGTATACATTTTTGGATTTTTGTTGAAGTTTGTTTTTCACTTTTATCAAGATTATTTTTACTAGTCCAATTAAAGACGTATTTATTGATTGTTCTATAAGATTGTCTGGCTACTCTCAGGCTTCTCCAGTCGATCTCATGGACTGTAGATTTTCAAATGACGGAGAGCACAGTTTCATGGGCGTATTTATTGATTGTTCTATAAGATTGTCTGGCTACTCTCAGGCTTCTCCAGTCGATCTCATGGACTGTAGATTTTCAAATGACGGAGAGCACAGTTTCATGTCAATGAACGTAAGGTGATTCATACTACAGCAAACCTCCTCGCAAATGATGAATATCTGATTATTATTATTATTAGCACTTTCACGAGAGCCATAATATTTATAGCCCCGCATGTGCAGCAAAAAAAACAAAAGATAGAGTTAGCTTATTCCAGGCTTTTCTGTTCTTAGTGTGTCCAGGTCATCAGCAGGTGCCAATGTTTTCGTTGTGCCTTTCAGATCGTCTTGTAAAACGACCTGAAGAATTGTTCTTGGTTTTCCACAAAAGCATTTTACATGGGAAGAGTAGTAATCTTCAATGACAATATTCGGAGGGAATGTCGGGTCCATCCCCAGTTCTTGGTTTTCCACAAAAGCATTTTACATGGGAAGAGTAGTAATCTTCAATGACAATATTCGGAGGGAATGTCGGGTCCATCCCCAGGACGTCTCCAAAGAGTCTCCAACGAGAGCTTATGATCGAGACTTTGAGATGTACAGTCACAAATATTGTACATTCCTTTCCGGAGATTTTGGACGGCTAGGACAATCCAGTTATTTTTCTTAGATGATTCCTGTGAAACGAGTTTAGCCTCTCCAATTCCTATTTTAAGGTATCCCAGGTCCCAGAGTTGTATTTGAGGATTGATTTGATAAAGATGTCGTATAACATTATCCTTTGTTTTATGTTATTCTCTTTCCGTTTTAGCACCTGTTTGAATTGGAAATTGATGAGTCTGCTCAAAGGTTCGAGGCAGAGCATAAGGAGCAGCGGCGAAATACTATTTCAACAAATTGAATGAACCACAAAGACAAAGGCACGAGATACTCGATCAGGTAGCTATGATCAACATAATCAAACGCTTTTTTCACATCCACTACATAAACATAAGTGATCGTCAAGGAGGTGATCTCTGCCTCCCTCAGTGTCGACCTTAACTTTTCCGGTGTGTCTTCGGTTTCTATTTGAGAGGCAACATGCTTTAATTATTATTTATTTGTAAACCTCGTATACACAAGAAATAAGTTAAAAGTAAACAACTAGTTAAGTGTGTGCAGTTTCCACAGCTACAGAGACAGAGTCCACCCGAAATCAGCATGAAAGGTCAAAGATGTCGATTACTTGAGTCATGGAAACTCCTCAAATGGAGTGGGGGAGAGAAATGGATCAAATGATACTACTCTAGTAGGAGGAAAAAAGGAAAAACAGATAAAAACAGAAAACCTCAACCAATTATCCATATNACCTCAACCAATTATCCATATTATTTATTTATTTAATTACCCCTAGAAGAGAACACCAAGAAAAAAGGAGTAAACCAGCTAATTAAGTGATCCCGGTACACCTCAAAAGGATAGAAAGGTTTTTCTTGTGTTCCTCCAGAGTACATATGGCTTCCCTGTATCGACGACGATCACCTTTAAGATTTAAAGAGAAATGGGTTTTTCCCCAATTTACGTGTATTTAAGGCTTCTAGTCTTGAATGGAAGAAACCATAAGAAGAGTCGCAAATTAGTGTTGAAACGAGTAGAATATGTCTGAATATTTTAATGAACTTTTAAAACAGAATTTAGTTGTCTGGTCGTATGCGGAATTTATACAATTTTTAAGTATTCCACGTTGTGTCCCGAGGACTCATAAAAAAAGTCAACATTTTTTATGTACAAATTAGTGTTAAAACCAGTAAGATGTGTCTGAAAAGTTTCAGCGAACTTTCATAATACCATTTATCAGTCAAGAAGTAAGCTGAATTAAAACATTCTTTTAAATATTCTATATTGCCAACACTATTAATATATACAAATACTTGTCGGCCAAAGAAATGCGAGTCCGTGACGAATCATAAAGTTCCTCAAAAATAGGTTCACAGGGCAAGAAATCTATAAAAGAACAACGATTACGCAAAATCTCCAAAAAATTAACAAAAGACGCGCTTTGTGGATTCCAAGTCCCCAACATAAATGTAATACAATTGATTTTTGAGTTAACTGTCAATGTGGATATTTTATAATAAAATTTAAATAATTTACTTTTTTTACTTTATATATGTATTCAGACACGGGACAATTAACATAAATTTTCCAAATTAACAAATCAATAGACACGATCACTCGCGGCATGCTCTTTCATTTTT
>RDEW01000110.1:38294-49000 GCA_011109175.1 Dicyema japonicum | reverse complement strand
TTTGATTATTTCTTACATAATGGAAGATTGTGACTTTCTAGAGGCATACCACATAGTTATGACGCTTCCAGAGATACTGCAGGCGTATGTAGGTATCTAGAAGTCATAGAGAACTAAAGAAATCACGAACTTCAAGAAAATCGCCTTGGCGACTACTACCTTATAACAACGTAGTATCTTCATTCTAAAAGTTTTTCTCGAAATCTATAAGACAGTTAATTAGTTCTATTGACCTTAGATTTTTCATTAAACGTTTGCCTCGATTTTCTCTGAAACTACAGTCCAACACAGAAATAGGTCATAATTTCCCAATTTTCAGTTTTTTCTATAAAAATAAGAGTTAAGAACATTTTCAGAGGTTTCTTGTTTAACTACATTAAAATTCATTGTAATGACTTCCTTTAAAGCGAAATGAGGGAGATACTTGGTTCCAAGGTCCTCGTTATTCCAATAGTAGAGGGTTAAGAACATTTTCAGAGGTTTCTTGTTTAACTACATTAAAATTCATTGTAATGACTTCCTTGAAAGCGAAATGAGGGAGATACTTGGTTCCAAGGTCCTCGTTATTCCAATTGTAATGACTTAAAAAAATTACAGGAAAGTCCTACAAAAGTTATCCAAGACAGTTAAAAATAGATAAGGAGCTCCAGGCCTATCTACAGTACACTGTTTTAAAATGGACCCTAAAGAGACACTGGACAATACGAGACAAAGTCCGCAGATGTCATATGGGCAGAGGGTTCAGTTAAATAAGACGCTTTCGGAGCTGTCAGCAACCAGAATCGAACCTGCATATAAGGCTGGCTAGCAAACAGGCGAGGAAAGTTGTTGATTGTTATTTATTTAATATTTAGTTTTTCTGTGGTTAAATAAAGTATAATTAAAATTTTGTTAAAAATTTTTGCATTTATGGGTTTATTAATAAAAAATATCATATTAGTTTGAAAATGATAAATCACCACAAAATCCATGTTTTCCAAGCAGTTTGGGTTTCCAAAAACAGGTCGGACTGTATTTTCGATCTCCCAATATTCATTATTGATTGCATTAAGTAATTTCAGTATTTTAATTTGATTCATTATTTATTGCAATTAATTATTTAATAAATAAAACAATTCTCGTTGGCTGTTGTCCGTGGGAATAGCTTATGCATCTCCCAACAACTGAATAATTAAAATTAAAATTAACTATTCTTTTCCCTAAATAAATTTAATAAAACAATCTTTTATTTATAACTAATCCTTGTTGATAACCAAGGAATGATCTTTTCTTATTTTTTTTCTTTATGTTGTCAGTCTTTTTTGGACGATCCGGTTCCGCAGTGAGATGTTCACTGATGACGGTGTCACTCGTCAGGCTAAAGCATCGTACGAACTTTTAGCCGGAATTTGCAACAGGAGATTTGTACTAGGGGTTATCAGACATTTTGCCCGGCACTCGTGCACTGCGCCACCCGGCCGTATCTGCGAAAGAAAAGACATCAAGGTAGCTCTCACTAAAAGAATTTCAAATAAGAACCTCCATCAAGGTCAAAGGTCACATCATTATAATCGGTACCCCATAGAACACATAAATAACACAAGTAAATTAAAGTCCCCCTTTCCTCGCAAACACCCTTTATACCAGTCTCATTCAAAGTCCCTCCTTTTCACAAGTTATCTTATTTCTATCATGCAATAGTCAATTAGGTTTCTGCTTCAGAAAATAGGAGAAGCAAGTCCCCCATCTTCCATTTTAATCACACGTCGTAACGTCGCAGACATCAATTCATTCTTAGTCTGAAAAGTTATCATAATGTAATCTTCACCAGTGGAGTTGGTCAGGGAGAAGGTAGGAAGATCCCTTTCAACAAATGGGCCGTGCCAGAAGAACTCGAAGCCTCACAAATGGAATCTGTTTGACGATAGTTGACATTTTCTTAAAACACAATCTTTCAGATTCGAGCCAAGACGTTCTGCCAGTAGGCTCGCGTGAAATATATAAAATTTTATGAATTTTATTTTTTAATTAAATTTTTTAGATAAAATAAAAAATAATAAAATATTGAACTATTAATTAATTGACCTAGTTAATGAATCAAAAATATAATTACAATGATCCTGGTAACATTTATATTTATTAAAAGCCGTATTTCGACTTTTAAGCGAAGTGCAAGAATTATCTCAACCAACAGAATTATACTACGCTCATCCTTGCAGAAATAATCTGTTTAAGTGGCACTTTACGATTCGTGGCCCACAAATAACTAACTTTCAAGGAGGAATCTATCACGGAAAAATAGTCATTCCTAAAGATTACCCAACGGAAGATGCGAATTTCTTTATTTTTACAGTAGTCATTTATAACTAAATCAGCCAAATGGACACTTCCAACTAAATAAACCTATCTGCTTTACCAAACCTGGAAGTGATGCTGAAAAATGGTTACCAACCTGGACGAGTTGATTTGATTCTGATATCATAGTAAGGACAATGCTTCTTACTATTATTACCCTTTTTACGGACTTTGAGTACGATTTCCGGGAATTAATTTATCCTACTCTGAAAATCAGAGAACTCGCTGAACAGTCACGTTCATTCATATGCAGAATCTGCGGAGAGACTAGATATCTCTTAACGGAGGATGATAAGTACAGATGCCCCAAAGAATACGACGACGATCTAAATTTGGACCCTATATTTGAGGACGATCAACCCGAGGATGATCTCTATGACGATTACTACAATGAAGATTATTATAGTGATGATGAATAAAAATATTTATTTTTTGTTAATATTTTTAATTAAAGTATCTTTGTTCTTTTGACTATTTCCCTAACATAATGGAAGATTGCGACTGTTTAGAGGCATACCACAAAGTTATGACGCTTCCAGAGAACTGCAGACGTACGGAGGTTTCTGGTAGTCATGGAGAACTAAAAAGAACACGAACTTCAAAAAAATCGTCTTAGCAAGTTCTACCTTTTAAACTGCGTCGTGTATAGAGGCATACCACAAAGTTGTGACGCTTCCAGAGAACTGCCGGCATACGTAGGTTTCTGGTAGTCATGGAGAACTAACAAGAACACGAACTTCAAAAAAATCGTCTTACCAACTTCTACCTTTTAAACTGCGTCGTGTTTTAAATGACAAGTGTTAAAAGTGACTAGTTTGAAAATATCTCTGATGTGGAATTAAACTGGAGCATGGAGCTGTTGTGAATGAAAAGCAAAGCTACATGCAATAGTGGGAGCAGACGGATGCCGATAGAGAAAATAGATCAGGGTGTCCTACTTTAGGACTTATTTTGATTTCTCGGCATTAACGATCGTGTTTGGGAATGGGTTTTCTTATTTTAAATAGTCCGTAACAAAGTGTGGTCATTATTAGTTAAGGATTCATTTGGTNGGAGCAGAAGAATGGCGATACAGGAAATAGATCAGGGTGTCCTACTTTAGGACTTATTTTGATTTCTCGGCATTAACGATCGTGTTTGGGAATGGATTTTCTTATTTTAAATAGTTTGTAACAAAGTGTGGTAATTATTAGTTAAGGATTCATTTGGTTCCTTTTTTTCTTGTAGCATCTTCATTATTCTCGGTGTTTTTCTTGAAATCTGAAACAATTTCGGTAGGTACGACTGACCGGAGACTATTCATTAGCCGATCACTTCGGTTTTCGTTGCAGGTTCTCTTAGTCCATCAAGAAAGGGTTAAATTAACAAATTTTTAAATAAAAATTAGTAATTAATTTTTTAAATGAATACAAGTCATCAAGAGCCGAAGGAATGCTTACCAGAAAAAAAATGGATCAACAAGAAGGGTTCTGGCTGAGACAAATGATTGGAATGGCCATACTCCAAGGTAACTCGTCCACGATCCACGAAGCAGGCTTTCTTAACTAACATTTGTTTCTTTGTTAAACAATTGTCTTTAAAAAATAAAAATAAAAAATAAAAACAATTAATTAATAAATTAAAGTTGTTATGACAAGTCTCCATTATGACCCGCCTGCATTGAGCACGCAATGGAAGTTACTTTTCATAATCACTAACCCAATTTTCTGGAATTATAACATTAATATTNAATGGCCATACTCCAAGGTAACTCGTCCACGATCCACGAAGCAGGCTTTCTTAACTAACATTTGTTTCTTTGTTAAATAATTGTCTTTAAAAAATAAAAATAAAAAATAAAAACAATTAATTAATAAATTAAAGTTGTTATGACAGGTCTCCAATATGACCTGCCTGCATTGAGCACACATTGGAAGTTACCTTTCATAATCACTACCACGATTTTCTGGAATTATAACATTAATATTTATAGTTATGACGGGGGTGATAAATTATAGACAGTTTTTTTAAATCGTTCCATAGATGGGATACAAAAAAAGTTGAGAAATACTGATCGAACTGGTTAATTGGTCATAAAGTTGAATGAAAAGTATTGTCTTCTTTTCGTGAACATTGATGAGGAGAGAAAACATGTGACATCAGAAAACCGAAGTTCCTAGCAAAAAACTGTCCGGGTTCATATTTCGTTCCACGAAATTGAAGATGCGACTATTTGGCGGTTAATTGGTCGGAAATTTGGACAGGTTATGTGTCCTGATACAATTAAGCCGAAATCAATTATCTACCACCAATTTACCCACTCAAACCTGATCTACTCTGACGCATTAAGGTCAATGGCCACCTCCCTTTCCACAAAATTAATAAACCCGCCACATNCAATGGACACCTCCCTTTCCACAAAATTTATAAACCCGCCACATAATGTCTTAGTTGAGGAACTGGACGACTTTCGCACTTTAAATAACCTGACTCCTTATATGAACGACTCGTCAAAATAATAAACCAAGTTACCCACCATCGAGGTTACCGCCAACAGTCACGGGTCTTAATTCCAAGTCTCTGACTCTCCGTTAACAACAACAGAAATTCCTAGGAGCATCCAACCACCCAAACAGACTTCTAGAAAAAACCTTTCCACAGGAACAGAAAGAAATGTACTTAGCCCTAACTAATAATGTGGTCCCGGTATCTCCCATCATAGACACAATGAATTTTCGATATTCCTTTAGTGTTACTACAGTTTTCCTGGATTAAACTGTTTCTATTTTATGAGGATTTGTCAAGATGTTGGCCTCATCTTACAGGGTTTCTATCGTTGTTTGATCATTTTTGTGTTTCAGAGTCATTGTTCCAAATTCCGTTAGAATGACTTGCACACCAACGATATGAACATAGCCCATTTCTGGTCGGAAAAGGTTAGAGATCCCTTTATTTCTACTGAACCACCACAAAACGACGTGAATTTGAAAATCCCAAGAAGCAAACTGTAGTGTTTGAGACACAAAAATACTATTACACTAAAACATCCATCATGCAAGCTCCACGGGACAAATAACCAACAAACGACAAATAAAAGTACAGTAAAATTTAATAAATTTGACATTTCTTATATTTGCCAATTCTCAGATTTGCCATTTGTTAAGAAATCCAATTTTAGTGGAAATTTGCCAGATTTTTTTAAAGTGTTAAAAGCTTTATTCAAGTAACATGCCTCGTTGTGATTCTAGTGGTTGATGTACAAGACTCACTATCGAAAAAAGTGCAAATATTGCGTTATAAGGAGGACAACAACTTATTATCATTCCAAAGAATTGCTGATAAATTTTCATTNCAAGAAGCAAACTGTATTGTTTGAGACACAAAAATACTATCACTAAAACATCCATCATGCAAGCTCCACGGGACAAATAACCAACAAACGACAAATAAAAGTACAGTAAAATCTCATAAATTTGCCAATTCTCAGATTTGCCATTTTTTAAAGAAATAGTCCAATTTTAGTGGAAATTTGCCAGTTTTTTTTTAAATGTTTAAAAAAATTACTGAAAATTAAAACAATAAAGCTTTATTCAAGTAACATGCCTCGTTGTGATACTAGTGGTCGACGTACAAGACTTACTATCGAAAAAAAGTGCAAATATTGCGTTATAAGGAGGACAACAACTTATTATCACGCCAAAAAATTGCCGATAAATTTTCCTTTTTGTTTAAAGTGAACATTTGCCGAAGGACAGTTAACGCTATCTTAAAGAGTCGTGAGTCAATTTTGGAACAATTAAAAAACTAAAAATTCCTCAGCAAAAACAGTCAAAAACTTAGTTCCCACAACTTGATGAAAAGCATGTTGAGCGGGTGGATTCGATGGAATCAAAAGGTATTCTAATGTTTTTAAATTTTAAGGTGCATTGTTTCTCAAAGAATTTCAAAAAGTTTCAGTCATATACTTGTGATCAGATTTATAACCTGGATGAAACTGGGATTTTTTACAAGCTTATTCCATCCAGAAGTATCTGCAAGACTCCGTTCGGAAGATACAAAAACTTCAAAGATAGAGTATTTGTGATGTTATGCACAAATATGTCTGGAAATCATAAATTAAAGCCTTTATTGATTGCAAAATCAAAAATGCCAAGTGTTTAAAAAAATATGATTATCGGTGTTCTGTTTCGTATTACAGTTCCAAAAGAGCATGGATGACCGCATGTATTTTTATTAACTGGATGATAAAATTCGATAATTTTTTAGGGCAGAAATAATAATAATTTTTTAGGGCAGAGAAGTCAATTTTGCTTCTTATAGATAATTGTCCTTCTCATTGCTTGCCATCGAATTTGGAAAATATTAAAATAATGTTCTTTCCTAAAAATGTTACAGGAATAATTCATCCAATGGATTTGGGAATTATTAAAACATTCAAAGTCCACTTTAATAGACACAAATTGAAGTATGTTAGTGGATTATTGGAAAAAAACATGTCCGTTTATGAATCATATAAAAATTTGAACCTTAAAGACACTGTTCTATTTATAAAAATGGCCTGGGAAGATGTATAACTAAAACAATCAAAAGTTGTTTCCAAATTCAAAAAAAATCGGGTACTAGCACACCATTAGTAAATGTGAACAAAAGAAATATAATTCGGATATTCACGATCCGATTGAAATCGAAGAATTTATGTCTATACATTATTCTGAAAAAAATGCAAAGAAATAACATCATTAATTGATGATGAAATAATCATCTGTGAAGAAACTACTGAATTGAAAACTCTAAAATAGAATGAAAGAGCATCCAAGCTAAGCGAAATTGAAAAGGATCTTCATGAGAACGTTGAAAACGAAGAGGACGTCGTCCTTATTACATCTATTAGAAGATTTAATGCAAATATCGGAAATATAAAAAAAGCAAATGGGAATTGATTTTTATTTCTATAAAATGTAATACTTCATTTTTTTAATAATTTTTTTTCGTAATAAAATCAAATTTAGTTGTTTTCATCGATGAGAAGTTGCCCAATAACTATTTTAAAATTATTGATTAAATTCTGAAATTTGCCAAAAAAATTCAATCAAAAATGGCAAATTTGGTAGAGTTTACTGTACTAATTGAAGCACAAACAATAGACTAGCACACTAATCAATGATTACAGTTAAAATTTCTCACAAAACCAACACATAATAAAATGGCATCACTTAAGCTACATATGTGATATCAATAACTAATGATGATTAACATTGACGGTTAAACACTAACTTACTAATTACTGAGAAAATTTAAGCGAGATTCACTCAATAGCCAGTAGCGCCGGTGGAGATCCACAATTCATGTTGAAAACCAATACTCGAGTCGAGAATCGAAAACTAAATAAAACCGTACAAAAGAAACGACAATCGAGGAGTTAATGCGTTTTCAGCTGTGAGAACTGGCTCCTTTAATAGAAAAAGTTATTCAACTAGTCGCTAAATGTTCTGAATAAATTGAATTTTTGTGAAAAATAATAACAATAAGCCAAATAAAAGAACCAATGTAAATCAAAATAATCTACTCCACATCCATTTGTGCATTCTCTTCATGCTTGCCTGCTTCTCCCTCAACAACCATTTCCTCCTTCTCTTGAGGTTTGCCTGCTTCTCCCTCAACAACCATTTCATCCTTCTCCACAGGAGGAGGCACAACTTCTGGTCTAGGTTTAGACAATATAGGCATTATCTCCCCATTCAGAACCTACTATATGTCCTCCATCAAACCTTCAGTCGTTCATTAACCTCTGCCACAGTCACACAGGGGTCAGAAAACAAGCAGATGTTCTTACGAAGAGCTGATGCCTTCTGAAACCACTCCACAACCTCAGCGGTCCCCTTCAACACAGAGGACCTATCCTCTTCACACAGGTAATCATACTCTCCCTAAAACTTAACAAAAATTAATACGGCTTCTACAAGACGGACCCGTTCACCTACACGTGTCAACTGGGCTGAGAGCTCTTCCATACAATGTGGAAAATTTTCGTACTCAAAAGCGCGCGTTTTAGCAGGGAAATAATAAACCTACAGTCTCGATGGAAACGACAACCTCAATTTGCGATTTCTTATCCAAATACTCTTTTTTCGTAGCATTTTGACCCACGCCATAAAGCCAGTCTTCAGTCTCATCCAACACGGTTTCAATGGTAGAGAAATACTTAGATATAATCAAAGGGATACCTCAGGATTTATATAAGGCTTAAGACTTTCCCCAAAATCAGAGCGGAAGTTGAGTATTAAACCCTCCAATCCATTCCTCAAGATATCCAACTCAATTTCATGTCTAATGAACAATTGCATGTCCATCTAGACACATATTAAACACTATCCTACTTCAACGTCCTGGTAGTTAGTAAACACTTCCTTTCTTAGACTAGTTGAACTCACTGTCACTGGAAGGTTTGTTACTCGCTTCTTTTGTACGGTTTTCTAATAAAGTAAAAATTTAACTAAATATTGAATATAAAATAATAATGCAATAACATTTTTATCGTTTTTTGTGAAATACGAAAACAATCGTTTAATCACACATGGCGACTGTTCCACCTACAACATTGCACAGATATCGCATTATAGACAAGATAATCACCTTAGCGGGAGGTTCTACTGGTTTATCCTTCTCATCTTCCTTTCCCTGAACCTCCATGGGAGCTTCCTTATGACTGCCATCACCATTCTCCTCCTTTTCAGCTGAAGGCTCCGGTTTATCTCCATTGACATCTAAGATAACATTATTATGTCAACCCGTTTGATCAGAAGTTTTTGGTGGATTTGAATCTTTTACTGTACTTTTCGGAGGAGTTTCTTGAACATCCTCAACCTCCTCTGTGTATCTTTCCACCAGAATAGCATTGCTCACTTTGGCAATCCCATTCTTATCCACAATGAACTTTACTTCGACTTCCTTAGAAGGTCTGTCCAGATCAATTTTGAACTCAGCTTTAATAACAAGATAATTCCACCAATAGTCCGACTAAACAATCTTGGATCCTCAGAGTAGGAGGCAATCAGGGTAAATGGTCCCCCATAGCTCAACGTTAGCCTGAATCCAGTTGGCAATGACGTCCCTGCAGGCAATGTCAGTAGCAGTTCTTTTCTACAAAGTTTAACACGTGTCATGCCAACTGGTCATCTGTCGGTGGGTTTGAATGCAGGGTGATCTCATAAGGGAGACAGTCCTTTATGGAATACGGAGCAGAACGTAGAGTTGGGGACAGAATGGCACCTTGAATTGCACATCCACGAGCTGCAGCCTCATCGGCATTCAATGTATGGCTTGAGGGCTTTCCAAAGACAGATTCCACTGTTTGTATGAACTTTGGGACACGTGAGCAACCTCCAACCAACTCAACAGCTTGTATCTCTGACTTTTCTTTCCCAGATCGAGAAATAGCTGTCTCCAAGACAGAGACAACTCTCACATACACTTGCTCTGACAATTCTTCAAATTTCGCCCTAAAAATGCATCCAAAAAATAACCGAGAAATTTCAGCCGAAACATCAGTGTCATTTTGAAATACCTCCAACGTGAAGTTTATTACATTCGGATTCATTGACATTGTCTTCTTCACCTTCGAGCATGCCAAAATCAATTTTTGGTAGGCCTTTGACTTTGGGTCAACTTCCATCTTATATTTCACCCTGAAGACACTTGCGAAGTACTCAGCGAGAATCAAGTCCAATCTGTATCCCCCAATCAGTTCGTCGTAAGCAACGGAGAGTATCTGTGTTAATAAACCGTTTAAATACAGAGAGTGACCCATCCTTGAACTGGCAAATAGCAGTTTGTAGTGATGTCTGACCGAAGTCAACGATAGCAGTTACAATCTCCCCTGGGGGAGTGCTTGAAATGTTTTTCTTATAATAGCCGTAACTGACAGCCACTAAATAAGTAAGAAACAAACCCGAAGCCACATCGGAGCTGACTTGAATGCAGTTCATTCCAGCGATCCCTGCAGCATCAATAACAGCCCTTCTTTGAGGATCAGTGAAGAACAAGGGAACCTACACTAATAGCCAAAAATCACTCTCAACAGAAATGACAGTATCAGTTACTCTCGTATTCATTGAAGCCTCAGCTAATGTCTTTAATTTTCCCAGGATCATTGCAACAATCTGCGTCGGAGTTAAAATGAGATCTTTTCCATCAAACTCCACCTATTCATAAATTGCATGTAAATATATCAAAATATTCATTAAACTAAATGAAACAGCACTAATATTAAATTTCTAATAATAAAAAATATAATATAAATTAAAATATAAATAATTTAAAAATAGTATGAAACATGGTACACCACGAGATTAAGTGATCCTAAAGATCCAATATATTTAAAACAATAAAAAGTA
>RDEW01000110.1:22683-35834 GCA_011109175.1 Dicyema japonicum | reverse complement strand
AGGTGGTTCTATATGAGGCATTTATAACTGAGGGAATACTCCTGGATATCGAAATCTATCATCCAAGGAGAAAGGTTAACTGGCGGTGTACTAAATTCTAATAAATCAATTTGCCCGCCAAAAAGTAACATTGTTGTATATTTCCCGCTTAAAGCAGTAAACATCAAAATAAACATCCACCATTTGATTAAGTTAATACAAAAAAGCACCAAACTAATCAGAAGTTAAAGTGTCATTAAATAATTGTTCAAAATGTTCAACAAAAAACTTAAAAATTTTCCTATACTGATCCATTACTTTGATGTATTCGGTAGGATCAGGTGCATCAAACACATTCAAATTACTAAATAAAAATCCTACAGCATACTTAAAGACAGAAAAACACCACAAAGTGGTAATATCTTCCAAACCCATGCACGTCATCTCTGATTGAGAAAGTATATAATTTAAATGTTTAAATAGATTATAAAGTAATCTAAATATTAATTTGATTATTTTATTTTACTGTTTATTTATTTCTGGAATATTTTGTAAAATTATATTCAACTTTTCAAATTTCTCATCATCCGACGTTTGTGGGTCTGAAATTGCTTCTTTCTGAAATGCTTAAAATAAACACACGATTTCTTCGTGATATTCAATTCCGATGATAGATCCTGGAATGTCTCGAAAGAACTTTTTGAAGAGCTCAGAGAAGCTGTGAATATTCTTATCTTCGTCAAAGCAGCTCAAATCCCAGTCATCAATACGATTTCTCAATAAAAGCTTATTTATACTTCAGTTCTTCAATTTCACGGGCGCTTCCGCTAATACGGTAAATCCCTTTGATAACTCCGTTTTTCTCTACGTTACTGCTACATTTCTCAATGAAAGTGATCAGTTTCTCTGGACAATATCTCTGAGAAATAACCTGGACTTATATCTTCTAAGGGTGTGCCGAAAAACGACTTCTTGATGATCCCGATGATGCTGATGTTTTCTCTTGTTGGTCTCATAACAAAAAAATGCATCATTTTTGCCACCATTTTTTTAACGAAGACTAAAAATATCCACGTGCTCACCACCTCCACTATTTTTGTGGCTCTTGACTAAGCTGAGAGGTTTTGGTTTACTCTGCACAGTGACTTCAGCCTCCTCAAAGAGACCAATCTAGCAGTTACTATAGTAGGAAACCTCCACGTGATCCTCGTTCCAAGGGATGAAGCCATTGCTGGTTCGGATCCCTCTGAGCCACCCCCCATCACCTAATGAGGACTTGTCGATTATGCAAATGACGTCCCCTTTCTTTGGTTGGAAATGTGAGGTACCTCAAAACTTAAATCCTCGGCTTCCTCACAGACCACCTTCCTTAACGCCGTGCAGAAGGAGATCTTGGGAAGCCTAATGTCTGCGGAATGGGGGACGAATAACCCCTCGTTGGACATCTGAATTAACAGAAATAGAAACGTTAATAAACTGCAATAGAATCGAACAGGATTTGTCCAATTTAATGCAAATCCGCATTCTCAGCAGGAAAAAGTACAAATTTGGTAGAACTTTCTAGAGTGACGTCAAAAAAGTACCGAGAAATCACCCCTTTTGTTACTTCTTTTGAGAGGAGGAAATTTCCCGTATGAAAAGATCGGTAGACACGTTTCCTTGAGAGTTTTTCGCAGAATGGAAAAATTCTCGTAGGACTTGACAACAATCCATTTATATTGCTTGTTGTTGACTGCGAGGAATATCTCGTCGAAGGGGGATCTCGAAGAATTAATGGTGATTAGTTGAATCTAATAGGTGGATATGGGAATATACATTAAAGTCGTCATGCAAGTCTATTTCGCTGTGAGTATGAGGACAATAACTAGTTAAATTAATTTATTACTTTTCCGTGGGTTTAGCTGACATAATTAGGGTAATTTAATCCAGATTTAGGTAATATTTAATTATTTTAAAATCGCATTTTTTATTTCATTTGATAATAAAATTTAATTAACTTTTAATAAATAATAATTTCTTTTACGACATTGAAGATCCGGAAGATAATCTCAAAAACTTCTCAGAAGAAACGCTGAGCACCTTCCGCAGTCTATCGGAAATTTGTACAACTTACATTGACCTAAGTAAGTGAGTCATGGTCAATGTCCATTTCTCGCTCCTCTTTTCTGAAACTGTCTGAGATTTAGGAAGTAGCTAATAGAGTAGTTATCGGTCGCAACTTTACGTCCACCACTCTGAAAGCAGTTTTGATTGGACGACGACAGAAGATGGTGAAGTTGACTACTCTGTTAAAGTCCCCCCTTTGAAGCCATGAACAAATACTTAAAAAACTGTCCTAAATACAGATAAACACATGTCCTTTCTGGAGAACAATCCAGGATTCTCGTTCACGTCGGAAAAGACTTTTCCCATGTTTTCTGGGGTCACCTAGTCAGTCAGGAACTTTCTCTTTTTTTAACGGGTAATCCTAGGGTAATAATATATATTCCAGTGTTGCTCACCACAATCGAGTGTTGACCAGGTAGTGTAATAATTAAAGAACAGTTTCCTTAGTACACTTATGTCTTCATCACCTCAATGTAAATGTAATTTCTAGTTTCCCTTCTTTGAGAAATTAAAGATGGTCAAATGGTTCTCTGTAACTCTCCTTTTTTATTTAACCCAAGACCACGGTAAAACCAAGCTAATTAACACGTGATCCAGATGCATTCTAACAGAGACCTCATTTTTGCTTGGTGTTCTTCCTTCGTGCCCGCGCATGAACGTACAGGACGGCTGCCTGAATTTTCAGGGCCACCTTCTCGTGATCTGGAGTTTAGTCTCATATTTAAAAAGGAGGAAAGTCTCTGCGTTGACGCCAAATTAGTTATTATTACTAAAACGGGATAATAAAATAATTAACAATAAAAAAATTAGTTTATTAGATTATTTAATTATAAAAATTTAAACTTAAAATTTAATATTTTAAATTTGAATGAGCCACATAAGGTTTCTTGTCTGTTTTATTTAAACAGTAAAGTAAAGAATATACACAAGATCTCTGAGCAAAACATAGATATTCACGGAAAAGCGTCCTGGCATGAACAATACAGAAAGAGTGCCTGGATATTCATTGGAGGCCTCTCATATGATCTTACAGAGGGGGATATTCTATGCGTCTTTTCCCAGTATCAGTTTAATCTAAGATCTAGGTACGGAGAAATTGTAACAATAAACCTCAAAAGAGACCGAAAGACTGGCAAATCGATGGGATACTGTTTTATTTGCTATAAAGATCAGAGGAGTACCGATTTAGCAGTGGACAATTTTAATGGAATTCAAGTATACGTTGTTTCATTAACTTTACGCAGATTTTGAATCGGACTATAAAAGTGGACCACGTGGAGAACTATAAACCTCCCAAGGAGTACGAAGATGACGATGAATTGACGAGGATGCTCAAATTTGAAGGACTCGTCTCGAAGGACGATTAAGCTGATATAAAAATAATAAAATTTAAACTTTTTAAAATAAATTTTATTTATTTTTGAATTTTCAAATAAATTTTGGCTGTCTATTTGTAAATTTTGGCTGATCCTGGGACAATCGTCTCAACTTGTATTTGTAAAGGTATTCGGAAAAAAGAGAACTACTTCTTACTGAGAGATAACAGTTAAAAATTTTTGCAAGATCCACTTATCTTCAATGGTCCTATTCGGATCAACACGATCGTTTTTATGGATGTTTGATTTCGTAACCCCAACTATCTAGATTCCGTTATTATGAGACCTGAATGTTCAATCATTAATTTTACTGTTTTCTTCAGAGCTTTTAAAGTTAAATTCAAAAATACCGATTTGGTTCCTCTGGGCAAAAACACACTCTTGAACCCACTTAATACCACCTTCCATTCAATATCCAGGTTTCCAATAACTGAAAATCTAATTACCAATTATAATTGTGTTGTCGTATCTCCCCCTAGGTCAAGAGTGTATAGTCGGAATGCTTCAATCTCACACGTGTCTTTATGACGTCTCCTCTAGAATGACAAATAGATGCTCCCGGTGATCTTGGTTCTCCTTATCATCATGTGCTCATCGAGGAACTGCGCTTGAGACTACACACTAAGTCAATGACAAATGTCTGAGGAGGAATCGCCCAATTTCTGATTGTGATGCGGATGAACATGGTGGATCCCTTTGTTCTTATAAGAACCATACGAATCCACGGTCATTTTTTTGTATTGACAAGTTGCTCTCTGAAAGCATTGTTTTTATTATTTTTATGCTGCTTTCGATGGACACTCCTAACAATTGTGGTGATAGAATTTCATTAACTCGTATTTCCTGTTAGACTTAATACATTGACGATTATTTCTCAACCAATGACTTTTCCATTAGCGAGGTCATATAATAACCGCACTTTCACGAGAATGATAATACTTATAGCCCCTCATATGTTTATCATACTATATTTTAGAGAAAGAACAGTAACTAATCGTTGATAAGAGGCCAAGAGATGTTTTAACTTCTTTGGGTTGCGTGTGAGTGCATGTAGACAATCTGGTTACGCAGAGAATTACTATGATGATTACGTCATCTATTATTATCCCAGGATCACTGGATTAAAAGGAAAGAGCTATGTACCCCATACCAATATGAGGAGGGTCTTATCCGAAGTGGACGAGAATCTTGGATGGAGTCACTCGTCAAACCATGAAACATCGTAGATTAATGAACCATTCAGACAGAATGTACATCAGCAAGATTCAAACTAGAGGGCTCTCCCGCTCCCACGAAACAAGGTTCGACATACAAAAACGACTTCCAAATTGGAAGATCTTCACCTTGTTGTATGAAAGGACTGTATAAAGATTCAAAACGGTGACCACATTCCAAGCAATCAATGTCAAGAGTCTTTGATTCCGTCAATCGACCGAGACTATGAAATAATTGGAAACTTCGTTAGTGAACTTTCAATCAGAATTGAGAAAATGCCATCCAAACCATTCAATACGACAGCAGGGAGCCCAAGAAGATTATTATCATGCCTATATCTTCGATTTCGTAACCCCAACTAATGCATTGGCTACGCATGTGCCATACAACACGAGCACTTGGGCCTGCTCAGAGACAGATTCACAAAAGCTGGACTCACTACTTAACACAACTGAGACAAATATTGTTCAGCTGAGGGAGCTCCAGAATATTAGACAGAACCGTGTACGAGAGGATGTGGTGTTCGATTGAAATCACAGAACTCGATGGAAGTCATCAGGACATATATCGCCTGATGTGGCCATGGAGGATTTCTTCTTCGACGCATTCTGATTACGTGGACGACCAAGGACCAATCAACTGATGGTCCTGCAAGGTAATTCAAAAAAATTTGAAGGTGTCTCAGAGATGAGAAAACTTAGATTGACTACAAGAGATTGTTATTGACAAGAACAAGAAGAGGAGATGTTGTATATCTAATTCCCACGGTCAGAGAGGAGGAGATGATGTTATATATCTAATTCCTTTCCATTCCATATCCACAAACTTGGGAATCCCTTCACTGGAGTCGGGAAGGGATGACTCTTTTTAAATGGCCGAGCATTCGGCGTTTCCTGAGTTAGGTGGATTCTATAAGGTCTCCTAGGAATTAAAAAAGAGAACGAAATCCAACGACCAGATATGTACCAATGTGGGAATCGAACCTAAAGCTAAATGTAAAAAATGAAACAATAAACTAAATAAGATTAAACCAAAAATAAACTTTTAAGGAAAAACAATGAAATGTGTTTATTTCACCAACGAATTTCATTAAAATAATATCGTAAAAATTGTAATGGGAGAAGTTAAAAGGCTGGATTCTGATGGTAGTTGAGACATTCTCTCATGTTGAGGTCCCCATTCCGAAATTCCAAGAAAACTCAAGTTCTCAAAGGTTTAGATGGGAAAAGATTACAATCATTGTCAATGTCCAACGAAACAAGATGCTCTTCTTTCAGGTCAGTCCTTCCAACGAAAAAATAGAACTTACATTTAACAAAACATTCACTTTTTAAATAAAACGTGAATTTAGACATCAAGCACATTCGGAAGCCTTGACGTTCTAAATCCGGTGGCTCTTCGGTTTGATCTCGATAGCCTACCAATTAAATCTTAGGGTATAAATAATTATAATTTTGTAGTTTTTTTATCCTTAGCGACGAATTCTGGCTTCGGCGTCTATTACCCGGACAATATCTTATGGATCACTGTGCCTAGATGAGGGCTCTAATGGAATGCGTCAGGATCACGGGTTTAGTTAGTTTGGTTTTACCCTTGGCCTTTGGAATAACTTCATTCATTCAAGTGTTAATCCAGTTTATTTTCCTCCAAAACTGGGCTAAACATGAGACAGTCTGATGGGAATTGACGGATGGTTGAGCTGGTGACACATCTCTGATGCACTGTGACAGATCTAGTACACTTAATGTCTTTATCTCCTAAATGTGAATGCACCTCTCCTTCAGCTTCTTGCTCTCAAGAGATATTGGACATGGGAACTTTTGGTTACAAGGAACCAATGATGCGTCATTCTGAATTTTAATTTCGTAGGAAGATCTCAAATATGTCTATCGATAAGAAAAAGGGTTCAAATCTTAACCATATCCTATCTGAAAAATCTAAATCTCCTCTATTTCTTACTGCCTTATGAAAGTTCATATAGCTTATCAAAGTCATCTCTCTGAGAAGTCTTTCAATGCTTTGACGCTCTTCGCCCAGGTCAATTGGGAGAATCGTCCTTGACTGTCAATGGAATCGAAAAGCGTCCATAGTGGAGTAGTCCACTATGTTCCTCCAGAGTACTCACGGCTTTCCTGTATCGACGACAATCACCTTTAATTAAAACTTGAAGAGGGGTGGGTTTTTTCCCAATTTACGTGTATTTGAGGCTTGTAGACGTTAATAATAAACGACTTGTTTCGTGATCACACAGACCGATGAAATCGGAGCCGTTGTTTTCGATTGAGGCGTGGTCAAGCACTTGGGGGAAAGATCGGCATGTAGATTTGTTAGACGTACCAATTTGGCTGTTAGGGAATTGATCTTGTACAAATTGGATATTGAAACTCCATTAGCCCATGAATTTTTTTAAGTAGAATTAAAAAAAATTATTTTTAAGTGATTATTATTATTTAAAAATAAAAAAAAAGTTTAATTCATAATTTTGTTATAATAAAAAACAAATAATTTAATCAAATTTGAATTCTAAACACGTTTTGTTGCACTTTTTATGCCAGGTATAAATCTCCTCAAAAATCAAATAGACAAGGATAAACCTGTTCCAAACTGGAAGAGAATCCATCAGGCATTTCCTGTGGTAAGGAAGATTAAAAAACAAGAGAGGCAACAATTAAAAAATGATGGAATTCTTATCAGGACTGGTCTGTGGGATTCTAAAGAGGAACAAACCTTTTTCAAAAACTGGAAGAAGTTCTGCAGAGTATCGTTTACTCTCAAACCCAGAAAAACTTTGACTACGCCAGTCTTCTCTGCTTAGAGAAGCCAAGACCCACAAACTGGATGTCTTCGACTTCCAAATACTACTCAAAGCTCGGTTCCATGTGAATTTTATTTCAGGACGGAAAATTGACAGATCTCTGTTCTCTATTTTCAACAAAGTAAAGTACACTATATTGGCCCCCCGACGAGGACAAAAATTCACAGAAGAGGACGACCAGCTAATTTGGGCTCTCAGAAAGGACTATGGGAATAAATTCGAGTTGATCGGTGAGATTGTGGGCCGCTCAGCCAAAAGTGTGCATGATCACTGCAGGAAGTTCGAGTTGGCCATGCCCAAAGGTAGGTCCTTGTGTTATAATCTCTAGTTAGTGGGAAGTGGAGTCCTCAGGAAAAGGAAGCACTCATGGATGCCCTGGATAAGGTCGAACCTGGTCCGGTGTCGTGGGAGAGCGTTTCGAAGCACGTGCCGTGGCGAAATTACCACCAGTGTAGGAATCTGTGGCACAAGTCCCTCAAATTCCGTATTGACTACTCCAAAAGACGTCGATTTATGGGACACGTGCAGAAGCAGCTGCTCAGCATGTACTCTTTCAGATCACATGGTAGATTGGCTGATGGTGAGTGGGCTACTGAGCAGGAGATAGACTGGGAGGTGATATCGAGGGATCATATCCCCACCAAGTCTAAAAGTCAGTTGATCCATATGTTTTTCTTACTGAAAATGAGATTTGCTAATATTTCCTTGAGGAGAGTTAATGGTTGGTGTGTGCTTATTGTAGAGTTTGCTAGGACTGCTTTGAGAAAGTTTGAAGTTGATAAAATAGACTATTATTGACTGTGAATGTCTGTTATTTAAAGTGAAATGAAAAAGTTATTAAACGCACAGACGTGTATTTGTACTCAGGTTCTCGTTATGAAGGCATCCCTGTGACGTTTTATAGAAATACGACTGTCCCCCATTTTTTATAGAATCATCCTGGAAACATCTACGAGGAGTGGATCGAGCCATGTATTTTATAGGCATACGCCTCCTGGGGTTTATTTATTTTTTGACGAATTGATGGAAATCAAAGCTAGCTAGGAAGAGGGACTCAAGATGTACTCGGGATAAGTCTCCTCTTTAATGTTTCAAAAATCTTTAATCTGTATGAATAGAGGAGCGTGGCAGCTCGACTACGAACATACGGTTATACGTGAGATAGGTGATCGCATGTACTCTAGGAAAAAACATCGGCCCAAGATGAGGTCTCTACTAGCGCGTGGCGGGATCACATTAGTATTCTTCACAATGATTTTTTCATAGTCAAAAGTAAGTCTTCTAAAGTAATGTTCCCATCTTTTCAAAAACATCTAGTCTTGGATAATTGAATTTTTGAAGCATCTATATCAAAATGATGATAAGCCAACTAGCTGCCCTTCAATTTGACTAAAGATCACCACCTCTGATGCGCCAACCCTCCACGTTAGAATCAATAAAAAACCGTAAAGAATCTGGTGTCTGAGGTAATCCAGAGTAATGCTCACAAGAAGATTATCGGTTACTAGCAGCATGGTTTGCTTAGCCAGGGAAGGATCATGAGAGACTAGTCCACGAGTTAAGGTTTGACAGGATCAAAAATTGATTGCTGGTTCTGTCGTTTTGAAAAAATAACTTTTAATCAGCAGCCGCTCTCCCCCATAGTTAATAAATAATATTTTGTTGTTAATAAATTTTTAAAATTAAAAAAAAATCTCCCTGATTGTTAATAATTTTTAAGTGCGCTTTTGATAGTTGAAGAGATGACGTAACTTTCATTTCCTAAAGGACCTCTTTTGGCCAAAGAATTGGATCATTAAAATTGTAAACTAGCGCACTGGACAGCCAAAATTAATGAAAGTGTCAGCATTTGGTAGTTACGTTCTTTCGTAGTCTACAAGAGTGAGGGACTATGCTGGGTACTGGCGAAATTCGTATGAAAAGCATCATTATTTAAAAGGAAGATGGGAGTCTTTGGTGTTGCGTAGTCAGAAAACCTACTCTGATAGCATTTTTTGATCATTAAAACCGTAAACCACGTGACTGGACCACCAATATTAATATACCACAGTTACGTTATTTTACGCGATAATTTCTTGTATAAACTTGCCGCTGAAGTTAGTATTATTCAAAAAAGCAGAAGTTGATGCTTAGTCTTACCGGAACGCTACATTTAATGTTTAAAAACATTCTTTTGTAGTTTCATATAAGGCTGATGAGGGAGAGAAAAAAGTTCGAGGACTGAAATCTTACATTGCTTTTTATTGGATATTGACTCAATTCATATTCTGGCAGGTATTTAAGATATGTTTCGACTTTTCTTGCCGTTAGCCTTCTCCAACCATTTCATCGTTTTGCTCGCCTTCTGATTTCGTCCAGATCGTCTGCAATCGGTCCCCGACAATTTTCCGCAAGAGTCCAACCTCTTTGATGTCCTCTGAATGTATAAACTTATAGCCGAAAATTCTCCAGCAATAAAATAGCAAAAAACTTCAAATTACTGATATCAAACAGAATAGTTCCTTTTCATGAGTATTTTCAGATGGATTGATAGATAAAGAGTTAGTTAGTTACCCCGACTTCACTAAAACGTTAAAGGCATGCTAGCATCAAGCGTCCAGTTGAGAGTGCTAGCGCTTCCACAACTCTCTTAGATTCATTGGTGGTCCGGATCCGAAAAAGGTTTAATTGATAAACAGGCAGTCAAGCAAATGTGTCAACATTTAGATAGATCTTACAGAAAACCATCTTTTTTTAATTTTAAATTTATTGAACCAAAAAACACCGTTATAGCCAAATTAAAAAAAATTCTGGTGATCCCGGTTTCCCTCAGCAATCTTTGCATGCTCGGACTTGAACGAAGTGCCATCCAGGGGATCTCCTTGGATGGTTGTTGACTAATGGTCCTTTTTGGATATAATTTAGGATTATATCTGGCGCAACCAGGGATTATAAACTACATGAAGCAGGTTAACAATTGAAGGTCCCAGGAGCCAAAAAGAAGAGGAAAATCAATTTAATAAATAAAATCTAAATTTAAACAGTTAATTATTTATATAAATAAAATTAGATTTTTCACCACGTTGTTTCTTGTGGTGGTTTGGATTTATTAATAATTTTGCTTGATTGTCTAATTTTATGTTAATGCTATAGTCTGTATTTAGATTGTTAAAAAATGCATAAATTCAATGATGTCTGGAATTGCCGTATGATTTGGTGATTACTATCTATACTCTCTGAGAATTCTGCACTTTTTAGAGTTAACAAAATGTCTATTATTACATGCTATATGGTTGGCGATCGCATAGAGGACAATTCTAGACCACTTGGGGGTGGCCTAGTCGATATGTGATTCTAAGAATACGATTTAGTCTATTTGTTGAGAACCATTTATTTATTAGTGATGCTATATACAGTCATTGTGTTGTTAGTTATTTCGAAAGTTCAATCTCACGTGTCTAAGAAGGGGGACGATAGGCTACATTAACATTGGGAAGATAAGTACATTAAGTTTACTATAGTACGCCAGAGTTAAGTCACCAACTCAACTATCCCTTCAACTAACCACAAGGTTGACTGTGCGTCATAAAATGGAAAAGCTACTCAAGTCCCTCAAATTTGAGGTAAACCTCTTGGGAGATTAATTCCGTTTTATGTCGATCGCCTTTAAAACATATGGAGTGGTCGGGAAGACGGCTAAAAAGCAATTGCCAAATNAATCTCACGTGTCTAAGAAGGGGGACGATAGGCTACATTAACATTGGAAGATAAATACATTAAATTTACTAGAGTACGCCAGAGTTAAGTCACCAACTCAACTATCCCTTCAAATAACCACAAGGTTGACTGTGCGTCATAAGAATGGAAAAGCTACTCAAGTCCCTCTAATTTGAGGTAAACCTCTTGGGAGATTAATTCCGCTTTGTGTCGATCGCCTTTAAAATATATGGAGTGGTCGGGAAGACGGCTAAAGAGCAATTGCCAAATTTGGAAACGTACGGCTTTGAAACTCTCTGGTAGGACAATAACATGAGGAGCATCTGGGAATGGTTACTGTCTTTTGGAAGTTGAAGCATAATTTCGCCTCCAATTATTGTCTTAAAGAACATTTCAACTTAATATACCGCCCCTTTTAAAACGTGGAACAACATTTGGCTGAGCTTTAGGGTTTAGGTGGATTTGGGTACATCGCTGATTGACAAAAATTCTAAGATCCTTCATGGGTTCAAGTCCCTGGAGATAATTATGTGTCGAGGAGTTCGAGATTGTTGAATTTGGAAGAGTAACCTCTCGGTATGAACCAGAGCGGCTATTTTTCGATGCTATGGTCTGTTGTTTGGCAGTCTGCATTCTTCTAATAGAATACCCACAATTGATAGGTCATACTTAATAATAGTCGATTTGATACCATTAACGTTGAGCTGTGAGATTTTCAGGAAAAACATGCTTGGGTATTCCTCCGAAGCGTAGGAGAAGGTAAGTTCATTAAGCCTTCACCAGAAAGAATACCAAGCGGTTAGCTAATTAAAAAAAAAAGTTAGTTGGTTAAGTAACTCCGGCCTCTAACTTGTAGGAAGAAAGCAGCTATTAAAAAGGACGCAGCAAATGCTGTTCGCTCCCATAGATCGGTCAGTTCCGGCATTGTAGACTAATTCATGACATTCAAATGGGTGATTTGTTGTCAACACGTAGAGGTTTCAAAAGGGAGAGACGATATCGTTCGTTGGTAGATAAGGGTGGTGCCCACTCCGTAGACAAGCCAGGTTTAATCGGACGTTCCTTGGAAAAAAGATTCTGATTTGTCTTTTGGAGGAGGGGGCCGTTGTAGTATTTTATTATCTTCAAGTCTTCGGAGGAAAAAAAACAAATTTTTATAAAAATCGAGATAAAATAAAATTCACGTGTTGTTAATTAATTATATTTAATCAAAATAAATATTTATTTAAAAAAATTATTTAATATGGCAAACCGTACTTTGAATAAATATATATTGGTACACGTTCATATGCTCTGTCCTATTTAAAGCTTGTTATTTCTTCAATTCATTATTTTTGAAATATTCGAATTTAACATCTCTTAATAGTGTGAAGGCTATTAACAAAATATTCGACAAATATTTTGTTAATTACAATGTATGCATCATTCTGCACTATTTCGAGTAATATTACTGTTTCATTCAATATTTGGAAGACTTCCTTATATAATGTGGAACTTTACCATTAATAATAAAATGGGGAGATAACTACATATTGTTATAAATGGGACAATTAAATAAAATTTTTCTGGCGGAAGCTGAGACACGAAGACCAGGGTTGGCCTCCATTACTCGGAGAAAATTGTTCAGTTCCTTGGATGTTAGCACTTTGGTGTCTCTGTTTATTGAATACACAAAGAATATTGAGGAGGCGATTGCGCCCAGAAATTTTTCCGTAACACTCAGCGTAAACTGGTGGACATATCTGTAGAACCGGGGAATGTAGAATGAAAACCGGATAACCACAGAGTACAAAGCGAATACCTCTGGAACTAACGCCTGTGGAGCCAGAAACTGAAGAGAGAATACCTTTACGTTGTTGGTGTGGCAGTAGTTTTTTTATTGGTTGATTAAGTCTATAATATACATGCTTTCACGTAGAGGTTATTTCTGTACTTTCATGCACATCTTGACTCACAGTATTTGT
>RDEW01000110.1:0-18574 GCA_011109175.1 Dicyema japonicum | reverse complement strand
CTAGCTCTATTCGACTAATATTCTAAAGTGACAGAGAACTCATTTTCTTGCGTTGTTGAAGATTTCCAGAGGTTGCAATATTGGTTTTTTATTGGCAAAAGTTATATCGTAATCTCCTCCAACACAAATCAAGAAGATTGGCATTTAAATACCTCAGATTAAAGAAATCGAGGAATAGAAGCTTGAAGGAATAGTGTGTTGTTAATGTTCAATTTCAAAGTTCATTTTACCCAATCATTTTCATGAAACTAGAAAATATAGAAAACTCCATATACAAAGTCAAAAATACGAGTCAATGAGAACACCAATGCTAGATGATTGTTACACATTTTGGATCTGCGATCTTGTTCTTTCCTTCAGATCAAAATTTTCTGAATTTATTTCATCTCCCATCTCTATTGTTCAATCCTGTTGGTGATTGAACAGAAGTGTAATATGAATCGAAAAAAGACTTAAAGTAATCTCGGCTCTTATAGAGCTNAAAGTTCATTTTACCCAATCATTTTCATGAAACTAGAAAATATAGAAAACTCCATATACAAAGTCAAAAATACGAGTCAATGAGAACACCAATGCTAGATGATTGTTACACATTTTGGATCTGCGATCACTTAGTTACATTCTCTCAGATAAATAAGCAAATTTTGTTCTTTCCTTTAGATTAAATTTTTTCTGAATTTATTTCATCTCCCATCTCTATTGTTCAATCCTGTTGGTAATTGAACAGAAGTGTAATATGAATCGAAAAAAGACTTAAGGTAATCTCGGCTCTTATAGAGCTGACCTGAGACTTAAGGTAAGGTAATCTCGGTTCTTATAAGCAGAAAGAAAAGAAGAAAAAATCAAGAATATTTTCGATGACCTGGATTCTGCACTTTACTAAGAACCATATTAGCTATTGCTCCTCCCAGACAGAGACACACCTTAAAGAACAGTTATGATAACTAATCGATGAAGGAGAACCAAGGAATGGTCTTAATTTTTTTTTCTCTGTTGGGTGTGATTCCATTTGTAGACGAACCGGTTCAGCAGAGATGTTCACTGATTACTCACACCTTAAAGAACAGTTATGATAACTAATCGATGAAGGAGAACCAAGGAATGGTCTTAATTTTTTTTTCTCTGTTGGGTGTGATTCCATTTGTAGACGAACCGGTTCAGCAGAGATGTTCACTGATTACTGTGTCACTCGTCAAGCCAAAGCATCGTAGGTGGTGGAATCTTCAGCAGGAATTTACACCAGAGAGATTCGAACTATGGGGCATCAGGCCTCTTCCGGATACTCGTTACACGGCACCACTAGACTGAGCATAACCTAGGGTCTAATGGACAAATTGTGATCGTGAATGGAAATATCTTGCCACACAGTCCTATTTAAGAAAATAACAATAAAAAAGTCAAATATATTTATTAACACTAATATTCTTAACCATATTTGAATAAAAACTATTAAAATCCAAATTAACGTGAAGGTATTTCCTTCCAACATTTCTAGAACCACTCCAAACCTTCTCAAAAGCTGTATAAATAAATGACACGTCCTCACAAAATATCTAAAATCACCAAAGCCTACATACAGTTTCCAACTTTTTCAGTTTATCCACATCCAGACATTCTTCCTTCTCCACAACAAAACTAACCATTTCCGACACATCAAGGCAAAGCTGAAAAATATCCGATAGCTTCTTACGAGTCTAAAAAATTAAAAATCGACAAAAATAATTTATATATTTTATTATTTTTTTAATTATTTTTTTACAAAGATGTTTAAATTAAATTTTAACAATTTAAATAAAACAACCGTCCTATTATAAAAGAAGGTGTCTCTAAGAACGCTCGCAATGAAGGCATCCTTAAGACTAATCAGAGTCCTCATATCTCGGCAACTCCCATCTTGAATGTGACTGATGAAACGATCAAACTCACTTTCTATAACATCACACTAATATCATGTCAAAATCAGACTTGTATGTAATACTGGAAAAATGTGACGAAGAAATTCATTTGCCACACAACGAACGAAAATGTTCTCCGAAAAAGCCCGCCGAATCTATTTAAATCAAGCCAAGCGGAGTCCAATCTGTGTTTTGCACGCCAAAGCTGAAGTAAAAAGCTGAATATGGCTTGCAGACTAAATTCACTCTTTAAGGTAAACCTGCTAATATCACTCTCAGTCACTATATCCTTCAAATGATCTGGAAGAGAATACTCTAGTCCAATACCAGTCCAGCAGTCTGGACCTTCCCCCACTTTAAAACTAAACCTTTCGGTAATGCTCTCATCAGAGTAGATGGAGGCCCCAGTCAGCCAAAAGAGCACATTCAAGTCATAATGTGAGTTTCGACTGGGAGGAGAGTCCAGAATATGTTTGGCTGACCGGATGAAATTAATGAAGAGTTCATTATATCCAAATAGATAGTAGTTTTTGAGAATATAAAACTCTTTAACAACCTCGCATGTGGCTGTAAAGTTATTCCATTCGATTTGGCACACAAATTCTGCCAATTTACTAAGCAACTCTCCAAGAGTAGATATACAGTAATCTGACTTGCTTAGTTCCATCAATTCAGGATGGAACCTACATTTAAAATCTTGTAGTAGATCTAAATTTAAATAGGTTTAAATTAAGTGGTAAAGCTGTCACAAAAATAGCAAATAAAAAATAGCACACGACTAATAGCCAAATTTTCCCTCTATAATTTAAAATTTATGAAATATAAATGTATCGCTACAAGATAGCAAACTTTTGGCAATAATTTAAAATTTCATTCAAATATAATTTTTATATAAAATAATTAATTATTTTAACAGTAATAAAATAAAAATACACACATTAAATCGCAAAAATTTCCCGCATTAATTTAAAGTTCAAAAATTAACTGTACCATAATTGTTGGCTTTTTCTTTAAGACGAGCAACACAGTTTCCAATAAAAAAAATATTTTCAGCTATTGTAGGGAAATATGAAGCAGGAATGGAAGGGAAATCAAGCTCATGCGTGTCATCACTCTTTAATATAAACAAAGTTCTAACATTAACGACAATAAAGTTAGTTGGTGCAACACCACGAAATAACCACGTGCTAAGTTGACGAAGAAAAACAACATAAACATTATTTAGGAGCCTATACAACAATGAAGTGTACCTGATTATATATTTTCGGCAATTTGGAGAGGAGGTTCTGCACTGAATGTTCAAATACTCCAAAAAACGGCAGACAGAGCAGGAAAAAGACATTTTTTCGAATTCTTCGATAATAATAATGCTTTTTCTCAATAATGACTGATACTATAAATAAAAATAATAATGTAATATAAATTATTTTTTCGTTTTTTTTCAAATTTAGATAAAATATTCAAATTTCAAACCGGTCTCATGTTGGTAAGCACGTGGTTGAAAGTTATCAGGTCGTCATTTAGTCCCTGCTTTTCCAAATATATAATTTCTTTGGAATAAACGTTGAGAAGATATTCCAGTCCATTTGCCAAGGCTCTTTGGCAGATTGGATCCGAATGCTTTGAATTACACATAATGAATTGTTTCACGCGCAGAAATAGCTCTCCAATTATACAAAGTGAGTTTATTTGGTTCTCTTCTCCATTGAAGAGTGTCTCCACTGCTTTAATTATACGATAGTGTCCGTTTTCCATTTCAAACATGTCGCCGAAATTACCGATAAGCATATACAACACATCGTGTAACATTTAAATGGCTCTTAAAATTTTATTATTAATATTATTTTATTTTTTATATAAATTATTTTTTTATTTTTTTTTAAAAACAAAAATTTTTTTTAACAATTAAACAAATGTCAGTTGAGGAAGCCTGCTGCGTGGATTGCGAACGAGTTCCCTCGGAGTATGGCTATTCCGATCTTTTGTCTTAGCCATAACCCTTCTCGTTGATCCCTTTTCTTTCTGGCAAGCAATCCTCCGAGTTCTTGCAAGAATTCAGCCGTCATTGGACCAACGGCTTCCGATGATTCGGTCGCAACAGGAGTAAATCGGTAGCGATCCCCGAGGCAAGAATATTTCTTGATTTTTAGGTTTTCCGTGGTCGAAGCAGCTGCTCCAGGTGTCTGAACAGATTTAAAAATGTTCGTGCTTGAGAACGTGTCTATGCAAGTTGCGTCCCAGACTAAAGATCTTCCAGACGTGAAGGGGAAAAGGGTCATCCCGTCAGGTCTCTTCCCATCTCCTCGATCAAGACCCACTGGTTCAAGCTGTGCTGGGAAGCCTGAAGCCTTCAGAGCTCTGACGATCGTATCGTTCAGAGCAGCATGACGTGGTCCCCTTCCGGCGCTTCTTCTGCAGGACAGCGGTATAAATTATTTAAAAAAATAAATTTGTTTTTTTTAATCGCTTTATATTTCTTATTCGTTAATTTTTGACAAATAATTTTTTATTGTTTTTTGCTTTCATCTAATCTTAAATGACCAGATGTGATCCACTTGTCTCAGTATACTTTCAGTGTTTGACTGCCATCCACTAGGATTCTCTTAAATACTACAATGAAGGAATTCCAAAACTGCGGATTTTTATGTATTTGATGCTAAAAAACGCGTGCTACTCCGAATTTAGGTTATGTTAATTCACTCATCCTTTTCCCGGCGGCTGTTTAATAAATAATGACGAATAACACATGCAACAATAGTTTTTAAAATCAAATCTCCCCACTCGTTACTAGGACGATGATTCTTTTCTAATGTTTGGTCCTTTTCTTTCTACGGTCAGTTTAGATGATGTCATAACATCAGATGACATCCAGTGTCATGACGTCATCAAAAAGGCTCATTTTCTCTTCTCTACTCCATTGGATAATTTATAGAAGGTTTCCGTATCTGTGGATTGGATAAACTTGTGTTTGCTTGAAAGGACTAGGTCTGTCAGAAATGCGATCGTGGAGACTGGAAGCGTTTAATTATTTGCTAATGGAATGAAAATAAATATTAAAATTCCAATGTTATTGGAGGGTCTCTTAAAAATATTTTTTTAATATATCGGATTTACTAACTTTCTGAAACCCGAAGGTCTTGTATAGCAAGAAGCCTGATAGAATAACGACCATACCATAAATCAAGGAAGGTGTCTTGCTTGGTAATTAACACGCACGGACACTTCCTCTAATCGAATTTACTCTAGTCATCATTGCGCGTCGGTACCGCAACAAGCACTGACGAAAATTTACAATGGAGAAAGTACCGCAGAATTGGGAACCGGTTCGCTTTCAAGTCGACCCCCGTTAATATGTTCAGCGTTATTAGCCTGAGCGTGTCTGAGTTTATCAGGTTAATTAGGCGGCTTGCAAGACTACGGAAGGGTGAACCTAAAATGACGCAATGGCTCTTCCAGAACATTAGGATCGATGATGAGGGGTAACTCACATTGGGTGCTCAATACCTATATGCCATAGTGGAGACCTCATTATAACGACTTTATCTTTATTATTTTTATTTTTTTGCAAGAGTTAATTTTTCAAATTTTTAATATAATTAATTATTTTAATATCAAGTTTTTTAATGTAGCTTATTTCCATAGCAATAACAATGGAATTTGGTGACTCAATCAATCTATTAAGAAAATTGCTGGAAACTAAGGAGTCTTCGGGCGATGAGGAATTGTGGGATAGTGGACCGAAGATGACTCCAGCCAATATTGGAAGAGAGGCAATAACAGAATCCAAAGATATCTGGCAATTGGACGAGGTCCCTGTATGTGATGATTCATTCATTGAGGATGGGAGACTCGAACCGAAGTGATTAGAAGTAATATGGTAGATATGAGATTATATATTCTCAAAATGTGAGAAGTGAAGACATGTACTTGCAGCTGGGTAACAAATCCAACAGCACGTGTAGCTGTGAGAGAATGATTGTGATGCATTCGCTAATGTTAGATCTTGGTGGAGTTAACTGCTGCTAAAATGTCGGATATTAACTTGGATGTTAAAAGTCGCTTTATTGATGTTAGAACACATGCTGAGTCTGTCATATACTTATTCTAGACGGCTTGGACTTCATTTACCCAACCAAATCGATGATGGACAAACTAAGGCCACGTGGGATGGAAAGAAACTCAGAATAGAAGCTCCAATTATTAGAGAACTAGATTTTTTGAATTTTTAAATTTTTCAAATTTAAAAAACTGAAAATTTATTGAACACTCGAATGGAGTCTTTTACTCATTCACGCAAAGATTCTCAAAAATTCCATTTTCGACATTAAAAGTATCTTCAGCAAATGCGAGTTTAATGGGGATTTGGTGATCTGAAGGAAATGCGCTCATTAAGTCTTTTCTCATTGCCATAAGCGATCCGATACGGTTCAGTAGAGTAAGTGATCTGTTTCCTATGAGTCCTGATGTTTCCATGACGACTGGTACAAAAATAAACTCTCCACTAAATCATTGTTCGCGATCATTATCAACCTTGTTTGAGATATTTATGACAGTGACCTCGTTTTTTTAATTAATCGGTGATTTTTGTTTATAGTTAAAATTTTGGTAATAAATCAAATAGCAAGTGATTCATATAAGGAAATGATTAGAAGACATAAATTAGTGATGACCGAGTGTCGCAGTTTAACGAGTGCCGTCATCAGCTAACATTTCACTGCGGAACCGGATCGTCTACAAAATGATTCACACCCATCAAAAAGAACAAGGCATTCCTTGGTTCTCCCTCGTCGATTAGTTATGATAATTGTTCTTTGCTTAAAATAAAGTGTGTCCTGTCTGGGGGTAGCAATGACACAACAACTTATTATTTTCTAAGAACGCACTCATTGTAAATACACAACGCAATTTTTAGAGAGTAGACCATGTAAACTAAAAAATCTCGTGAATGAATATTGATTCGTTAATTTGAATTTTTAGTGATTCGCTTATTGTGAGCAGGAAAGGAGATTGACAAGAGAGAAACCATACGAATCGTGGGGAAATGCGTTTTCAATTTGAGAGAAGACACACTTATTTGAATATCCGACCTACAAGATGTTGAAAATACTCTTTGGGACACAAACAATTTAAAGGGCAATGATGAAACGGTCTCTTGAATATTTAGGCAGTGTATAGGACTATCATGAAATAGTTTCTGAGCTAGAAGAAATCGAAAATTAGCTCTAAAAAATAAATTATAATTGAATGTCGGATAAAATCTTGACTTGAATGTCGGCTAAATCATATTCTTGTAATTAAATATCGACTAGGTCACACTCAGGTGGCTTATAATTTGTGTCCTACATGAAATCTCCAACCATACATTATGTAATAGAAGACATTTTGTTAACTTTATCAAAAATGCAGAATTCTCAGAGATTGTAGGTAGTAATCACCAAATCATACGGCAATTCCAGACATCATTGAATTTATGCATTTGTTAACAATTTAAATACATACTATAGCATAAACATAGACTTAGAAAATCAAATAAACAAGATTATCTAATAAGTAATCACCAAATCATACGGCAATTCCAGACATCATTGAATTTATGCATTTGTTAACAATTTAAATACAGACTATAGCATAAACATAGACTTAGAAAATCAAATAAATAAGATAATCTAACAAACCCAGCACCACAAGAAGCAACGTGGATAAAATGTTTTTTTAAATAAAATCTAAAATTTATTAAAATAATAAGTTATATTATTAAAATCATGTTTTTAAATTTTATTCACTAAATTTTTTTTAATAAAAGCCAATTTGGATTAAATAAAAATTAAATTAAGGCATCTGAATGGTCATGCTATTTCCCCTAACAATAGCCAACGAGATACGTATTTTTATTCACTAAATTGACATAAAATTCATGAAAAAATGTTTTTTCCAAAAAAATATATTTAAATGTTAACAAACTTGCTTGACTGACTATCCATCAATCAAATCTTTTCCTGAACAATACCACCGATGAATCTGATAGACTTGTGGAAACGCCTGTATTTTTAGCTGAACTTTTATGGAGCTGACCTCCTACGTGTTAGTGATTGGAAACTAGCTGTTCATCTATCACTCCGTCGAAAATTGAATATACTTGTAGAAAAGAATTGTGTTGTCCCCTCTTTTAGATATACTCTCAATGTCTCAAAATGCAAACTAATCGAGATTTTTGGACCATTCACTTTGACCATGTTTTCTTAAAAAGATTCTCTCTATCTTCAGACTTTACTCACTTTCAGGTTTTCTTTATGGGAATGCGAACGTCCAACAATAGCAGTTGAGGCACTAATTTGTGGAGAAAGATTTCGTGGACGTCCACGGAAGACACTTCCTGAAATTTTTAATGAAGATTTGCGGATATAAAAAAAATCTTCATGTAACAATGATCTGAGAAGTCTATTGTCAAATAGAGGAAGACAGAAAAGATTGGTAACCAGTATCTTCCACCGTGGTACAAGTAGAATTATATTCTATCAAACCTTAAAATCGTCCACTTTACAAATTCTTCTTTTAATGGAGCTGTTGGCTACATCAAAATGTCAGAGTATCACTACAGATTTCTCTCGAAAGATATTGGGGTAACCTTATGTTTTGATATCTTTTTTCTCTACTAATCATAAGTATTAAATGAGCCATGGAGGAAGACCAGTAAACTTAGGTCTTTACTTGGAGACAGTGAAGACATTGTTTAAAGAAAGAACCTGCTACAGTTGCTTAAAAAATTGGGTTAACGGGAGATTATCAAATATATCATTCCTATTGCACAATTCGTAAGCGTAGCTAATGTCCATGGCTGAGGAATCGTTCTGATGAACTGCATGATAGGGTGAATAACCGAAATAGGTTTTATCCTGTTCTTCCGGTCAGAGTGGGACAACCTTTTGTCAGTCGAAGTATCTTCCATTATGGAAATCCCCTCTGAAGTAGGAAAGATTTTTTTTGGATGGCGATGAAATATTGAGCGTCTTCTGAGTTAGGTAGACAATGAGGACATAGAAAATCTTTCAACCAAGTAGATAGCGGAGTAGGAATTGACCTCACAGCGACAACAGCAACTACCTAGCCGACGTCTATTTTAGGTTTCACATTTATTCAAGAAAATTAATATTAATTCGATTATCGATTTCGTCAATATTGAAAATTATACGTTGCCATGGTAATTTATATTAAGCCAGATTCACTATGATAACCCAAAATATGTATAAATTAAAATTTGAATGTAAATTCGTATTAAGATAATTATAACCATGAAATTGATAATCTTAGTGTTTAATCAGCAGATAAATTAACATGCGGTTAATGGCTGAATAGCTATAAAATTGATTGAGTTTATTCCAAGACCACAATTCTTCACCGGAACTAGTAAACTATGTGATCCTAACAAGTCACACAAGTGATTTTAGCTTTGATCAACGTTCCACCCTTGATGGAAGAAGGATTGCGGAATCACGAGAAAATGGACATATCTTTCGGTTATCGGCCTTTCATTATTATTATTCCGGCCATTCATAACCAAGAGTGAATTTTAAATTAAATTAAATTTCAAAGACCAATTATTAAATTTATATAATTATTAATAAAATAATAATAAAATATTTAAAATTTAAAATAGAAAAGATGTCTTGTGAATCTTTGGAAAGCTGTGGTGATTCTGCTCAAAGTGAAGACCTTGGAGAACATTTTGAGTCAGAACTTCTTAAATGGACGAATTTCATTTATGGTTGGCAGGAGAGATTCTTCGTATTAGAAAACAGAACTTTGAACTACTACAAGTCGAAGGCTAACGCAGAGTATGGAACACGTGGGTGTCTCTCCCTCTGCAATGCTCAAATTCTGGTAATATTTTTGTCAGATACAAGACGATTGATTACGACGAACTCAGATTCGACATCCAAAGTAGGGACTACGTATGGTACCTAAGAGCGAAATCTGTTGAGGAAAGGAACACGTGGATAACGCATCTGAAAAATGCGATTGTAAGTATTTTTGCTTAGCAACAGATTGAGGCTGGTTACGGGAGTGAGTTAGTCTCCATCGGGAAGGGATCAGGTTCCATAAACAGTCAGACACTATCCACGACCTCCCTTATGGTTTGGTTATATGCTTTATTGGTGTTGTTAGCTTTATTATTGTTGAGGGAATAAGTCTTGTGGGGATTCTAAAAGTGATTGATATTTTGATTGTTAAGAAAATTTATGACAATTTTATTATTTCCCGCTTTTTTGTTTTATGTTAGCTTTATTATTGTTGAGGGAATAAGTCTTGTGGGGATTCTAAAAGTGATTGATATTTTGATTGTTAAGAAAATTTATGACAATTTTATTATTTCCCGCTTTTTTGTTTTAATATTGATTTGAGCATTATAAATTATTTCACTAAATATAAATTGATTATTTGCGTGCAAATTACAGGATTGAAAGGGGTCTCGCAGGGAGCTAGAAGTGGGTTGCGGTCATGAGGGGTTACTCTCAATCCGTCCTCAGTGCCTGCATGTGAGGCAACATTTAATGGGAATTGACTGCATTTTTTTTGAATTTATTATTTCATAAAATTTTCTTGTAAATTAATTTTATTATTTTTTCAAATTTATTATTTCATTTAATTTCTTAATATATTAGCAATTTTAAATGTAAATAATTATTTTGTAGGAAAACGATATACTGAGAGAAAACAGTAATCAATTACGGACATCTTTTACGAGGATAATGTGGCAAATGGAATTATTTTCCCGCCTATTATTAGAAGCGGGAGATTTCAGCCAACAAAAAGAAGTCAATGTTGAGCTTTCAAACTACCGTGATAACGTAGCCATAACATCCTCCCAAATGACTACCTGTATTGACATTATCGACAAATACGAGGGATATTGGAGGGATAAGTTTGACAAAGAACGACAGAAGACTAGACAGTTAAAAAAACAGCTCAAGTCTCAGAGACAGCTCCCTATAATGGAAAGCCCTGACTGTCCCTACCAAGAAAGTGAGTTCTTTGACGCTGTGGACTCGGCCGTGGACTTTTTGGATTCCTCAGACTCAATACAGAATATTGCTCCCCTAAACTCCCCTTATAAATGTCCCTATTAGAAGGAGGTTGACATTCCTGGATATTTAATAGATTGAGGACTTCTTAAGATGCTCTTCAGAACGATGGAGCTTAGCCAAGGCAAATGCAGTACCTTTGACTTCCCCTGAGAAGGGAATGAGTTTGTTTAGCCTTCCAATCTCGCAGGAGTCGGGGACCAACTCATTTATGCTTATTTTAAGAGTAAAGGTGAGATTTTATTAAAACGGCAGAATTTTACTGCCCAAGAGATTGCGCGGTCTTTTTTTGACGAAAGCGAAAGGGCGTTGTGGGAAGACTCTGTCGAACGGACTAACATTTTGGAGACCTTTATTAAAACGGCAGAATTTTACTGCCCAAGAGATTGCGCGGTCTTTTTTTGACGAAAGCGAAAGGGCGTTGTGGGAAGACTCTGTCGAACGTACTAACATTTTGGAGACATACGGAGAGGACACAAATGTGTTCTACCAGATCTATCACAGAATTTTCCCGCTTTCTCAGAGAGACCTAGTCTCCTGGTCTCATATTACTGAAGTGAAAGAAGAAGGTTTCTCTGTGTGGACTGTCATTAATCATCCCTGTGATCACCCAACTGTTCCTGTTTTACGTTCTTGGATAAATTTAGAACCCTCCTGGTTTGATGAGGGCGAAGGCACATATGGAACTGGTTGCAAGGACGATTGTTTCGGACAGGAAATTTAGTCGAAGAGAGGAGATTGATACTGAATTGTCATTTATCAGCAATGGTGAGTGATATGTTGATGTAATAGTGAATCTGAATGGATAATTTTAGAACCCTCCTGGTTTGATGAGGGCGAAGGCACATATGGAACTGGTTGCAAGGACGACTGTTTCGGACAGGAAATTTAGTCGAAGAGAGGAGATTGATACTGAATTGTCATTTATCAGCAATGGTGAGTGATATGTTGATGTAATAGTGAATCTGAATGGATGGATATCTCCACACGTGGTTAATGCATTAGCACAGAGGATGTGGCCGAGGGGAATTAGACGATTTATAAACCATATGAACACACACTATAACAATGATATTTTATTATAATTGTTAATTATTTTATTTCATTTTGGGTTTGCCAATATAAAATACTGGGAATGTTAGTTTAAACGAGTATATTTGATTAAAGAACAAATTTTACAATTTTTAGACTTATGAAATCTCTGAATGGGATATAGAGTCAACAATACTCCAGAGATTCGATTCTTCCACTGACTACTTGCTCGAAGATTTCTGTTCTTATCCTTCATTTACTTTGATCTACTTCATTTTCATATGATCTGCTTATCTTTGCTGGTTTTCTGTATCAGGATGCTACGAAAAAAGATCATTTGCTCTCCCATATTCCAATAGAGGCTGTACTTTTATTATCTTTCACTGGTTCTGGAACTTATCTTTGCTGGTTTTCTGTATCAGGATGCTACGAAAAAAGATCATTTGCTCTCCCATATTCCAATAGAGGCTGTACTTTTATTATCTTTCACTGGTTCTGGATGGACTAGTTTGATATTAAAAGGTCTCAGCTTCGCAAACCGTGGGAACTGGATACATTTAATTAATAGTCAACTATTAAATTCTCGGTGTATCTTGACTACAAAGAAATCGAAAATCTTAAATTCAAATAATGTAATTTTAAAATGTATTTTTTAAATTACTATAAAAATCAAATAAATAAAGTAAATGTCATCATGGCAATATTAGACAAAAAGAATACACTAGAAGAGCAATCACTCANGGACTAGTTTGATATTAAAAGGTCTCAGCTTCGCAAACCGTGGGAACTGGACACATTTAATTAATAATCAACTATTAACTCGGTGTATCTTGACTATAAAGAAATCGAAAATCTTAAATTCAAATAATGTAATTTTAAAAAGTAATTTTTAAATTACTATAAAAATTAAAAAAATAAAGTAAATGTCATCATGGCAATATTAGACAAAAAGAATACACTAGAAGAGCAATCACTTGTATGGAAACCCTTTGATCGGAACTGCCATGAGGTAATGTCATTTGTCGGTCACAATGCCATATTTGTTAATGGCCGAATATATATCATCACTGGAGCTGATTTGAAGGGACCAGAAAGCCGTGTTCTCTGCTATAATTTTGAGGAGGCTCACCGGACTTTCAATTTGATAGACTTTCCAGGCGTAATTCCGCGCTATGAATTTTCGCTTTTCAGATTTGACCTTTATCCTTCCAGGATCTTCGTTTTTGGTGGAGCTAACTTAGCCTCGAACCTCAACTCCCTTCAATATTTTGACATTGACACTGGAAAGTGGGAGACAGTTAATCAATCAAATCCCCCTTCTCCCCGTACTGCTCATTCGTGTGCCTTCGGGGAAAATTCCATGTATCTATTCGGCGGGGGAGATTCCTCTTCTCAGCCAGTAGAGGACACTTCTCCCCGTACGGCTCATTCGTGTGCCTTCGGGGAAAATTCCATGTATCTATTCGGCGGGGGAGATTCCTCTTCTCAGCCAGTAGAGAACACTAATTTGTACAGCATCAAAGCCGAAACCCTTAAGTGGGAAGCATTTCAGCTTCCTTTGAGGCCCCGTCAATGCCACGTGATGATACACTGTGCGAGATCCATATATATTCACGGAGGACTCAGTGGAGATGAGTTCTTCAGCCAGTTTGCCAAAGTTTCTCCCTCTAAAAGACTTTGTGAAGAAGTCCAAGCTGTGGGGGATGTGCCAATTGCTAGATCCGGTCACTCTGCTGTGGCTATGGATACGAGGATTTTTATTTTTGGTGGATTTTGCCTCAGTGGGGACTTGAATGACCTGTACTGCTTTAATACGATGAGCAACACATGGAGTGAAGTAATTATCGGCGGGGTACCGCCTTCTCCGAGAATGGACTTTGCCTGCACTTCCTTCACGACTTATGAAGGTAGAGCTTTTGCTTATTCAAGGAAAGCCCGCTATTTTTGTCCACGGAGGAGTGAACCTGCAGTCGGAAATTCTATGTGATAGTTTCTACTTTGTTATTGACTGATTTTTATATTCACTTAAACTCAATTTTTGTGGCTAAGGGTTTTAAAACTCATTAAATAGGATTCGGTGCCATGCGGCTATTTCATTTAGAATTACTCTTCCTTCCCTCTGAAGGCTTCACTAGATCCACCTTACTCAAGATACGCCCAATGACTGGACGGTATTAAAGGGATCCATATATTCATTCCACCTGAAGACAACTTCGCTACTCTGAAGAGAAGTTCCAAAATCGGTCTCAGCTTCCTCAACAACGTCTTCTGTATCACCAGGGTCACCTCTTCTCTTGCCAGAGTCCGCCTCCAAGTTCTATACAGAACCAAATACACCTGTCGGATCTCTGGGAGCGTCCGCTCTTGAATGTGACGTTCTTGTTAGCTACCGTTTTTTTTCACTTGAATGGACGGGGATAAATAAATAAAATAGGATTCAAAATTTAATAACTAGTTCCTTACCAACAAGAATAGTGGTTACTGCTCTGGCTCAGACGGATTGGTAGATCCGATGTTTTTTTATTTTCTAAAGTCCACGGATTCGATGTCTTCTGACTCTAACAGGAAAAGGGAGACAAGGAATTATTCTTACCTTAAGGATATGAGGACATTAAGTGTACTGAGGCTATGTCATATTGCTCAATAACTAAACTTCATATAAGACATGAAGATTTCATATTTAAATTTCGTTCTAAGGAGAGCTCAGTGGAATTAGTTAGTTAATTACTCCATAGACCAGACACTAAGCAGTAGTAAGCCTTCGTCTTTCAAATATTCAGCTGCGTTACCATAACAAATCTCTCAGAGTGAGATATGGTAATAAACCATAGAATCCTTTCAAGAAGGAAGATACTCAGAATAAGAAGTCCAAGAATCCGAGTTTGTCGGAATTTCGAAATATCAAAAGTAGTTCTGAAAGAGAAAAATCTAATACCCTTACACCAATAGCTTCGGATTGGGTCGTTGAATGTGAAAGTAGTAATATGGCACCAACCAATTTTTAGTAAACCAATTTTTAGTAAGACACTCAAGAACGGTTTAGAAAGAATAGAAATGAGGTCACAAACATTGGGAGGGAAGTATATCTTGACATTTAATCTCCCATAAAACGGACTAGTAAAAGTCAGATTGTCTTGATAGAACGGTGGAAATGAAATTTCCCGGTGGTTCTTTAACCTTTATGGATGATGCAAAGGGGTAATGATCATTTAGTAGTTAAGTCAAGCATAACGACCCCTCCTGGTAACTCAGTAAAGCTAGGGGGTAATTAGCTAACTAAATTTTTTTATATCCAAAACTTGTCGGAGCGTGGAGGGAGATAATCTGTCTTGAGGAGGAGAGAATACTGGTCTTTAGTTGGAACCTGTAGAAACTGAAACTTAGATCTTCCACTTTTAAGTTAAGCAAGAGACCGTACTAGTCAGAGTATTGACTATAATTCCAAGTACAGCATCTGACGGATGATCCCCCCAAGCTCTTCCATTTTGTGGTGGATGAGGTCAAACCAAGATCCTTCGTATATCTAATACTTCCTTTGTTCAGAATTCTGGTTTTTATGTCTCCGGAAACTGTCACATCGTACATACTACGATAAGAAGAAAGACATGATTTATCTATCATGAAACTAAGTAGACACTTATGGCTATAAAAGTAAGTCACCACCTTACCTTTCGAACAATTAACCTCTTGGATGAATACACAAGTCTTCAGATTGGATCCCGATCAGCTCAAAGAGGTAGAATTGGATGGAAGAGGCGTAGAAAGTAGCATAAATAAGAATTGTTAGAGATTTACACGGTGATTACTACTGACTTTACGAATTTTTGAATCACTCGAGCGTAACTAACAACTAGGAAGCAGTTCATCTTTTTTGAAAACATTGTAGTTCCACTTTAGGGTAGCTTCGTATAATTGATTGGTGGAGAAGGACACTATGTGGAAAAATTTATTTATTTAAAACCAAGAATCACCGACGAATTAAAAGGAAAAAGACAGCCGTCAGGCTAGCCTAAGCAACCATCGCACCTAGGTGAGGTCAAATCAATCAAATTTATTCCAAAGTAAGGAGTTAATTAAAGAGATTTTAATCGTGTCCGCCTTTGCGGCCTGACCTGCGTTTTTGGGTTTCGAGCTTTCTGCCAAGTTTCTTACTTGTTCTCGCTCGGATCAAATTTATTCCAAAGTAAGGAGTTAATTAAAGAGATTTTAATCGTGTCCGCCTTTGCGGCCTGACCTGCGTTTTTGGGTTTCGAGCTTTCTGCCAAGTTTCTTACTTGTTCTCGCTCGGGTAAAGTCCCCGTCATTATGAGAGAGTTTTGCTTAGGACTTTAAGAGTGTTACTGCTTCTCGATTATGGTTTGTTTCCAATGCCTAGTATAGCTGTAATACTTCAAAGTTTGAACTAGTTAAAGGTGAGGTCGCCAGTCGTAACATTGTTGGATGTCTAGCATCGACAGTATTAAATTTTAATCTTATTTTTAATTAATTTATTTGAAAACGCCAAGATCACCAAGAAAAATGTTAAAATAACTATGATCCAAGGATCCAAAAATTCACAGGATCCCAATTGTGTGGTCTTTCAGTATCACAACTGTAGAAAGGTAAACCCTTGAATGCCTACAAAATAACTCGATATGAGCGTCCTTCTGTAGATCATTTGGCTCTGCGTAAGCATTCACATCCCCAGTGAGCAAAAACGGAGAAAATCGCGGTCATTGTTTCTCACGGATTCTTTCGAGAGAAGAGTAATGAAGAAAAGCTGTAACGATATAGAGAGCAAACGCGAAATTTTTTTTGCTCTAACAAATTATTATTACAACAAATAATTCGGATTTTTTGTTAATTAAAAATTAATAATTATTAATAAAAAAAGAAGATTTTATTTTTAAATTTAAAAAAATTCAAAAATTTAATCTTGTGGAACGCGATGGGTTTTAATAATTCCTCCAGCAGAAACTCAACAGTTGCTCCAAATCCTCCAGAGGACACAATATCGCATATGACGTTTGGTCCTAACGTGCCTCCGTCTGTATATCTTGCAGTATCTTCCTGGGATGGATCAGTATAGTCTTAATTCATTCTTAGATATCTTGCTATGACGTAAACTCAAACAGAAACATTGTTCTCAAAGCTAGACAGAAGGACTCTCAGCCAATTTTCCAAGCCTGTTGGAATGGAGTATCCCCCATTTTTATTTTAGGACGGCAAACAAATCTTCACTGCATGCGGGGACAACTCAGCAAAAGTATGGGACCTACAGAGTAACCAGTATACAAAAGTGGCCCAGGTAGTTCCCATTGGTTACCATAGCACGATAAACCAGTGAGGACAGTTCACTACGTGGAAGCCCCTAATTACAAATGTTTGGTGACTTCCAGTTGGGACAATACGGTAAAGTTCTGGGACGGAAGAAGTCAAAATCCAATGAAAGTCCTCACATCAGACATAAAATTTTGCGCGGGTGATTTGGTTTGTCTTTGGCGGTTCTTTATGTTAGATTTACCCTATGGCCTTCTTCCTTAGGACAGACCACAAAGTTCAAGTATGTGCCCTTGATGGGGAACCTCGGTTTAGCCGACTGGAGGCTATAACTGATATGAAATATACAGGACGGAGTTTGGCTGTCTTTGTGAACTACAACAAGGCTCCAGATGGGTTTGTGGTAGGAGGATGTGACGGGAGAGTTCACGTGTTTTATTTGAACAACACAGGGGACAACTACATTTTTAAATGTCACCGCCAGAGTACCAAGACGGACACTTATGGACGAATGACTGCCCAGAATGCCCACATGGTGAATTCTATGGCCTTCCACCCAATCCACAAGACCCTGATGACTGCAGGAGGGGACGGATTCTACTATGGCTGGAATATCCGGAGTAGAGCCAGGGTATGCACCTCTGTGGACTACACCAAGCCGCTGACAGCCTGCTGCTTTAGTAGGGATGGGAATGTGACTGCTCTGGCGACAGGATATGACTGGTCAATGGGCCACAAATTTAGTGGTGCTACGCCGGAGATTCACGTTAAGACTACAGGCAGTGAAATGAATAATTCTCAGTCTCGTTGGTGACGTAACATTTTGTTATTTGTACTGATTGGATTATATTTGTGTTTAATTGTGAATTTCCAAGTTAGAAGAGGTATAAAATTTTAATTTTGTAAAATAGCCTATAAACGAGAACTGGGGTCAATTCGAGGTTAGACATGACGAGGGAAGGTCCCCAAGTTAGAAGAGGTCGAAAATTTGCATGGAAAAAAATCGATGCATGGAGCTGGCGTCCAAGAAATTGTGATTTATATGATTTCGACGTCAGTTCATCAAAATTAAATCCAAGTTCAGTGACTTTTAAAGAACTTTTAACTTCGGCTATTTTTCTTAATTTGTGATCGCTGTGAAAACGTCCGGCACACATTTTTAGGGCGAGTAGAAAGTCTAATAAAACATTTAAACTTCCTAATTGTCAGCATTAATCCCCTCGACTTATGGAAGTTTAGTGTCATTCTTACCCCTCTTTACTTATCCGAATCAATAAAGTTAAATCAGTGATCCGTTAAGGCTATTTA
>RDEW01000011.1:1242771-1428239 GCA_011109175.1 Dicyema japonicum | reverse complement strand
TACGGACAGTCTCCAGTAATGACAAGGTGCTTCCACTTATGCTCGACGCTTTGCCAACTCCATACGACCTACGCACAACAAAAATAGGACAGACGTGTCACACTTGTTTCTCACCACCGATGACATAAGATCGGCTATTTCATCTTTCACGGGAAGCAGTAGTGCAGGCCTAAACAGCCTACGTCATGTAAAAGATTTTACTTCTGTTGCCGCTTCCGATGCGGGGGACACATTAACCAACTCTATGATGGTTCTCATTGGCTACATTTGTCTAACTGAAATTTCCAACTATTGCTTGCGTCAATTGTTAGCCTTCAAAAAGCCTTGGGATCCTATTGCTATTGGAAACATACTCAGACTTCTATCGTCCAAAATTGTTGCAAAACAACCAGTGATTTCCCAACCCCTAAGCTGAATCAAACTCAGATAGAGGTTGAGATTCCGCACCGATGCAAGGTCGCTAGTAATTCAGTCCGCAGTCTCATAGTCAGCCCATCATACGCGAAGGAAGATTTCGTAGTGAAGCTGGACTTCTGAACAACAGCATTTGTTGAAATTTTTTAATCAAAGCTAGCCTCTCCAGGATTTCACAAATCAGCAGAATTTTGTATAATCTACCATACACACCGATCTTGTCCAGCACACTCTCAAATCCAGAACCGATGTGCAACAAAAAGATCTCATTCAATAATAGTCTTGAACAATAGCATTTGTTGAAATTTTTTAATCGAAGCTAGCCTCTCCAGGATTTCACAAATCAGCAGAATTTTGTATAATCTACCATACACACCGATCTTGTCCAGCACACTCTCAAATCCAGAACCGATGTGCAACAAAAAGATCTCATTCGATAATAGTCTTGGGGATCAACTCCTCTGCTTCAGCAATCTGAGCACCGCTTAACGTCTGGTATCTATACGATGCCACTATTGTAAGAGTTTGGAAAACTGACGACTGAGGTCAAGGCCACCCTCTCTATCATTTCGAAAATCAAACCAGAGTCAAAACCCTCCGAATGAGAGATTATTAACGTGGCATGCTCGAACGACAACATCATTTTTCTTGGATCCCTTCTATCCCTCAAGAAAATCTCAACTCTCTTACAAAAAATCTTTGAATTTTTAAAATCGAGCATTACGTAGCGCTCGGTATCGCTCAACGCCTGTGACATAGNTCTTTCTCCTCCCCTTTATGTCGTCTATGTAATCTCCTGCGTTTCCATAGTCGACCCCCAGGTAGCGCAGACTGTGTGCATTGTTTACTCCCAGTGTCTATTCTTGTTTTAGGTGCTTTTTCACATTGCTTATTCGGAGTGCACAAGATTTTCAGCAGAGAACTTTAACCCTCTCAGGTTGCACCAATGTTCAATCTGGTCAACACACTCCCGGATTCTTCCTTCAGATATAGAAGATTTTAGAGATGTGTCCACCACGATTACGTCATCCGCATAAATAAGAAGACTAGTATTAATATTCATCGGACGTGGAAAACTCGCCATGAATATATTAAACAAAATAGGGCTCAATACCGAACCTTGTGGTACTCCTCTCTTGAATAATATTGCATCGGATATATTTCCACACACCTTCACAAAAGATTGTCTTTCCCGAAGATAATTTCTTAGCCAAACAAATAGGTATCTTGGAACACATGCTGATCTCTCTTTGGCTTCCTTGGTTTTAAAATCATCCTCATAACAGCTTTCTTCCATATTAAAGGGGGGTGGTAAACATCCATCATAAAGACATCGCAGATAGTCAAATAAATTATCCTGACCCTCTTTGATAAGTTTCATTGATATGTGGTCATATCCTGAGCATTGACGTTGTATTCCTTGATAGCCGTCACCAATTCAAGACGCTGACAGTGCTATCAGCAATAGGCAGTTTCTCGTCGGAGTGTTTAAATAGATCAGCAGACATCTTCTTTTTGTCATCAGGGATCAAACTCAACGGATCCACACCCTGAATTTTTTGGAGCTGATCCCTGAGTATCGAAGGTGTTTCCTCGGTCTGGTTTATTCAATATATTTTTTCTGCTCCCGACTTTGGACACATTATCTTCTGATGGCATTTCCATAAAAAGGGATTCTTCATATCAATTTTCGCTGTTTCAGCCTTCCATATACGGTCAGTTTCCTCCTTCCATATACTGCTGATTGCCTCCTTCATCATCCAGATATGAATTCCTCGTCTATTTTGTCGACACAACCCCTTAACTTGCTTTTAGGAGATTCCTTTAGCGAATAAGTCTCATAATACTCAAAATAATAATTATTCTTTAAGAAAACCTTCGGAGCATATAGGTTAAGATATGACTGCATGAATTTTGTTACCTCTCGACTTGCAGTATTGATATCTTCTATGGTTCAAAACTCTCTCAGTAGAACACAAATTATTGGATATGAAGACCCTATAGTGGACCCAATCCAAATGAAATATGTTGAACCTCAAGAAAACATCTTTTATAACATCAGGCCTCATACTAGTAACCAATTCTTGTGGAATATGGTCGCTCCCGATATCCCATAGAGTTTTTGGCTTTCCCACATAGACAGATAGAGCTGGCGATACTAGGAATACGCCGAATTTGTCCCCACCATGATAAGAAAAATGATTTGGGTCATCCGATGTAAGGATCACAAAGCCACATGAATCAGACAATAATTGTAAACGTCTTCCATCTTGATTTGTATTTCAACAACCATAACTAGTATTCTTGGAATTATGATTGCCAATTAAAATAGTATGGGGATTCTTGTTGTAGAACTCAGAGATATCAGTAGAACAAGTCTCAAGAATCTTATAGTATAGACCTCCAACACTAATCCATACTCCGTCGCAACAAACGTCCTGCTTACAAATTCACGCAATACATCACAAACGACATAGGGATTCTTGTTGTAGAACTCAGAGATATCAGTAGAACAAGTCTCAAGAATCTTATAGTATAGACCTCCAACACTAATCCATACTCCGTCGCAACAAACGTCCTGCTTACAAATTCACGCAATACATCACAAACGACTTTTGGATTGCGAATTCGGAGGCAGTCCCGATAGAAAATAAATGTTCCCGTACTAGCAAATGCTCCAGCCTTCCATAAAATGTCTACGGAATTGTATCTAGTCATTATATTACTCTTCTCTTTCTTTAATTTCGTCTCATTGACCACAAAGATATCGATCTTGGAAACCCTCGCAAGTAGTGCTATTTTATTATGCCTTTTCCCTATGGATCGGGAATTCACTAGCACTATTTTTAGTCTTTGCTTCAAACATTTGGGTGACCTTGCTATTAAAAGCTAAGGTCGCTGGGCATCCATCATATCTGGCACAATGTGAGGACGAGTCACAATTTATGCAATTCATTGTGTTCCCAGGAGTCTCTTCACAAGCAGTCAGGTCGTGTTCTTCTGCGCACGGAGACATCTTGTCTTCTTACAGAAGGAGCATATGTGTCATAGCGTTAGCAGTTGAAATACCTCGGTGGGCCTGTATCATTCACATGTAATTGGTACGTGGACAATGTTGAAACCAAGACGGACAAGCGATGTAGACTCCTTCCTTGATCCANAGCATATGTGTCATAGCGTTAGCAGTTGAAATACCTAGGTGGGCCTGTACCATTCACATGTAATTGGTACGTGGGTAACGTTGAAACCAATACGGACAAGCGATATAGCATCCTCCCTTTATTCAACTAGATCCTTTGCAAGAGGGAGTCTCCTATCTCTCCTGTAGAAACTGCATTTGCTCGTGATAGAGGAAGCTAATTTCTTGACAACTTCATGAAAGTCGTTATCATCAACCCAAAAGGGCAGGTTCTTCAACACAATTTCAGACGGTCTCACTCGGATTTCACTGAAGCAATGGTTTCCAAGACCAAAAGGTGAAATAGCATTCACATATTCACAAAAGTTCCTTTTGTCCTCCTCCTTTCTGAATTCGAGGCTTTGTGGCTCAATCTGATAGACCCTGTCAAGTCGAACGAGTACAGTAGAAATTTAGATGGCTCCCATACTCGATGTAACAGAGATGTATAAACACATTTCCAGAGTATTCAAAAGCTGGAGGATCGTGAGGAATAGACTTGTTTTCATTTTCTGTAGACGTGGAAACTGTCTTGATCTCCTCTTNTATTCACAAAAGTTCCTTTTGTCCTCCACTTTTCTGAATTCGAGGCTTTGTGGCTCAATCTGATAGACCCCGTCAAGTCGAACGAGTACATCACATTATAAATTTAGATGGCTCCCATACTCGATGTAACAGAGATGTACAAACACATTTCCAGAGTATTCAAAAGCTGGAAGATCGTGAGGAATAGACTTGTTTTTATTTTCTGTAGACGTGGAAACTGTCTTGATCTCCTCTTCAAAATGTTTGACAGTAGTAGCTCCTTTAGATCGTTGAGTCGCACGGGATATCCGGGAAAGTTATATATTACCTCCACTCTGACCATAACCAATTCTTCTCTCAATCGAAGTACTCTCGCCTTTTGTTAGGCATCGGAATACCATAATCAATTACAAACGTGCAAAATTGGATTCATTTCGCAAAGAAATGGAAAAAATTGCTATCCGAATTTTTCCGTTGAGAATTTCAAATGCCGCGGTGAAATTTTTTAATAAGGTTATCAGTGAAACACATTCCAAGAAGAATCATTTAATTTTTAATTTAATATAAATACCAAAAATCACCGACAAAAACTAAGGAAAGTAGGGGCCGTCAGGTGATCCCACCTCCCTTGAGCAGCCACCTCATCTTTCCTCGGTGTTGCTCCCAAGTGCCGACGCACTTCCTGCATGGACGAATCATTGCAGACTATAATCCATTTCTCTAAGGAAATTATCGTATTCATACAAGACGCCGATTCAAAAAATAAAGAATTCCTACGACCAAACTATCCACCTTATTAGTGAAATTACAGAGTTAAAATCAACAAAAGAAAATTGGATCGATGGAAAAATTTCATCACCAAAATTAACCTAAAGGATTTCCGAGGTACTTTATGTGGAATTCAGTCGAGACAAAATAGAATGGACACAACCCACGCCGCCAGTATTGACAAGAATCACATTTTTACCTGATGGCCTTTGATCTCATTGCTGATAACAATCAACATCAACGTATATATTCCCTCTCCTCCAATTGATCAAAAGGATATCGACCTGACCTTTCTTGGTTCTCGTCTCTGAAAAACATAATCGTGTTCGGGGACTTTAATGCCAGGAATAACAATCAACATCAACGTATATATTCCCTCTCCTCCAATTGCTCAAAAGGATATCGACCTGACCTTTCTTGGTTCTCGTCTCTGAAAAACATAATCGTGTTCGGGGATTTTAATGCCAGGAATCCTCTATGGTTGAATATTTCAACAAATACACACTCATAGAAGACCAAAAATACGTACCCAAGGGATTCCATGCGGCAAACCACTCTTCACCAAGGAGATTATTGGCCTCATAAAAGAAAGGCTTGCTATAAAAAGGAGTGGCGTCAAGGACATAAACTCACCCTGCAGACTACTCAGCATTAACAGGATGATCTCCGACCACATCCTTCAAAATAAAAGGTCAAGGTGGAAGAGTTTGTCTTACGTCTGGACTATCGGACAAGCCTACCGAATTTTAGAACACTGGAAAGACGCTAGACAAATTCCCACGAATCTGGAACAAACAAATGTCACAAACAGACGACCTAATGACCCATTACAGCAATTTTTGTCAGATCAATATGGATAAATCGTGAATTTCCTTAGTCACCGAGTACTACCACCAATCAAAGTAGACTGGTTGGGTATACGTTCTTTGATAATGAATGCAAAAAACTTTCCTGCAAATGGGCCAGACAGAATATACATATATCATCTCAAAAAATGGACAGTGACCCTTTACAGACATGTACCGAGCGTCTTTAAATTCGGATTTGTGTATATGGTCTGGAAAAAATCCACAATAATCCCAACTCTCAAACCTAGAAGGACCCCCATGACCAATCAAAAATCTTCGAGGGATACATTATCAACTGTATATACCCTCACCTAAATCTTTCCAACTCCCCGCACGATTTTTTGGCATTCAACCTCAACCCACCTAACCAAGTTAACTATATTGCGGATGAATTCAATAATCATAAACCGCCACTCCACACAGTTCTTGCCTCAATTGACATTTCCAAGACCTTCGACAGGACCTCCCTGCACATTGTTTCCAACAAGATAACCACAACGAGTATTCCCCCATTCATTCAAAATCATTTTTTTGATTGGAACGTACCTTGTTTATGTCAAAGAAATCTCTCCTCCCAAACGGAGTCCCACAATGCTCTTCCCTCTCTCCGGATTTGTTTGACTTCCACTTGAGTAGCATACCAGATCTGGAATATACGATGGTACTATCCTACGCGAACGACTTGATCCTCGCGGCCGGGGATAAAAATATTACTTCCGCTTCAATCGTCTACAAACAAACCTGGATTCTCTAGAGTCCTGGTTATTTACCAACCACATCTCCCCCTCCAAGTACAGCGTCATTATATTCACCTCTGACTGAGGCCAGCTAAACTCAAAACCAGAACTGAAAATCATNATCCTACGCGAACGACTTGATCCTCGCGGCCGGGGATAAAAATATTACTTCCGCTTCAATCGTCTCCAAACAAACCTGGATTCTCTAGAGTCCTGGTTATTTACGAACCACATCTCCCCCTCCAAGTACAGCGTCATTATATTCACCTCTGACTGAGGCCAGCTAAACTCAAAACCAGAACTGACAATCATCGGAAAATTCTTCCCTATCTCAAAACTTCGAGTTATCTACAGCCAATGACTCAAATTCTCCTCACACGTGCACCACGTAGTTACAAAAGCAAATAATAAAAGGAACGCTTTACTTACGGTGGCTGGATCCATCCTTGGCCAGGACAAAGCAACCCTCAGAACAATCTACAAACAATTTATCGGGAACACTTTGAACTATGCAGCTTGCAACATTCAAAAAACTTCAGAGTCCAAAAGGTGCTTTTCGAACAATTATTGGATGCAACAAAATCACATCGTCCGACCACCTCCACTGGAAACCCACTATTCTCCCAGTGGAAGATAATCTTCGCATGAGGAATCGCAGCTTGCAACATTCAAAAAACTTCAGAGTCCAAAAGGTGCTTTTCGAACAATTATTGGATGCAACAAAATCACATCGTCCGACCACCTCCACTGGAAACCCACTATTCTCCCAGTGGAAGATAATCTTCGCATGAGGAATCTTCAATTCTTTAATGAAACCACGGAACCAGACCACCCTTGCCACTTCCTGACTTAACAAAAAACTAAAGAAAGATAATCCATACCATAACGCACCTGTTTTGTGGACCGANCCTCCTTCAGATAAAACCAAATCAAAGACAATACATAACTCCTACAAGATAGCAAGGTCGGGTTAATAACTTCATGTCTTCAGGGATTTACTGGAGCTCTCAACAATTGTGACTGGAGGCTTGGAAGACGTCGGTTTGGAGAAACTAACTAATAGTGACATGTTTGAGGTACTAAATGATCCAATAGCAACGAATACGTAAAGCCACAGTATGTTTTTAGAAAAAAACACGAAATTAACAAATCCACGAGGAAATATGCGATAGCACGAATTAAAAAATCCACTAAGACGACAACTGATTATTTATTTTTGTTAAGCAGTATGAGGAGGGAATTTTGGCGAATAATCTACTAAAAATAGCGGTCCAATTCTGGTGGTTTATGTTTGATAGCACGTGGTTTAATTAACACGTGGATTAATAAAACGAGATGCTATTCTAATTATTTACTTTTCTAATTATTAATTATTTATCAATTCCTTCAGTCTCCCACATTTTGGGACTCCCTCAAAGTGGTGGATTCCAGAGGTTTTACTGTGATTTACTGTGATTAAATCAATAAAATGGCACTAATTTACTCCAGTCTGCCATACTACTCAAAATTAAGTTTTATTGAGTAGTAACCTCTCTTAATTACAGTTAATTCTCTATTTACCCCCGATCCCTTCACTGTAATCTCGCGGCTATCAGAAGTTAATTCTTACAAACATGGCTGATTTTCAAAGTGGGGCGGAATTTGAAAAAAAATACTTTGAACATCAGACACTTCTTACTGAACTCAGGTTTCCAATGTCTCCTGAATCCGTCACCTCGTCCATGTTTACGAGAAGGGAGCTTTCATCCATCATGAAGAAAAGTGATTTCATGCGTGGAGGTACGTCACCACCCCAAACAACTCGGCTCCATTACTTGAAAGAGAATTAGCACGTGGGTTAATAAAACGAGACGCTTTTCTAATTATCAAATTTCATTGTTACATTGAAAATTCGATTAATTTTCGTTTGCCGTTACCTACGGTTATATATTTGCTTAAATAGTTAGCGCCAAGTATTTGTGAGGTAATGATCAGTTTCACTATACAAAAGTCAAGATATTCCAAAAAAACAAAGTTCCAAAAAAAGAGGAGAACTCTACGGATTCTCCAAAAAAGAAGAAAGAACCTAGGAATTATAAAACTAGGTTATGTGACTACATATTGTTACACAATCACTGTAGATTTGGTGACAGGTGCAAATTTGCCCATTCGGAGGATGAACTTCGGACTCCTCAGAATCCAAAGCAATAAAGTCCCTCATTTTTTCATTAATTTTTGGTCTTTTGAAATAAGATTTTGTGTTTTATTGATTTTTATTATGTAATTAAGTTCTAACGATTTTTCGATTTTTGAAAAGTCTGAATTAATACAACAGAAGCAAGGGGAACTTTATTTAGCAAAAAAGTAACTGCTGGCTGCTCTCGTATTTCCGCTGATGATTGCCAGGAAATGGCTCAATGAGCCAGCAAGTGAATTGGAAAGATAAATTATGGTGGAAGCATAAAGACACCCTCAAATTATCACACTCCACTTGAAAGTAAACTTATATTGAGAGGGAGAAGTAGTGGCCTTCCGTTTAAATGCTGCCTTCATAGCCAAAATCATTGGGTGGCTCAAATCTCCTGAAGGTATTGACGGGTGACGTAAGACTCCAAGAGAAATCCAGACCTTCGGGGAATGACCAATGGCATTCCAACTGTCCCCCAGGTCTACTTGATTAGTAAAAATTCATTTAATCACTGATAATGACATTTTGAAGAGACTCATAATGTGGATGGTTCAAATAAGTGCACTTTTAAGGGAAGACGAGGTTCTTTAAAAATTTCACTTGAAAATAAAGGATGGTAGAGAAAATTCAATGTTTGCTAATTTCAATTAAAAAATCATTAATTTGTTATTCCCTCAAAATATCTAAATCTTCAATGTTTGCTAATTTCAATTAAGAAATCATTAATTTGTTATTCCTTCGAAATCTCTAAATCTTCAAGTAATATTAAAGTTTCCAATAGGTCGGAGTGTTGAGCTGGTGTCACCATCACATGTGGTTATAACCTTTCCTCCCCTTTCTTGATGAACTCATAAGAAATAGGACATGGGAACTTTCAGAAATAAGGAAACATTGGATGCAACAATGTCTGGAATCGAATCCCATTTGGTCAAAATTGAAGTAACTCGTATAGTTAGTTAAGTAACCCCTGCCTCACTAAGTTGTAGGAGGGCAGCAGCTATTAAATAGGATGCAATAGATGCCGATCAATCTCATAGATCGGTCAGTCCCGGTATTGTAGACGAACGTTGTGCTAATTCATGACATTCAAATAATTGGTTTGTTGTCAACTCATAGAGGTTACAAGAGGGACAGAGGATATCGTACGTCGGTAGAGAGGGTGCCCACATTGTAGACGAGTCAGGTTTACCCAGACGTCTCTCAGAAGAGAGGATTCTGATTGGTCTATCGGAGGAGGGGGTGGGTGTAGTATTTCATTATCATCGAATAATAATAATCGAGTATTCCTTGGGTAACTCGTATAAGCTTGTCTTAAGGAATAAAGGAATTAGTTAATGATTCTCGGATGTTATTATTCCCAGGCTAACAATCTTTGGTAAGCCCAGCACAAACAGTCATAAATTATTAATACAAGGAAGGAACGTCTGTTTGTGGAATCGACAAATTTTAGATAGCACCGTTTTCTGGTGGTTTTCCATTTTGGGTGAATATGTCGCCCGACTTCCTCACAAGGACCTCAAATGGGGTTGCCCTTATTGGTAGTCCTGTTATTCGAGAGATTGTTCGGTCATATTGGATTGAGCGGAGTTGGTCTCATCCATGTTTTTTGGCAAGTTTTGTTCCCCAAGCTGCACATCCATAACTTATAGTTTGCTCGATGGGTGTACAACGTGGATAATGACCGGTTATGAAGATTTGGGACGAGCACTTTCACAAAGTTAAGCTTTCATGCCGAAACACTGAATACGTTTGACACATGAGTGCTGAAGGTCATGAGGGTGTCAAATGTTACTCCCAGAATCTCAGCTTGATTCTTGTGTGGGATTAGTTCACCATTCAAGAATAGTTTGCGGAATAACATGATAGCCTTCTATTTGGTGTAAAAAGAGAGATCGAGGACTTTTCTGTTGACGTTGATATTGAATATTGGTCGATAAAATGAAAGGGACTCTTTAGGTTTTCCAGGATTCTGTACTGGGGGATGTGGGCCAACTTCTCCATTGTTGGAATTGTGTTTCTATTTATGGGTGTGTTGTATATTAGTGCTGTGACATCCACGTGGTTGGATGTTGATAACACTGAAACTGTAGTTTTTTCGAATAATAATAATGCACATTCGCAACAACAATATAGTTAATCAATTGACGTCGCTTGTGCCGCACCCCGGATAATCTTTGCCGTCAGACGCCTCTACGCTCCTCTTGAGACTGCGATTTTTCGGAAATCGTCTAAGTTATCAAGATTTTCCAGTTGCATTTTGCACTTTTAGGTCGCTATTTGAGGTCAGAGGAAGTGTTGTTCGTGGTCTACACCGAAATGAACCAATACTTAGGAAGTATAGTTCCATGATATCATTTGCGGGAGCAGGAGGATCCATCCTCAATATGCCCAAATAATCCCCATCGAGTTTTCATTACAGTGGTCCCCAAGCTGTCGGATTTACAGGTGGTGTATAGGTTCTGGTTGCTGATCACCTTCGGATAGCGTATGTCCAATAGGATTTCAGTCGTTTTTTTGAAAAACATTAAGGCTTTCAGTAAAAGTTTGATTCAATTCCCACGTTCCTGATTTGTACATCAAAATAGGCAGAATAAATGCATTGCATAGACGCACCTTTATGGATGTTGAGACGTGTTAGTATTTTTAGCCATGTGGACTTTAGTCTTTTAAGTGCATGAATCGATAACAATTTCCTTCGCTGAACATCTTCCCAATCACCGAGTAGTGAGCCAACTTTCTTTGTTCTTCTCCAATTCTCATCTGTAAATTGAGTGTCTCTTTTGTGACCTTTGTCTTTTGTTATTTCATTTTCAGAAACATTCCGCGAATGCTCAGGGAGCAAGATTTAGAACAGTCCTGATCGCCTTTATGTCCTCCGAAACAAAGTCTACGTCATCCACGTAAATTAGTTGTGATCGAAGTCGGCCCAGTTTTGGCTCGTAAATCACGAAGGGTGGCTTCCAGATGGATAGCGAATAGTAGTGGAGATAAAGAATCTTATTGAGGAGTGCCAATATGTGTCTCAAATTTACGGGATCGTTCTGAACCGACCCAGACTTGTATTTCAGTGTCCACAAGTAGGACCCGGATCATCCTTTGACTGTCCTCCTCCAGCAACGTACCAAGTAACAACATTAGTTTCCCTCTGCGTACAGTATCAAACGGTCGGGATAGATCAATTCCCAGTATGTGAACAGCCTTCTGGAATCTCTACGTCATGGCACACATCCATCTATTTGTCCATACGAAATCCACCGTGGATCTTCGTCTTCTTTCCAGAACAATCAGAGATAGTAGTTTCCGTAAAGTTATTGGATTATGGGCCTGAGATTTTCTACCGGAAAAAAATTAAAAAAAAATTTCGAATGCTCTCAATAATAAATGGTGACATTAGCCTTTATTTTTGTTTTTGATTTGTTTAATATATTAATATTAAATATAATTTATTTTTAAATATATTTTATATTTAAACATCGTGTTTTTTTTGTGGGGTTATAAATTTACTTCTACTTGATTCACTATATGAAACAAGGTTCAAAAAAATCAACCAAACACGGAAAAAAGAAGAAAGTCTCGCTAGTAGATGCACGAAAAGAGCGTGAGAGATACAAAATCGATGGGGATTCTGAAAGTAATCATGATTCTGATATAAATCCTGATTTTAAATTTGACTTCAATGTAATCATCATTTTATGATTTAAGGAAGAAAACTGCCTCCCAAAAAATGATAGAAAAGACGTTCAGCTCAAAGAAAGCACGTGCTTCCAGGAACTCGATACAATAATCAAAAATGAGCGGGAAAATGTTGATTTATAATTTCATTTAAGAATCTTCAGTTAGTTGGGTTCCAAAACAGTGATTTACACGTGACAGTAAGGACTGGTTCCCTGCCTGTTTGTTTATTGGTTATTCAAGGGTTGTAAGAATGTATGCGAGAGCTTTACCACCTTTGAGGAGACTAGTCTATCAAGACCTCTTTTAAAAGTATCTTCTTCTTGTTATAAAGTCCCTAAATGATTTGTCCATCACAGCTCCAACTCCTATTCAGTCCAAAGTCATCCCGATTGCCCTTTCTGGGAGGGATCTTTGTGCACGAGCACCCACTGGATCTGGTTTTCAGTCCTCATTATAATAGGAAAGACCGCTGCCTATATTCTTCCCACATTGGAAAGACTCCTGTTTATACAGAACTACGACAACATTACTCGTGTCCTCATTTTAGTGCCCACAAGGGAACTGGCCATTCAAGTCAATCACGTTACCTCCCAATTGGCCAAATATATGACGATTAATATATCAGTTGTCACTGGTAGGTTCACGTGGGTTATTTTAGGTGGTCTTCCAATTGATCCCCAACAGAACGATGCAGTGAGCTGCCCAGACATTCTCATTGCCACTCCGGGACGACTAATAGATTTAATTAGCAACAGGAAGGTCGATTTGAGAACCATAGAGGTTCTAATTCTAGACGAGGCTGATAGGTACAGTTATTTGCTTATTTAGACTGTTGGATGATCACTTTTATGAGCAAATCAAAGTTATAATGACTTCTCTGTCCTCCCATAGACAAACTATGCTCCTCTCTGCTACAATGACCGACCAAGCACGTGAACTTTCCAACCTTATACAAAAGTCCCCAGTAAATGTGGTTGTTAATGACAAATCTGTTGGAAATTTGAGTCAGGAGTATGTTAGGATTAGGCCGGGACATGAGAAAGATCGTCCGACTGTACTTGCATGTTGCTTTGTGTAGTTTATTCTAGGTTTGTTGAGAAATGTGTTTAAAAGAAGGGTGATCGTCTTTGTTGGGACCAAAAAGGCAGTGAGATGGTTGCACGTGGTTTTGGGTTTGTTTGGAATATCAGTGGGGGAACTTCATGGGGATTTGACTCAGTCTCAGCGATGTGAGATGCTTAGTTTATTCAAACTTGAAAGATTCAATGTCCTTTTAGCCACTGATTTGGCGGCACGTGGGTTGGATGTTGATAACATTGAAACTGTGGAATTGATGTTATATTAAAAGGTCATTAACTATAATATGCCGTCAACTTTGAAACTGTACATCCACCGTATTGGGAGGACAGCTAGGGCATCAAAGAGTGGGAGGTTATCAGGGTTTTAAGGCTAAGGGCTGTTTCTCTGATTGGTGAGAGGGAAAGGAAGATATTTAAAGAGATCAGAAAGTCATCCTCCAACATCAAATTGATAGGCATTCCGAATGGTTGGTTGACTTTTATTATGAAAGACACTCTTCTGAGATATTCTACGACCTTCAATGCTCTGAGAACGGTCATTGATGGGATATTACAGAAAACTGGGGATTTAAACCCATCAAATTATAATTCCAGTGAATGTGTATTTTAATTTTATAGAAGTGAGTGTAAAGAATAAGAAACGTAAGAACTAATAAATTGTAATTATATATTTTAGTGTGAATTATTTGTGATTTGTAAATTAGGGTCACTAAGTCTCGAAAACCATGTTATCTAAATAAACATGTATTAAGTTCTGACTATTTATTTTCGCCGATGTAATTGATGGGTTGATGCTCAATTGGGGGAGTCACTGGGTTTCACGGATGTCATGGGTTATGATTGCGATGAGAAAGTTCAGGCTTTTGAGGATGGACAAAGACCTCCTGCTTACCACTATAGTTGTCTCGATACCAATCCCATCGAATGTGGACCGCCGAGGAGTTTCTTTAGAAATACGCAAGAAAGAGAAAATTTGCTATTTTTAACTTTTAAGCGAAATTATCAGCTTAGGGACACTTTAGGGTCGTTAGTTAATATGTGTGGGCACTACATTATGATTTCAATTTTATAGCGGTTAAAGGGTTTTCACGACTAAGTGGGTAGTACGTCACTTCAATCCGAGAATTTTTAACATCTAGGCTAGAATTGATCATATTTACTCGCAGTGACCACGTCGCTCTAAATATTTTTTTATCACTAATTTAGTATTTTGTTAATGTCGGAGAATATTTCAAATGAAAGTAGACAAGTTATCATTAACATATACAACAATGGTTCAAGCCAACATATTTATACTAGGTTGGATTTAACGTTTCAATGCGAAACAACTGTGGAAGAGATTTTGCAGAAAAAATTCCTACTTGTTAAATCTTTAAGATAAAAAAACATCAGTGTTTGCTTCGCAATGAATAAAATAGGAATAACTTTTTACAAAATTTTAACTAATTTTAAATTGATGAAGGTCTCAAAGCAATTGGAAGTGTTGATTGTGAATTGTTTTATATTCATTAATTTTTTTAAATTATGGTTTTGGTTGTTTTTGAAAATTTCTCAAATTGATATGATGGATTCTCGCAGTGATGTTAAAATTTCTCAGATTTATGTGATGAATTCTCACAGTGATGTGAGTGTTCTCACTTAGAATTGAAACCCATGTAAATTGCCATGCCTGCAACACTGGTCCTGGGTTCAATTCTCCCATTCGTTACTTGTTCGAAGGCTTTTCCCTTTTTTCTATTTATCATTCTTTTTAAAGCTAAAGCAGTTTGTTTCTCAACCACCGATATTGGCCCAACTGGGTGATATGTTTTTTTTGATCGATGAAATTAGAAATTACTATATAATTGAAATCGTTAAACTACTAAACATATTTCTCTATGAACTTTGGCTGCTCTCAGGATCGAAACGCATTCCCTACGATTTGCAAGAAAGTCCCTCAATAAACCAACTGCTCTCTTTGTCTTTTTTCATCCTCACGATAAGCGACATATAATTGAAAAATTTAAATAATATTTTTAGATGGCTACCACTAAATATTAATGAACGTGAAAAAAATTTCAAATATCATAAATGTCTTAGTGATAGAATAGAGTCGTATTGTTTAATGAGCAGCACTACTTTGTCAAATGAAGTCATCACGGATATTGTATTATTTCAAAACATGCATCCGTCTAAAAATGAAACTGAAAAATTAAAGGAAAATATATAAACGGGAATATTCTCAAAAAATACAGTAGAAAACAATTGTTTGCCTTTTGGTTGCTTTTCATTAGAAGGATTTGAAACTTCATAGAGGATATCTGAAATTACTACAAAAAGGCTTTTCCATACAATTGGCGAATCATTGATTGTTCAAAAGAGATAAATTAATAAACCTCAAAAATAATAAATTTTATGAAATTAAATTTCAAATAAGTTTTGGATTAATTGGACGATTAACTCAATCTATAATATTTAATTTCCACTTCGTATCTTGCTGAGTCAGCTCTCTTATTCAAAGTGAAAGCTTGAGGTGATTTTCGACTCAAGTCGAATTAATCCTGATTTAAACGTTGAATATTCTGTTCGAATGATCACATTAGCCACATTCAATAATTATTGGATTATAGAATTTTTGTCTACGAGTTAAATGCATGTTAAATTAACCCACGGGAGATGAAGTTTCAAAATGGGGATACAAATGGTTGAGAACCGTTGTGCTAGAGCATCATGTGATTCAAGAGGATAGTAAGATAAGTTAAATACAAGCAAGGATTGGACCATGATGCAAGGGTCAAACCTCATTTTTGTCCAAAAAGGAAGTCTCCCACGAAGAAGAAAATGTCAGCCATAACTTAAATTTCGAATTAAATAAAATTACTGATTGAAGGTCATCTAAGACCTCCAGTATAGTAAAATCAACTAAGAGGTACTTTGGAAAGAACTGAGATCTTTTAGATTTTCTAAAGGTGTTCTTTTAATAGATCCGATCCTCACTAATTCCAAAAATTCAAAATATCCCAGGTAACCTATGCTGTATATACTACTGCATTAATAATAAATTATTAACCCCCAGTCTCGCTAGATTGTAGGAAACTAAAAACGCACCCCTAAGATAGGAAGTTCCCAGATATCCACCACTTTTATATCCAGCTCTGGTGATGTAGGATATATTCAGTTCCCTTGGTCCGGTAAGACGCGTCCTTTCTTAGCAACAAGTCCATCCATATCAGCAGTTGTGGGAACAGTAGGGAAGAGAGATCCTTTCTGGCAACCGACCAGGCATTGGTTGTCTTCTGGGACTAGTGGATTAACTCATGCCTCCTAGGATTTGATCAGGGGCACAGAGCATAACAAATCCTTCAACCAGGTAGATATCTGTGTGGGAATCGAACCCGTACCCAATCGCGACTCGAGCGACGACACTAATCGCTATGCTATCACGTAATCCTTTTCATCGATATATGCATTTTGATAAAATATTAAAATAAAAATTAATAAAATAATAATTTTAATATTTAATCGATTTTGAGTTGACATGTCCGATCTAGTTTGTATAAAATTGGGTAAATATAGAATAATTACAAACGTGGACGTGATTTGTTTATCAAATATTGTTCCCACTGTCACAACATCCACGCTAAAGGTCCCCATAAATACGGACCAAACTTGAACGGAATCTTCGGTCGAAGGGCCGGGACTTGCGAAAATTATGCATTTTCTGAAGCCCACAAAGAAAAGGGTTATTTTAAATTTAATGCCAGATATTATTTGGAGTGAAGCCACGCTGGACCCCTACTTGGAGGATCCTAAGTCTTACATTCCAGGGAGTAAGAAGAAAATTAAGGGACTAAACTACGAGGACCGGGCAGCAATCATTTCATTTCTTAAGCTTGGAAGTGATCTCAATAACCAAATCCCGGCTGAAAAAATGTTTAATGATTTCTCCTGAATATTTGAATTTCCCTTTTCTATTTTTGGCGGTTTTCGAAAACTTAAATCTTCCAAAGTAAAGTGGTCCCTACGGCTTATGTGTCTATAAAGTCCGAGCCTTTTCTCCGGGATACGGTCTTGGACACTCTCTACATCGAGCCAAATTGTTTAGGGATCTTCAACAAAGACCCTTGTAATTGCCAACAGTCTCACCGCAAAGTTTGTGTGTACCTGACCGTCTTTACTGTGTCCACGATACCCCTTTTCAGGTTTGGAGAGGAAAAGTGAATTTTTCGCTGTCCCCTCTCTTCCATTGGAGTCCACATCATTTTGGTAAACTTAGTGTCCCCGATTGTTAGAATTTCTATTTTAGAGTGAAGCGTTGATGATATTAATCATCAAATCGAAGTTCGGAAGAAAGTCTCGAGTAAGAAGATGATGAAAATTTAAGGTCATTTGGTGGTCAAATCAAGGTTTGGAAGCTGTCCTCCATCAAAAGTATATAATCATTTAGTTACCTACTATTCAAAGTTCTGATCTTTCAGAATATCAAAATTTATTCCTCAAGCCAAATTTCGACCTCTTCCAGCTTGAAGCTCACCCTATTTGTCCCTAACATCGAATTACCAAAAAACCTCACCTCGAATTGATCTACTTCTTCTAACTTGGGGACCAGAAAACAAATCCTGGAAGTAGAGGTGATACCACCTATTCATAGATTTAATCAAACCACGTGGTTAAGCGAATATCATCATAAATATTAACTTGCAGCTTCTGGTGGCTTTACATTGTTTAAAATACATAACATCGAGGCAGCTAAACACATTCCGTCACGTCTTCCTTGAACGAATACTCAAAAACCCCAATGTCCCCCAAATCGTTAGTGACATGGAAATGGGAAAAGTGAGTAGGATTAATTTTTTCGTTTGACCACATAAATTTACAGGACTGTCTACCAGAACTCATTATGCTTACTCAAAACCCTGATAGCCGTTTTAGACAAAGTCTTGATAAAACCGCAGAAATGTCAAATACTGAGTGTTTACTCAAAAAGCAATCACACGACAAGTACTCGAGAAAGTGAAATTAATTATCTGACAGGCTCATAAAAGTCATTAAGGCCAGGAAGATGGGAATTTAACATCAATCGGGGGTGCTATTAAATACGATCCTTTTGTGCCATCTGGACGCCACTTGAGACATGTGGGACACGTTACATCACTTTAGTGAATGAAAGAGAAACGGGGGAAAGGAAGAGAAGCTTTTAACCAAGTATCCACGGAGGAAGAGAATTTTATCCATGAATTGGGTTTAATCTGAAATGAATCGGTATCATTCTAAGGGACGACGAACATCAATCTTTTAGATCGAATCTGTCATTATTCCTGGAATCTGCTGTATAGTCAGAATGGTAAGCCGCGTCCACAGTGTCTGTTGTCAGAAGGAAGTAGAATTATGCACTCCCATGACATTCATCGAGGCCTTCTTTTACATTTGTCTTTTGAAGGTATTAGACTGAACCTCGGTATTTGGCCGGTCATGACATATTAGATGCCTCTTCGACCAGTCATTTAGACCTCTGACATTTAAGGCTAAATAAAAATCCTATTAGAATCGTCCATCGACGTCACCACCCCAACCAAAGAAACCTTGGTGATTTCAAGAGTCCGGCCTCAAATAGAGGGGTGAAAGTGATTAGCGAACAGAATCATCAAGAATAATTTAACTAATAATTCCCTTGGTACATTTCAGGGGACATATCTCTGTTAAGGGTTCTTCAACTTGGAGTAGATGGGATTCAACACGTCTATTTGGGCTACTTTGGTTATCCAATGTCTTCTGAATCGCAGTTTCAACGAACCATGGTTTGTATCCGTCATGAGAGAATAAAGAAACGGACTAAGTTTTAACTTCCATCTCCTTCTCAAAGTTTCATTTCCGTGTATATTTGAAATACTGAATTTGAAGGAGATTAGGAAGCCCAAATGACTAATTCAGCAGGTAAGGTTGAGTCACTTCCGTAGGTCACATTTGTAAGAAAAAACTGAACTTGAACGGTTATTATGTCAACTAAGAACCGACCTGTTTTTCCCTGACAGACAAATTAGTCGTCGAACTGCCATTTCGTTTGAAAATTAGGTAAAACTATATCAGAAGACCAATTTTGTCACGTGGACGGAATAATTGGTGGATTCTAAAGAGTGCCCGAGGAAATAATTTGACGAAAGACCAACTTAGTCCAGTAGACTGTCAAATATGATGATTAGTGAACTATAGTTACAGAATAATTTTGATTGACGTAGGGAATAAAAGCATGTGAATGATTCTGTCATCAGATTTTGCTCCCCGGTGCGTTAAATTGGCAATTCAGCTGTCATAGTTATTAAACAGTCAACATGAGTCTAAAATATCAGCTTAATCAAGGAAGTGGTTTGGGCGAATCGTGACTTCTTTTGACAGAGAAATCTCCTTCAAAATAAATTTCCCCTTCAAAACTGTGAATTACAATTTCTGTCGATTAGCCACCAAATCGAGCGAAAAACGTACTAAACGAATTGACATAAAATAACTGAATTAATTCAATTGGAAGATCTACAGCACTGTAAGTCACTTTACTGTAAAACTGATTATGTTAATTATTACCTGCTCAATAAATACGATCACCGATTAATATGCTTCGTTTTACTATTTAAGGCATGGGTGAACAGAACGAAGTCTTCCCCCATAACGAGGTCATCGAGGAAAGTCAGGATTCGGCGTCGGATGGAAGAGACAGTTTGTTTTGCATTTAATTTAGACAAACGGAGAGTTCGAAAAAGCCACCATGGGACAAATCAGTTGGGAGGGAACTTTGTGAATGGTAGACCTCTCCCCAACAAGACCAGACAGGAGATAATCAAGCTGGCTTATAGTGGAGCCAGGGCCTGCGATATATCGAGGATTCTTCAAGTTTCCAATGGCTGTGTCTCCAAGATTTTATGTCGATACCACGAAACGGGATGTTTTGAACGATTGGTGGGAGTAAACCACGTGTCGCAACTGTTCATGTAATTCAACACATCGCAAGGTACAAGAGGGACTGTCCATCCATATTCGCATGGGAAATCAGGGACCGCTTAGTCAATGAGAGAGTTTGCAACTCAGAAAATGTCCCCAGCGTTTGTCGTTGTTACTAAAAATAGATCTCTTCCATTAACAGAGTACTGAGGAACTTTAGTATCAGCAAAATTAAAGATTCAAACTCTACTCAATCGTCCATTTTCGCTAATAACTCCCTAAATTCAATCTCTCAGCCAAATGACTACAATTGGGGGATCAACCAGCAGATTTTTGACGATTCCTCCACAAATAATACTCACACGAGCTACTTAGACAGGACTTTGGCTAATGTTTCTGCGAAAAAGAAGGCACAGAGAAACAGAACCTCGTTTTCCGCCATTCAGCTTAAAATCATGGACGAGGGTATCATCCAAAATAACTCCCAGAGTTTCAAAAGTCCCATTACCCGGACATCAGTATTCGAGAGCGAATAGCCGAGAAACTGCAGATCCCCGAAGCAAGGATTCAAGTATTATTAGATCACATAATCCTAGGTCTGGTTCTCTAATCGGAGAGCCAAGTGGAGACGTGAGGGGAAGATGAATAAAGATGTCTCGGAAAATCAATATTCCCTCCCAAACTACGAAATGAACGACCAATTTGGAATGCACACATTTTCTCGGAACACTCCAACTCAGTAAATTTGTGACTAACGTAGACAAATATATCCTCAATACAGCTACCTAGAGGAGGCGACCTCCTCAACTGTGGATCCTGGGGTTCCTGAATACTTCAATCAGTTCGTAAACGGTAATCTGTTGAGATATTTCCCAGTCAACTCCTTCAACAATCCCCACTACAACTTGAACTATTGGCGAAGACCGACCTGGAGACTCAGGATATCCTGAAAGCTTACAATCCGCAAGAAATCAACAAATATAACCTTTTCAGCGCTGATAATGACTTTTTTACTAAAAATTCTCTGAATTCAGCTGGTTGGTCCGATTCACTCATTTTTAGTCATAGCTCTCCCCAGAACACTGGACATTCAGCCAAATCAAATGTTCCAAGGCCAATATTATAACGGATTCGATTCAATCCCTGCACAATTTTGGCAAAAATTTAATTAGTTCCAATTAATACAAATATAATTTTATATTCATATAAATACAATTTTGTTATTAATAATTTTATTTTTGTTTAAAACTGAAATTTGATGACTTTATGTGCTTTTTTGTTGAAATTCTTAACCTTGCAACAAAATTATAAAATTCAGTTTTTCATGCATTTCAAAGTTCCTAGGCAACATCACCGACATTCAAACCACATTCCAGCTTTGTGGTTCATTAAAATTTGCACGATTGAACATTTTCGTAATCGAAATTCAAATTCATCAAAATTCTATCCAGAGCTCAATTCTCCCCCGCAATCGACCAGAATAAAGTTATCACGATTGGAGAGAGACACATCCTGTCCAAGCATCTGTCCACCCATATCCCCATTGTGGGAACCCTTCCAGTGGAGTAGGGAAGAGATAGATTCTTTTATGATCCCTTCTAGGAATTTGGCGTCTCCTGAGACGGTGGACTAACTGACAGGTTTTGAAAAAGAAGGCAGAGTTAGAACGGTGGGTAGCGGTGTTGGAATCGAACTCCCAGGTATTTAAGTGATATAGAAGATAGAATGCTATATAAAATTAATCCTGGTTTTCAATATTAAACCCACTTTTTAATTACAAGGGAGATGACTTCATGGCGATGGAAAGTAATACCGTGGTCACCAACTTGCAAGCTTACCATTGACCATCAAATTAAAACGGCAGATTAACAACAACTATTTTAGAATTCTTAGTGGTTGAACTAATCACATAATATACGCCAAAAAAATTATAGTCAAACTTTCCTGATATAAACTTTCTCCTTCAACATGGGTCTGGAATTGAGTCGCCCAATTGTGATTCGTAGACGTTCTTTGAGAGTTTTATCACCATCTTAGTCGCTTTAGCGATAAGTATTTGGTCATGCAGACAAATTCATATAGCACGTGGCACTTAGTAGATATGCTACGAAGGGTCGGAGGTAATCGTGGAGTCCAAATTATTCTTTAAAATAGGTTCAGTAAAGGCCTTGAAGAGAGATTATATTTTGGACTAAAAATGGTGTCTAAAATGGTTTGATGTCTGAACCATTCAATAGCTATTATTATTAAGATCCAATCTATAACGACATCCATGTTTCTTTTATCAGAGAATTCATCCCATGGTTTTCTGAATTTGTTATTTTATCCAAGAGGCTGGAAGAGGAAAGATCCAAGAATACCAAATAAGGTTATGCCCACAATTAACGTAAAGCCTTATTTCAATTACTATCATTTAACCAATAGGCTGGAATAACAGAGTTCTGGCTGCGTCCGATCTTGGCTGTAACGTTTTTGTTAGCCACCGGTTTCTTTACTTGAAGGGTCCGGGGGAAATAAATAATAAATAACAGCGTTAAGGTCCACAAAATACATAAATTACTTAGAAATCGATTTTAATTTAACATTATGAGAATACATTAAATGCGGATATAGAAAAAATGACTAATTTGCATGAGGAGAGCGGGAATAAAGATCAGTTGGCAGTTAATTCCTATGTGGAGTAAATGATTTCCAAAGGTTAAACATGTGGATAATAGATGGATGTTTAACTTATTTATTGATCCAAGATTGCTGTTAAAAACAAGAACTAAGTGATGTTTAACAGTGACCTCCACAAGTACGTACTAGACAGAGAACTGGCCGATAGAGCGGACATCCTGCACCTTTCTAATTTATTTATAAACCCCAAGACCACCAAAAAAGTGTTAACTCACTAAGTAAGTGATCCCAGCCTCCAGCATTTCTCGAATTCTCTTCGAATGCTCTGCCAGCAATCCTAAAGTGTCTTCTCTTACGTGCAGAGGAATTCTATCGGAGTGAACTTTTTTTATTGCCGATGTGAATTTTTCCGCATGGACCGCCCTTTTTCTGAATGAGTTTCCTAGCTCCTTGCAGATACGTAGGAAGCCTTGCCATTTCTCAACGTCGCCATATCTGAAAAAGACTATGGATGGATAGCTGTCTATTAAATATGTCGTATAATCTTTCGCCTGAGAAAGTTCATAAGGAATAGTGGATCTCCAAGCAGAACAGCCATATTTAATCGTCGACACAATAACTTGAAGATATAGTTTGCTAATACAAGGAGTAGGTGGGAAGGGACTCTTTTTTATGATAGCTTTTAGGACATTCCATTTTCGAAGACCCTTGGTTAATACTTCCTCCGTGTGACTGGAGAACGTCATAAGAGTCGAATGTCACTCCAAAGATCTTCTGGATTCGCGTATTAGGAATGTGAATGTTTACGATAAATATCTTAAGTTTACCTTTAAATCTCCTGTCCATAGTAAATAGGGTGAACTGAGACATGGATGCAGACACAGACAGCAAATTCAGGAATAGTCAATCACGCACCTGATTGAGGTGTTTGGCCGGTTCAAAAAATTGCTGATTAGAGAGGTTTACTCTATTTGGTATTACATGGGAATTGATAGAATAGTTGTATAGCCTCGATGACACGGTATGTGCTTGAAGTCGTAGATGCTTGAGGTGAATAGCACAGACACCGACTGGCCACAGGCTATGGTGGAACGTAAAAATTTGATAGTCTTGTCCACATCACAAAAAATCTTCCTAGCTACGATTGAGAGGTCTCTAGGTCCTGACAAATAATTCAATTTAGATAAATAGATTAAACACAAAAAATCTTTTATAAGATCCATTATAATTTAAAAAAGTAATATTACAAAGGGAATTACATTTCTACTTTGAAAACTTTCAGACAGATAACAACGGATCAATTCCTGTTCCTGACTTTTTTAAAATTAAAACTACGAGTCAGCCATTCAGTCTATGGTTTGAGGTGAAAAAAGACATATCATTTACCAATCAAGTGGTGGTGTAACACAATATGAATAGGTCATTAAACCATGGATTAAGGTAACTGTCCCGTATTACAAGGTTGTTGAGATAATAACGTTGATTTAATAATGATGCTATGAATTGTCAAGTGAATAAAGTATTTATTAGAGCTTAATGATTAGAGATAATTATTTAAGGATTTGGTGGATTGTTGTCCGCAGAATTATTATTTTCCTTTAATTACTAATAAATTACATTCCATCCTAAAATGTCACATAAACGAAAGGATGTGTATTTTGAAGAATTATCGTCATTTTGTCTATTATCATCCTTCTCATTAAATTAGAATATACCCCCCATCCCATAATATCGGTTATTCTGAATGATTTGTTGCTCATTTATTTGTCACTAAATTTTTCTTTATATATTAACATTTATCAAATTAATCTTCCATCCAACTGAGATTGTTTTTTAAAGAAAACATTTTTATTAATTTGCAAACAAAACCCTTCACTCGTCTTTTATCTCAGAAAAATTTGCTTACAGTTAAGAATTCGGATTTTAATTTATATTTAAAATAAATTTCTAAATTTTAATGATAAGTTCGAAATATAATACTGATTTATTTGATTAATTTAATTTTTTGCTTGCTGTTTTGATTTTTTATGACACCAAGAGTAAAATTCTTATTTGTTTGATAATCATAGAGTCTGGAAAGCGAGTTTGTGTCAAACGTAAATAAACCAAAACTCATGAAATATTATTCTGCTGAGAAAATACAATAAATTTATTATTGATTTGACTAAACTATCCTTGAAGAGAGTGAGAGGTATTTGTTGTATTCTCATATAATGTAAAATGATATTTGAAGATGGAAAGCACTATGATAAAATAGTTCAATAAAATGGCTGTTTAAAAAAGTAACATTTCTAAGTCTTTTTCCAAAATGAACAATACTGATTTTTGGATGAATTTAAAAATAGGATCATAGAGAGGAGTTTAAACAAAGAAAATGTGGAAAAATTATATATTGGAAAACGATGACTTCATCATTTATATAACCTCACATTATGGGCATCATGTTTTTGATCAACAAATACAGCCACATGAACATCACCTAGGATGTTCTCTCTAGGTTTCAGCTTTGTTATATATTTTGTTAAATCACCCACCATTTTTTCATCATTTTAATAAGAGACATTTCTGATAAGAATATAGTTATCCTGATAGAATTTTTTAAAACTTAGTTCATAGCTGACGATGTTTATTCTAATATGAACTTCAAATTCTCATTGCATGAGTTTTCGTGGTACACAATTTTCAATTTATAAACTCTTGTACAATTTTCTCTTATCACTGCAGGCTTTAAGGATTACCCGCATGATCTTCCGTCTGAGAGAGTTTATACACTCGACCTCGAAGAGGGAATTTCCAAGCAGAACAGGCATATTCAATTGTCGGAACAATAAATTAAAATAAAGTTTGCTGATACAAGTTTTAGGTGAGAAGGGGCTCTTTTTTATAATAGCGTTAGGACGTTCAACTTTAGAAGTTCTTTGATTAACACTTCCTCCATGTGACTGGATAACGTCATTAGAGAGTCTAATGTTACTCAAGATCTTCTGGATTCGTGTAGAAAAAATAGAATATTTTTTGTTAGGAGTGGAAGGCTTTCTGCATATCGTAGACACCAAAGCCGTCCGTAAGTGCGTTTTCGCGTTAAAGGAGTCGTATAAATTTGATAGTCTTTTCCACATCACAGGGAGTAATAATGCAGTATATGCCGTCTGTTGTGGACCACATTGTTTGACATGCAAAGTGGGAGAGATATTCTTGTGGTTGATCGACACATAGTATTTCATAAGATTATTTCAAGGTACCTTGCAGGTAGAGGAAATAGGGGTACGGCTTCAATCCGCTGCCATCTTAGATTATAAGACTGTTGATACTTCTCAGTGTCTTCTAGAAGGTGCCACACGTTCTAGGATTTTCGAAGATAGTTTCGGATTGAATATTTTTGTAAGACTATCGGGGGATAAACATTCTGTCGGCTCTCAGTTATCTAGGTTAATATCTGAGCTCCCTTGTCAATAGGAAAGTCTTCAACAGGAAAGCCCGATAAACAACTTTCCACAAACGTGCTGAAACCAATCCAGTTTGTCTTTGAATAGTTCTTGAACTTCGTAGAACAGCTTGACAAACAAATAGATCTTTTGAGTTTCAACACAATTGGGTTGTGCACCTTTTATCAGAAATAGTCGGTTATTAGAATTAAAATTTAAATTAATTTTAATTTAATTTTAATAAAAAAATTCAAATTTTCAAATAGACTCGTGTTTGTTTCCAAGTAATATTCTCTTCTTGTTCTTTAAACGAAAATGAAAATTGAGGAAAGTCACAAGCACAGTCAAAACCCAGAGAATAGCGTCCCACAGTCACATTAAAGGACTCGGACTGGACCCTGAGGGAAATGCCATCGAATCTGCCCAAGGTCTCGTTGGCCAGACTCAAGCACGTGAAGTAACTATTTTTATATAACCCAGGCATGTGGGATCATTGTCGATATAATCAAAAGTAAGAAAATGGCCGGTCGAGCAGTGCTCCTGGCTGGTCCCCGGGAACTGGTAAAACCGCTATCGCCATGGCAATGGCTCAAGAGCTCGGAAACAAAGTCCCTTTTTGTCCCATGGTGGGGAGTGAAGTCTATTCTGCGGAAATAAAGAAAACTGAAGTGCTGATGGAAAACTTCAGGAGGTCGATAGGACTGAGGATCAAGGAGGTGAAGGAAGTCTATGAGGGAGAAGTAGTCGAACTACGACCGGTTGAGACGGAGAACACCCTTGGTGGGTACTCAAAGACGATAAGTCACGTGGTGATTACTTTGAAGACTGCGAAGGGGACGAGACAGTTAAAATTGGACCCCTCGATATACGACAGTCTGCAGAAGGAGAAAGTGGAGGTCGGGGACGTGATCTACATCGAGTCCAACAACGGTGCTGTGAAACGACAGGGAAAGTCCGATGTTTACGCCACGGAATACGACCTGGAGGCGGACAACTACGTTCCTCTCCCGAAGGGGGACGTCCACAAGAAGAAGGATGTTGTCCAGGATGTGACCTTGCATGACCTCGATGTGGCGAATGCGAGGCCCCAGGGTGGACACGATGTTATGTCTATGATGGGACAGTTGATGAAACCGAAAAAAACGGAAATCACGGACAAACTCCGCAAAGAGATCAACGTGATCGTCAATAAATATATTGATCAGGGGATCGCGGAGTTGGTTCCCGGGGTCCTTTTTCTGGATGAGGTCCACATGCTCTCGATATAGAGTGTTTCACGTATCTTCACCCGAGCTCTTGAGTCCTCTATTGCCCCTATCGTGGTGTTTGCCACAAACAGAGGCTGCTGTACTATCCGAGGCACTGATTTTGTGGCGACTCACGGAATTCCAAGCGACTTTTTGGATCGGATTATGATTATAAGGACAATGCCGTACTCTCTGCAGGAGGTCGTCGAGATTGTGAAGGTGCGAGCACGGGTTGAGGGATTGTCCGTGACGGAAGAGGCTGTGGGAATGCTGGGAGAAATTGGGTCTCAGAATACGCTTAGATATGCATTACAATTATTGACCACGTGCAGTGTGTTGGGACGTGTGAACTGTAGTGATCAGATTGGGGCTCAAGAAGTGAGACAAGTGGACAGTGTCTTCCTGAATGCAAAGACTTCTGCGGCACGTTTGGCTAAGGATTCCGTGAAGTATTTGAAGTGATTAGTTAATTCTTACCTCTTTCTGTTTAATATACCTTCGTTATTGGCTGTTTTGTTTTTTGCTTTTTAAGTTGTTAGATAAGGTTTTAGTTGATTTAGTAATAAGCGAATTTTGGTAACTTTGTGCAGATAAAGTTTACACTGTCGAAGGGCTGAAAGTGAAGAATCATTATTTTTTGGTAGAATTATCGTTTCTTTTAGCCAATAACAGAGGAGACTCTGTAATTTAGACCGAATAACCGTTTGTGAAGGTTGGAACGTGTCTTTATTTGAATTAAGACCCATAAATTACATAGAAATCGGTACATCAAACTTCGAAAAGTGACCCCATATAAACTTCATCTCTAATATTTTGCATGAATACTTAACTGACTATCTTCGAAAGCCGCCTCTATAAATTCCTTGCTCTTTTAGTAGATATCAAAGGAAACCAAGGCTATAAAAAATCTTACTGGCTAATTAAAAGTCCAATGCTTTATGCAAGAAGCCAGTGTTTGATGACTTATTTATAATTCCCTTGGCTTAGGTTCCTTTCCTTACTTTTTTTAATTTTCTTTGCAAAATTATTATCACATGATCACCGGGTTAAAGGAAAAAGAGAAAATTCCAAACTAAGTGACCCAAGACCGACGATGGGGAGGTCCTACCCGACGTGGATGAGAATCAAGAATGGCTCTTTAGAAAGGACATATGGTATCTCGGTTATTTTTAATCACTATACTTTCTTGATGATTAAAGTAAATTCAAAATATATTTTGCCTACAAAACAATTTCGGTTCAGAACTTTGTCTGAATATTTAGTGTTTTCTGAAGGATATCAATAATCCCATTTATTAAAATGTGAGTACATTGTCACATAACTAATGTGAGTACATTGTTAGTTATGTGACCTCGGCATTCCTCATCACAGATTTAATACATTTTCGGTGTTCTTCCAACATTCCCATCCATTACCTGTATTCACATAGTTCTTCTTTTAGGGGGTCTCAAAGTTTGTGATCTTTTTCAGTACTTGAGGGACTCTGCAGCTTTAACAAGAAAGACATAACCATTAGGTGATCCTGGCATCTCCCAATATCCCCCTCATCTTCTATTAGTGTTCTTATCGGGATCCCTCACACTCTATGATGATCCATGACGTCCATGGACCGTTCTAAGGGGACATAGATTGGAAATTGTCTCAAAGAGGGAGAGGGTTAGATGGACTATTGGAGCTTATGTAATGGGACACTAAATGAGGTTGACGTTGCTGTTGATTTTTCAGGTTGCACTCTTTAATTCTGCGATGACATCATTTGCTATAATTTGTGAATTTTATGAGCTTAACAGTTGGCTAAGTGGTTGGTTTGTTGTATGGTTGAGGTGGTGACTGCACTAATGTCGTAATCTCAATATGGCTGTGACTTTTCGTTCACAAGGGAGTTTATAGTTAATTCCCGAACGATGGAAATTAAAAAAAGTGGATTGAAAAAGGTAGACCTACTTCTCCACCTCTCTTCTGAAACCTATCAGAGGATGAATTGGTGTCACTAACAGACGGTTTCCACAATTTCAAGGAATAGACGTCTTTGACTACTAAAGAGAATTCAATAATAGAATGTTCACTAAAAATGCCATAAAAATTAGTATTTAAGAAAATTTAAAATATTATAGAAAATGACTTTTTGGCTGATAATATTAGGTTTCAATCAAAACAAAAATTTTAGTTATCTTCAGTTGGACTGTTGATGCAATTTCGTTCAATGATGCAGATTGGTTGGGCAGATCTACAATCATAATAAACACTCTTATATAATGTCGTCGTGATATTGTGGTGATGTGGATGTGTATACTATCTATATTGAAGACCAACAAGAGAGTGATGCCATAGCAAGTTACATATCGCTTATTTAGGCGTTATCGTGTAGACACTCGGGTATATAGGATGGGTAGAAATACCGATGCATTTTACGTAGAACACACAGATTCCATTATTGTATTAATGATATACATTCTAAGACATATTCTAACTGGATCCCAATGATCCTCGCCCCTTCGGATGGGAAGGAGTCCAATGATGGCAATTAATGGATTGTGGAGGACAGATGATGAGGATAACAAAGGATATTGGATTTGTGAAGATGGTAAGAATCAGATTGATTTTCAGCCCAAATTTCTCCAAATGGACTGAATATTACTTCAGGCAAAATAATAAATAGTTTAGTTACAATTATATTTAGTCCCCTACGACAGCATGCTCACCTTTCGGGCACACACCAACTATGTCTATAAGGCCTATCGAGATTATGGGACTTCAACTCAGATCTGTCGTCGCTAACACAACGGATATATTTTCATTCCAAACGGATTTGAAAATTGTGCAGTTCACGGTATTCTATAATATTGAACTGTTCCCAGAAAAGGTTTTTAAAACATTCACTTCTGGCGAACAACCGTTTCATGACTGTAGAGGATTATCTGACTGTATATTTATTCCTAAATATACAGACATATCTCACGTGGTCTTCTCCCGGTAAAAATGATAAGCGATGCGTGATGAGGAGATACATTAATGGAGAATTTACGACAGTAGACTGTTTCGTAGGTGGACGAATAATATGCGAAACAGGTACTTGATCTGGTTTATTCTTGATTCCGTTATTCCCGGATCAACTCCTACGACGTGCAGTAGACAACAATTATAGTTGAACCAAAATCATCAAACTTAGATTATTTTTCTCAGATTTTCTACATTCAAAACAGCTCCTTTTATGTTTTTGATTTTTTGTATTCCCAGGCGATATCCATCTGTAGTGGGCGGAATTCAATCTATGCTCCCTTCAACTCCATTGAAAACTGTGCGGTTTTAGGTTTAATAAAATTTTTTTTTTTTTTTTTTTTTTAAATAAAAAATTTTTTTAACAATTAAACAAATGTCAGTTGAGGAAGCCTGCTGCGTGGATTGCGAACGAGTTCCTCGGAGTATGGCTATTCCAATCTTTTGTCTTAGCCATAACCCTTCTCGTTGATCCCTTTTCTTTCTGGCAAGCAATCCTCCGAGTTCTTGCAAGAATTCAGCCGTCATTGGACCAACGGCTCCCGATGATTCGGTCGCAACAGGAGTAAATCGGTAGCGATCCCCGAGGCAAGAATATTTCTTGATTTTTAGGTTTTCCGCGGTCGAAGCAGCTGCTCCAGGTGTCTGAACAGATTTAAAAATGTTCATGCTTGAGAACGTGTCTATGCAAGTTGCGTCCCAGACCAAAGATCTTCCAGACGTGAAGGGAAAAGGGTCATCCCGTCAGAAAAGAAGTCTTAACATTCAAAGAATCGCTTATTTACTCAGGACAGCCCCGTACTATTCCCAGCTGGAGCAGTTTGAGCATTTTCCTCAGTTCGACGGAGAAAACATTTAATGTCAAATTCGACGATGCTACATGGAAGCAAGCTACACTCACAGTTAGATTTAGGGATCTTGGAATCCGTCGTACTTTGGACGTCTCACTTCCTGCACATCTGTCTTTACTCACGGCCTGCGAACCTTTGGTCAGGAGGATTCTACACTCCCTACCCGAATTCTCAATTGACCAAGACATAACCCACGCACGAGAAGCCTAGAATGCCACCAACCTCCCCCTGCCTCCTTCACAAGACTGCCAGCGAAACCTGGACAATTTATTATATTGGAAATCATTTGACTCCTACTGGAATCAGTCAATCAGCACCGACGCGCTTGTTTGCTTTCGGGGGCTTCCCCTGAGAGCTGAGCTTGGCTAAACGCCATCCCAAATGGAGTTCTTGGCACCTTTCTGACTGATGAATGCGTTAGAAGTGGTATCTCTCTGCGACTGGGACTAAAAGTATGTGTACTTCACCCGTGCCGATGTGGCATCCTGATAGACTGCTATGGCCTGCACCCTCTCGCCTGCAAAAGGAGCGCTGGCAGATCTCAAGGCACAAGGCTCTGAATGAGATTGTCAAGCGGGCTATGGATGCTGCTGGATACTCGGCCATTCTTGAACCGGTCGGATTATGCAGAAGTGACGGAAAACGACCGGACGGGATGACCATATTTCCTTTGAGGCCGGGAAACCACTTGTTCGGGACGTGACATGTACAGACACGTTCGCCCCGAACAATCTTCACGAGTGCGCTTCGAGGGCCTGCTCTGCAGCCGGTCAAGGCGGAGAAGGCCAAACTCGAAAAATACGTCAACCTTCCCGATAATGTCAAATTTGTTCCCCTTACTATGGAGACTTCCGGATCCTACTCCCCATCTACACTCAAGTTTTTCCGACGTCTTGAAAATCGGATCACTTCATGCACTGGAGATCTCAATTTCGCTCGCAATTCTGAGAGGGAACAGCCATGCAGTGAGGGCGGCAACTAACTAACTTATTTTTTGACCAAAATAAATTTATCTACAAAAAAAATTTTAAAGAACATATGAATTTTTGACTTAATTGACAAAAAGCAATCACATTATAGAACCAGTCACGGGGAATAGATTCCCGTTTATAACATTCATTTTTTTAAATAATTTTTTTTATTTTTAAATATTAAAAACTAAAACTAACACTTAGCAATCCATGGCTTCGCTCAGAATTGAGAACGCATTTCCCCTGACGATTTGTAAAGAAATGTTCTCTTCTATTATTTTTTCTTTGCGATGACCAATCTGATTCTGTTTATTAGGGTCGATGACTTGGTTCCTTTGATTACTAAAGTTTCCACGGTGACTGGTTAAAAAATGAGCTGTCCACCGAGACATTCGTATTTCATCATCTTTATGGTCTCAGCCTTTTCTGAAGCAAAACCTGGGTTAGCTGCTGTTGGAGGGAGAGAGGCTATCCACACATGTGGCGTCCCAGACAAGGTATCTACCTCTTTCCCATGATAAAAGAGTAGTTCCGTCCGGTCATTGGTTGGCTGGGGCAAATCCAAGCGGCTCCAATCGGACAGGAGGCGTGTCTTGGACTCCTTCCAGCACTCTTTCGCAGGAAAGAGCGTCAAGATCTTTCGCGTTGACCATTCTACCACATCTACAGCGATGGATCGTGCAAACATCTATTCTGAGGGAGGCGGAAACCCTAATTCTCCTGGCGTCGTCATCCAATAGTATCCCAAGTGAGGTGCATGGTAATGCTCTGAGCCAGGCATCACTTTCGTTCGTCGATGCAGAAGCCAGACAAGTCAGACGATGCTGATCAAGTACAGGTTTTTTCTCATCAATAGTATTTGAGCATAAAAATTGGTCCCAGTCTCGTTTTTTATTAGGGTTTTTCTGTTAGACTCCAGTCTTGGATTCGATGTGTGTTGTCCGAAGATAATTGTGTATGGAGAACCATATGAGAGTTTCACCATCCTGCTAAATTCCGGGATCTTGGAAACACTAGTCTCTGATTTCATCACTGCGAATGCTATTGTATTGAAAGCATTGAACTGATGTGTCGATTACTGTTCCCTTATCAAAAATTTTACAAACAGCAGACTTCACTTTATGAGTCCGTAACAGTCTAGAATGTGATACCCCATAGTTGATGCACAAAAGTACGTGGATAACCTCATTATGTCTAGTTGTAGTTGATCATTTTCCTCAGTTGCTAAATGTTACACAGATTACACTTTTTTGCAGTACGGGCTCATATGTCTACAGAATAAGTTCAGTTTTGAATAAAGGGCTTTCAACTGACGACTTTGTTTCCATACTGGGCCATACCGGGAGGGTTCAAAGAATTATTAAGGAGACAGCTATCAATGTGGAGTCACGCTGGTCTTTTAATCACAGTATCTTTCCAGTTTGACCAACTCCTTCATATTAAGACTCTCCTTTATTAAGATCACATTTAGAGAAGTAGCAACGGTACCTTTGTCTTGACTCCTCAAAAACCAAGGTTGCCATCTTCCTTTCAGATGTTACTGTTTCAGATTCAACTTGTTCTTTTTTTCATTCTCTCCACAACTGTTTTTTGTCTCATTTGATACAAGTAACTTTAGAGTTTCCAATATACTGATATTTATACGCCTCTTGTCCTTTAATATTCTTACTATATCACCTCATTGAGATGTGGGATCAAAGGGAAATCACCTCCCTTGGTGCGGTCTATGCTAAAAAACCACTGGACAAATAAATGGGACGTTAACAAAGTTACTAGAGTCGAGTCAGAGGTAGAAGAGTCTATTTTGCTATGTAGGAAAAAATTGTACGCTTATGAAGGAAGCCAGGTGCTCCAGAACGAACAGTTTGAGTTTAATCGTAGACTCTTTTACCGTGATTGCACTTATTATTAATAAAACTTTCGAAGAACCAAAAAGTAATTTATTTAATTAAGGTTCCGCTATTTTTCTTTAGGTTATTCTTTCTCCCACAATTCTCTTAACTAACTTCCTACATGCTCCACTGTTACTGGCAATTATTCTGAGCGTATCCAATCATCTCCTGTTTTCAGCTTTCGTCTTACATTGGTCAGGTCCTTGTGTAGAATCTCTGGCAAAGTTATGCGAGGTCTTCCACGGAACGAGGTATTCACTTCTGGGCAGAAATAGTTATCCATTGCTATTCTAGCAGGAGTCATCTGGCTCATCCAAAGGATGTGACCAAATAGACACCATCTTGATTCAAGGATATCCAGACTCAATGGTCTTGCATTACATATTTTGTATAGATTTTTGTTTGTAATTTTTTTGGCCAGTTGATGCCAAGCAACAGTCGGAGTTGTTTGCGATGGAAGGCATCTAGTTTGTCCATTACCGCTTCTGAGACACCCCAGGTTGCAGCGTTGTACATTAGGACTGGTTTCACGAAGGCATTGTATAGTCTTACACGTAATTGTGTGCTAATTTGTTTACGATGATTTCAGACTACTCCCATTTGTCTAAAGGCGACGGCCAATATTTTTCTGTTAGTGATGTCCTCAGCGTCTCCGAGCAACGACCCCAATTTTTTACAGTATCTCAATTTTTCATCAGTTCGGGTTAGTTCACGGCGTATGGTTGTTGTCTCCGTCTTTTCCGTATTGAGTTTGATGAACCTTCTAGGACATTTGGCATCCTTGTCCGTATATAGTTTAATGTTTTCTCGTCGCTGGATATATAGTCGATATCATCTGAATAATCACTTCAGTTTGAGGTAGATCGCCAATTAATAGTCTGAAGTCTCTGAGTACCGCCTCCAGATATGTCACAAAAAATACTGGTGACAAGGAATCTCCCTGCGGTACCCCGAACGTTGTCTCGAATGGGACAGACTCCAAATTTCCAAAACGTACATTTAACTGTGTTGTTCCAAGTAATAGACGGATCATTCTGACACTGTCCTCGTCAACCAGATTCTCTAAGATATCAAAAAGTCTCCATCTGTGTATATAGTCAAAGGCTTTGGACATGTCCATGCCAAGGATGCCAGTAGCCCCCTTGTACTTTTGATGTGTTACACATAGCTATCAATGTCTCCAAACCACATCAGCTGTAGATCTCCCTGACCTGAATCCGCTTTGACCGTGAGAGAGAAAGTTCTCAATGTCAGGTCCAATCCTATTCAACACTCTAAGTGATAGTGTCTTGCGTAGAGTCGTCAATAGTACGATGGTCTTAAATTCATTAAGGGGCCTTTAGCTTTGCCCGGTTTTTGTAGAGCACTTAGTGTTAGAAAATTGGGTAATTGAGAGTATTTCCTTGCAAATCGTCAGGATAAAGCGTTCTCGATTATGAGAGAAGCCAGTAATTGCTAACTGTTAATTTTTGTCTTTAATTGGCTTAATAAATTAAAAAAGAAAAAAAGAGATCAAGTCCTGTAAAGTTTATTTTATTGTAACCGTAATGTCATGTGTAACTAAGGTGACACAATATTTTTATTAAAGACCAAGACATAGCGATAGTTATATGGGCAGTCCTCCATTTTTATTGACTACTTCTTTAAATAAGAAATCCATAGTCCTCTGAGTAACTCGTATTCTTCTGTTTAGAAATTTTCGATTCACACAATCCAGACACCGTCTTAGTTTTCCCGACGGCGATTTCGTTCTGAAATTTTTAGCTCGATATGGGTAGAGACAGGAGCTTTAGAATAGGGAGCATTATATGAATGATCCATGCACTTTAGGACTATTTCTCACATAATCGAACAGATCCATGTTATACAAATTAATGGTGCCGAATGAAGTCAAAAATTGTAGATATAAACGGGTTCCTATTTACTAATCAACTTGGTACTATGAGGCATGTCAGGGGGCAAAAACAAGTTTTCAACGAGGATTATGGCAATGTTCGGTTCTATTAACGAGTGTTTGAGCTAGCAACATGGCAATGAGTTGAAGTCAATGTGGGTGGATGTAAAAAAATTTAACTCAGTTGATCGGGAGTAACTTAAAGAGTTCAGGTAAAGAATAAAATTCTTCTCTTGCTAATAAACTTTGTAAACGGAGTGGAGAATGCTGATACACAATAACAGAAGCTCAACCTTAGCCATGATGTTTGATCGCCAACCATTTGGTTTGCGTAGCTTAAAGATCATTTCTTCATGGGCAGTCTGCGGGCTAAGATGACAAGTGTTCATCATTCAGTCTTATTCTCTGAGAAGGTTTTGCTGATTTCATGGAGGAAAACAACTGTTCGCACACATAGGTGGAACCGAACATTGCCATAATCCTCGTTGAAAACTTTCTCAAGTTTGTAACCTTTTCAGGAAGGTATGAATAGACGCCAGGTACCCCCACTTCGAGATATGTAAGTACAAATTCAGAATTGGCATGGGTTTGAGTTCTTTGCAGTTAGGAAAATAAACAAAATTTTCACGTGACTTCCATAAGCTTAGTTTTGTGATGATGTCGTCATACAAGTGAGTGATGATTTGTTTTTGGCTTGTAATTTCAAATTCAGATCCTCAAATATGCAGTAATGCCTACCGCGAACCTAGATCCTGGATCCAATTTTCATTTTTTATTTCATCTCTGTTTTGCCTTTCATCTAAAAAATAAAGCGATTTATGGTCTCAGCTAATACAAGTACTTTGTGTGCACAACCAACGGACTGCTGTATAGAATGGAACATGGCTTTTAGCAGTTGACTGAATTGGAACGTTCGTATATAAGGGCGAGCGTAAAGTTAAAGCGTGTGAATGTCCTTGACCTCGCCGCGACCTCTCAATTTGACCCCATTGACATAAATCCACTGGTTTTCTCTTGTGTCTCTTAATGATGGGAGAATAAGCGTCCAATGTCGTCAACAATGCTTTGTGCGCATGTCTGATTGCAAAAGGCCGCGTGTTTGAAATTCCTGACCTAGTTACTTTATATCAATTCCTAGCATTATAGTCCTAGCAGTTCTCATTTTGATTGTAACAAACGTTAGGACATAATCCACCGTTAATTTTGTGATCAACAAACTTTCACGATGGCGTGAACATGACAGAAGCTCATCAAGAGCAGGTCCTTCCTTAAGATATTTTAGACAAGAATTATTGTTCTATGAGCACATTTACTGAAAAATCTATGTCTATCCTGTGCATGCTTCCAAAGAGGCTATATAGATGCCTTGGAAGGTCTCACTCATCAACTGGGAGTGATTCCAATGGAATTAACTGAATGGTCCCCAAAGGAGAATTCAAGATCAGAAATAACAATTGAAGTACTAGCAAATACTCATTAGGAACTTAGGTACGCTCTTAGGTGACCGTGAATATATCACAAGAAAAAATCACTCAAATAACTCCACAGAAACTTAACCTGGCTTACCTACAGGAGCCCGCCTATAAAACCACTTAAGAAATCATCATTACTAAGGTTTGCTCGGTCATGGATTCCGAGAGACTAAGCTCATTCCAATTTCCTTCCTCTTCTGACGTGATCCCCACTATACTCAGCAATATCTCAAGTTTTACAAAACCCCATTATTTGACCTATATTCACAAAATTAGAGCTAATTAAATACTTAGTTGAAACTAACCAGAAATAAATAAATTTAGGTCAGAAATAGCCTTATTACAGTCCGACCTTGATTCGGGGAAACCTTACTTTGGTTTCTGAAACACCCTCAACACTCGGTTGGAGTGAAAAGACAATTTTAGATAAAAACCTCAAATGAGCCTAAAATACCAAAAAATTTTGAAAAAGCTTTTCTCTCATCAAAAAAATCTATTCTCACGGATTCTTAGCACAAAAGTTATGAACGAGCATTGTAACTATAGCTCGAATAAAAAAAGATAATAGGTCACTTGTGATTGGTGGGAACTTCTATCAATGACTGAACCCAATTAGAAGAAAGAATACTCTTCTAAATTGTCGGATTCAAAGATTCTCAGATTATTTCAGCACTTGAGACTGCAAAATGTCCAAGTCAGGCTCACTCATTTAAAAACTGATAATCTCCATATTGACTCTTTGGTTTAAGCATTGCACATAGATTACGTTTTGAGACTTTTAAGGCATCAAATGGGTGGTGGTAAAAACATTAAAAAAGACAAAAACGGGTGACAAAAATTCATGTTTTGCGATGAAATTGATGAATGTGTCACGTGTTAATGAAATTGTCCAATTTTTGAATCCTTAATGATAAAAGCGATGAAAAAGTATCAGAAATTATTACGAGGAAGAAATCTATGATGAAATATCCCCATGACCCGAGTTGTACATAAACACCGGCTTTATATACGAGTTGCATAGCCTTATTCTTAGGTTTGTTTTTATTAGTTTTCGTCGACTACATATCTTCTGCATTTTCTTATACATGGCAGTGGTTAGAACTATCCTATACATCATGTCCTCACTATCACCAAGTAAGGATGCCAATTTCCTTTTTTTCAACTTTTTCAATATATTTTAATTCCCCCGTGATTCCTCGTTTTTTTCAACTTTCATCGTTTCCTGATTAACTCGCAAAGACCAATTCATAAATTCTTTGGGGATTTCCTCTAAAAAGTCCAAGTTTCTGATCATTTTCTGATACAAAATCTATGTCATCTGCATTATAATCTCCATCGGCATGCATCCTTCACATTTTGTTCTAAGAGCTCTCAGTGCCGCCTCCAGGTATACGACAAATAGAGAGTCCCCTGAGGTATTCCAACTGTTGCCCCGAAAAACATCGATGTCGTGTTCCCAACCCGTACAGTTAATTCAGTATTAGACAATAGGAGACGAATAAGTTTGTGTTATCATCATCAAGGAAACTCCCGATAACGTCCAACAGTGTTCCAAATCGAGGTCCGACTGTACTAAGACCGTGTTAGAATTAATAAGTACTAATCCTCTTGTTACAACTTAAGCCATAAATCCCATTCACACTTCATTCTTCCATTAACAGAACTTCCTCTAGAGTTCTTTTAATAGATACTTCGCCAGCTTAACTTTTTGAAAGGTCTTTATTTTTATAGTCCCGAAATTAGAGTCCCTAGAGTCTCTCATTATTCCGAACACATTGGGAGAGCAGGGACGAGGGGTCGTATCCATCATGAGCTTTGTGGGACAGACTCACAAGCTTAACCCATCTACCAACAGACTAACCGAGAATAAGGAGCACATTCAGATTTTTGGTTCAGTGTCTCAGTGTCTTCCAGGAATAAGGAAGAGCTAAAACGCCCTATTGGCTCTTCCAGAACATTAGCCTAAAGATTATGAAGGCTTATCCTTAATCCGCTCTGCCTCCGCTTTAATCACAAATCACCAGTTTTTATCTTGTTAGTCTATTACCTCCGAATACACTAAGAAGGAAGTCCAATAATTAATTGTATCTAGTTCCTACGGTTTCCATTTTTCACAAGTCCTTCAAGATTGATCCAAATCAATGCAAAACCAGAAGAAGAGAAATCATCCAGTTCTCTCCAGTTGTGGAATCCCTCGAAAAACGATCAAAAAAGTCGAAATGCTTTAATTTTTAATTAATAATAATATATTTGAATTTAATTAGACAATGATTATAATTTTTAATATAATAAAATATAAATTTAAATAAGTCAATAATAAAATCCTATTTTGATTAATTAATCAATTCTTCAAATGGTGAGCGTTCTTTTTATTCGTAGAGTAAAAAAGAGATTGAGTGTGCCTTGGACCTGTGCAGGCGTCTTCCGCCTCAGAATATTAACAAGATTATGTGTGACATCATAAAGCTGGTTGGCTGTCTAGTGACCCCATAGAAACCTGATATCTGTGAGCCTTTACTGGCTTTGGTGGATAGACCTTTGACTATAAGAAAGGATTCTGGCGGAAAGGAATTTCTCACGTGTGACTACAACCGTGACGCGGATTCCTATAGGTCACCGTGGAACAACGAGTACACGGATGAATATAAAGGGCTCCTTCCTTCACCGGAACTGAGAGAATTGGAGGTTAGATTCAACGAGGTCTTCACAGCCTACACGGACCTGTAATGGCGGGAGTTACTCTTAGATACTACGGAGGGGCCTATTCTTCCGTGTATCTGTGGGACATGGAGAAGAAGGACGTGAACAACTTTGGTGGAGCCATCCTGATCAAGAAAATCGGGGGAGGGTCCAACAAAATGGTTTCCGGGTGGGACTCGATCCATATATTCGAGGCAAATGTAAGTGATGCTGCGGTATTTGCGGTCCTCGCCTTGTATTTACTGATTTTGTAGAAGAGTGGGAGTAAGTGTCAGTACAAGCTTGTCTCCTCCATAATGTTATGGATGCAATTGAGCAACACGGTGGGCATAAACCTTGGAGGGAGTCTGATTAAGGAGGTAGTGGTGGTGGTGACAAAGATGAACCAAACGATGTCTCTTCCGAACTTGCAGAGCCACCTAAGTAACGTGGGAAGCATGGTGGAGAATCAAGAGAATTCAATGAGAGGGTCCCTGAGCTCGGTGTACTTCGAAAAGACCCTCCATATAATGAACACTTTGAGACAGACTGTGCCAAAGAAGGAGAGGGACCGACAGAATGCGGTTATTGGGGACCTGGCGAAGGCTCTGGCGAGGAAGTCATCGGAATCGAGCCCCAAGTCTTCGGATCAGTACTAATTATGATTGTATTCTTTAAAACTGACATTTGAGGACTGATATTTAACACGTGTTTCTTTTTCTTGCTCTCTTAGGATATAATTAATCAGATTTAGTGGATTAGGCTTTGTGGCCTATTCTAGGGATTCTACTAGGATGTGGCTGGGGGATTTGGTGGTTTTATGGAGGTTCGGTTCAGGGTTTAGCACGTGGCCTTGAATTGGGTTTTTAAGTGGGAAAATCTTCCAGTTTGTGGCCTGTTTGGGAAAGTGGCTATTTTTGGACTTTTGTTAATAGTGTTAAAATGAGATACAGATTAAATTTCTGTCTCTAAATGTGGGGACTTGACTATTTCAGGAAGAATCCCCTTAAATCTGAATATCTTCCTTTAAGAATTATCTGAGATAGATTCTTTAGAACTAAATTGGTTCTCAAGTGCACAGTCAACCCTTCATAAGCTGTTACTTTGCGCCATTAATTTATTCCAAGTCCTGTAACCAAAATTTAGCCTGTGGTCTTAACTAAACTTATTCCCTACGATTTTTTCACTAAAACTTTAAAATAGGCTAATTTATGACACGTGTTAGAATATGACTCGGTTTATCAAAAGAATTGTGATAATCTGTGCTTACGATGGAGAGTCTCCCATCAGTGAGGATATCATGGATAAATTGCTATTTAATGCTATTTTATTCAAATTCTGATGAATTAATTCGCTCAATATTTCCGGCTTCCTTAAACCCCAAAGTGCACAGTTATTCGCACAGAAGAGCGAGTCAGTGGCTAAAAATAGGTGAATTTGTCGCCATTAGTGGCTTTGTGGGTAATTTAACCGTAATTGGATTTTTCAAAATTTTTTAAAGCGTTGAAGTAATTACAACTAATTGATCTGCAGAATGATGATTGTCAGTGCATTGAGGGGAGCAAGGGCTAGATTGCTAATTTTCAATTGTTCTCCCAATTGCTAATTACCACAGCCTCGGCAACCAGTAAGAGACCAATACACAGCTGCGACTGATAGGGTTCTTATAAGTCTCTGAAAGTGAGGTACCAAACCAAAGAGAATTTCTACAAAGGAGATAACTAGGTCAAAGTAAACGTCAAAGAATCTAGGTTTGTTCGAAATTTGTAAATTATTATTATAACCCTGGGAACACAGGATAGAGGAAAAAGTTATCGTCTAATTAAGTGATCCCGGTGTGCGTCCTCCTTTGTTTCGACTTTGTCTGCAATTTTTTATGATCGTCCAAAAAGAGGAAGGTTTGATCTCAAATTTGCGAGCATACTTCTGGTAGGCAAGAAACTCATCTTCAAGGGGGATACCAGAAGATCGCACCATTTTCAAGAATTTTTGTTGTTCGTCACCGAGATGTTCCATAACTTTTTTGAGATCTAATGTGTTCCTCATTTCTGACGTAGGCGTCATTCTGTCACATTTACAAAGGATCCGGAGGCATTGGTTTTGCATGACCTCTAATTTGTTCTGCGTGGATATTGACAAGGGTGTAATCCACGCCGTACATGCATGTTCCATTGTCGGTAGAATATACTGTTTGTATAATAATTTGAGATGAGAAAGTGAAGATATTGGCGATCTAGCAAAGGTCTTGAGGATCCCTATCTTTTTTTGAACTTTTAGAATTATTGTGTCCACATGATGTGTGAACGTCATCAACGGGTCATATGTAACTACAAGGATTGATGGGTTCCTATTAACTGGGATAAGCTCTCCATTCCAAGTTAATTTAGGATCGAAGGATGTATGTTTCCTGTAGGAGAAGATAATCGTAGTGCTCGACTTCCCAGGGGATATTTTCATGTGGTTTTTGAGGAACCATGGTTTCATAATGTCGACGGTCTCCTGAACCCTTCGTGCAGCTTCTTTATGGTCTTGGTGTCTTGCAGCGACAATGAGATCGTCGGCATAAGACAGAAGAATGGTATTTTGGATGTTTGGATTTGGAAGGTCTTTTGTAAATAAATTGAAAAGGTTGGTGATATAAGGGATACTTGAGAGACCCCATTGGGGAGGTATCGTTGTATTGATTTTCTATTATTATGACAACTTGGCCTCTTCTACCATTAATGAAATTGGCCAGCCACATCTGGATTTTTGGATGGATATCGGTGTCAAAAATTTTTGATGTTAGAGTTTTCCTCGGTACCGAGTCAAACTTTTTCTCGATATCCGAACCGACAAGTACCGTTCTTTTATGTGGTTTTGAGTAGTTCAGTCCATCCAAAATAAACTGAGTTAGTTTTGTTGTGTGAGTTGAAGTTGAGTATCCCGATCTGAAGCCATGTTGGAAACTTGCAAAATCAAGCGAATGACTAATCTTGTGAAGGATTAATTTTTCTAATGTTCTTGAAAGGCCACAAAGAATCGATATTGGACGATAATTCCGGGGGTCGTCTAAGGCTTTGTTCTTTTTAGGTATTGGATGTATAAGTGATTTTTTAAATAATGAGGGAATCCCATTTCTATTCACTGAGTAATTGAAAATCTCAGTAAGGGCATCGATTGCTATTGCCCCAAGTGTTTCAATTCAGTTATTGAAATGTCATCCGCCCCTTTGGATTTTGTATTTTTCATGTATTTAATTGCATGAAATACCTCCAGTGGTTTAAAAAATTCGATGTGCAGTGTAACCCCGGTTTGGGCCACTTTGTGCTCCGAAAACAGGGGTTATTGTTTTTTTATTTTAAACCATATAAATGTAAAAAAAGGTAAGAGATTTTATTTTATGATTAATAATATCTACCAAGTCGCTCTTTAACGAAGTAATCGGTTATTTTTCCTCCAATTTTGTAACCATTTCGGATGTTTCTCATTACTGTCATTCGGAATTCGTAGAATTTTTTTAATAACTTTGGTGTTATGCAGAAAATGTTATGTTCCAGAGTATTCAAAGTTTCCAGAATGTTTCTCTGTCAGGTCCTCGTTTTCAGCTATATCTCCATTATAGATAAAAATGTCGCATTCAATAGTTTCTTCATCATCAGCCTCGGCTAATATTTCATCTACAGCTTCGGTCATTATTTCATCAGTTAGGCGATCATCAATATTTAAGACATCACGATTTTTTTCAATTCGATTAAAAAAATTGAGTAATAGTTTTGAATATTTGTATGATCCCCATATCTAATGGCTGTGTATAGGGTGTCGTATTTTTAGGCAAAAGAAATCGATATTGGAGCATTCAATAGTTTTATGACATTCTGCATTATCAAGTAGTAATAATATTTTTCTTTGTTGAGTAACCAATTTCTCATCTAGCATGCATAACCAGCTTTTAAAAATGTACCCAGTCATTCATGCACTTTTGGAAGCTGAATGTAAAAAACCAAAATCTTCAACATCGAAATTTTTGAAACATCGAGGTTTATTATAATTTCCAGTAATCAATGGTTCAAGTTTTTCATCCTCATAATTGCAACATAGAAGTACTGCAATTCTTTCTTTGGAATGTGGTGCCCCTGTTTGGGGCTCCAGAAAATTTCCAAATTTGGAAATTAATGTTGGAAAATAGACTCCAAATGAAAAATGCCCCGAAACGGAGACGGACTGTATGGATAATTTTTCTTCTTGTGTTTCGGTTGATGCTCCAGTTTCAAATATGGTTTGTGGCTTAAACTGACATAAAATTTAATAAGTGTGTCATGATTAATTCCTAGTGTATGTTGTATGGGAATCTGTTTGAGTTTCCGTAGTGTTCTCCATAGGGATGATGTCTTTGTGTTTCTGTTAACAGACATCAAAGCAGCCTCCCATTTTTTTATTTTATTTCTGATCCTTTTGGTAATTTCCTTATTCAGATCTGTAATTTCAGTATTCAAGGATGTTGTTTTATCTATAATTTTTCAGTCAATTTCTTCTCGCAATAAGGACCCTCGTTTCTGTGTCGAATTTATCTGAAAAAGTCTTGAATCGCCCCATTGGAATAAACTTTTTTCGGGCTTGCAAAATCTTTTCATTAATAAATCCAACGGTCGCATCTATCGAGGAAAACTTCTCTATTCGGAAAGAACATAGGGAGTCTTCAATAAAAATCATGTACTCAAGCCAATTCGCACGTGAGAAGTTGATGAAAGTATTGCGAGTTCCATTAATCTTGTTTTCCCAGGATTTTAATAGTATTGGATTGTGATCTGTTTGCAAATCGTAGATAACATCCCATGTAATAGTCGAAGCGATTGATGGGGCGGCAAGAGTCAGATCTGGTGAGGTTGGAGAGTCACCATTTCTTGAAGGAGTTCTTGTGTGTTTATTCCTGTTGTTAAGGATTACCAAGTCGTCAATGTTGTCTAACATAATAGATCCTCTTTGCTCCAATAGTTGATTTGTGTACCAAATTGGGCTCTTGGCGTTCATATCTCCACAAATCATAACTTTTTCCAACAATGTTTAAGCATTAGGACAAAATTAGCATAAAGAAATTGGAGGGACATTTGCTATAGTCACTCGGAGTGAGTGTAACTTTATTTTCACTGTGAGTTGTTCTAATGGATCTTCAGTGTCGATAAAGCTCGGTGTGTAATTTGAAAGGTCCACAACATTAATCTGATTATGGACAATAGTAAGTAAGCCTCCACCTCTTCCAAATTTTCGGTCTTTCCGGAGCACGTAATATCCAGGAAACGTTGGAGTTGAATCTTTGAGTAAGCTTTGACTTTTGAATTAAAGCGATATCCACTGAATTGGAATGAAAAAACCTCCTAAGTTCAATAATCTTTGTTCGAATTCCATTTATGTTGATCTGGGCAATAATCAATGGCGGTCCTGGATTCGGTTTGACATCGCTGGAAATAAGTAGTAATGCACGACATCATCCACGTCTCAATGAAAAAGGGACAGGGATTTTGCGGATCTTTTTCACATAAATTGTGCAATGCCATCACATCGTAGGTGACTCACGCGACAATTTTTTGTTCGAACTTTGTAAATAACAACGAGAGTTCGTTATTAGCAACATTCTACACGTGCAGCTTTTGATAGATGATCCCCCAAGTTCTTTCACTTTTGGGGCGGACGGGATTTGAACTTGGATTCTACATGCATCTACACTTGCTCAGAACTGTAGGTTTCCTATGTCTCCCGAGCTCACGAGAAGGAAGACATGACCTTTCGTCCTTCAGGAAGCTAAGCACGTGACTTTATGGTTAATTTAAGCGTGAATTAATTCTTTAATAATAATAGGTTCAGAATACTAGGATTTGTCGAAAATGAGTCGCCTACAGGAACGCAGAAAGGAGCATCTTAATCGAAGGAATGGGTTTCAGAATATTGGCTTATGTTGTTGGGAGATTCCCAATTTATTTATGTGTATGCAAGTCCTTATCTACCAGTTGTTAATTAAAATCGTTGAACAGGCTTGTTTACGTCCCAAACCATAAGTTGTTCGCTGGCCACTTGACCCAGCTTTTAATTAGTTTGAAGGATTGGTGGTGACCCATTTCTGCATGGCTTAGTGACGATGAGAGGCCTCGTATACCTCCCATGTTGATGAACGAACTGTTGGAGACTTAGAAACCCTAATTTCGCCTAGGAGGTATGGTCCTTTTCTATAGACAGTTCTTCCATATCTGCATCAAAGACCAAGTTGCTAGGCTACTTCCACCCAAAGCTTCTATTGTTCAGCTGTGTTCCAAAGGAGTGCATCGAAAAATTGCTCAAAAACAGACAAAAGCGGAACTGACGTGAATTTTCAAGCCTTTTCTGAGGCTAATCCTAGATGCCAAAGCCACCAAAAGCATGCCAAAGCTTTCTGCTGCTCGGGAGTGTATGATAGTGATGTCCCTTATGGACTTAATCGTGACTAAATAAATTATGTTGTCATACATGAGAATGAAAAAAGATCAAGTAGAGTGAGGTGCATCATTATTTATTTTATTAAAAAATAAACAAAAGTCACTTCCATGTCCAGTGCTGTCAGCTAAAGTCTGTACCACAGCTTCTTTCAACTCGCTTGTCATGAATCTTTTAAATGCAGATCAAAGATAAACTTGATAGCGATGATTTGACATGGAAGACCTCAAATATGTTTGTATTTGTTTTAACTTTGAAAAAGATCGTTCACGACTACCAATTGAGTAGACAACTGTGAGTAATGAACGATATGCAATGCACAGAGTTGGAAAAACATCCATCCGACTGCACTCTTAATGATTATTCAGCAGGCATGTAGCCGCGGGGATTCGGACGGGTCTTGGGATCCTGATTGGGATCTTCCTGGCTTTCCTTAGATCTGACAAGAAGAGCAAGAGGTTGTCCATATCATCGAAGTCTAGAGGCTCGTTTGGAATGATCCTCTGGGTTTTCCAACCAGTGCCCATGCAGACACTGCAGTTCCACAGGCAGAGCGAGCACGCAGCCCGCTGAGAAATCTTTATGCATCCAAAGTGGAAAAAGTCACCGCAAGACGAGCAGAAAAGTCCATATTTGCGTGCATTGGCAAAACCGCATGTAGAGCATGTAGTGTCCTGTCTCTTGGGTGTAATGTGTTCCATTGTATGAACGACGCTCCATGATGATGCAATTGCTCACCACAAGACCACACGTTTTATAACAAATTTTATCATTTTAAGTTCTAATTTTTTTAATCATAATTGCTAGATTTTGTAATTTTTTAGCGCTAAAAAATTTTTTTAGGTGCTAGAAACAACTTGCCCTAGTTATTACAATGGCCCCCTCAAAGTCCTGATTTAAATCCAATCGAGCACGTGTGAACCTTCATGAAACAAAAAAGGAAACCGAATTTATATAAAAAGGAGTGACCTATTCAAAGAATTGAAAAAGATTTGGAACGATCTCTCAATAGAATATGGGAAATCGCTTGTTGGATCAATGCGGAGTAGAATCTTAGAAGCAATAAATGCTCAAGGAAGTCATACTAATTTTTGAACTATTTTTGTTCTTTTTATTTTGTTTGAAAAAATTGGGTTTAAATACTTACCAAAATCTTTGACGTTTGGATTTTTGTAAAAGGCAAAAGTTAAGCTTATAGTTTACAATTCAATTTTTTATTAAAAAAATTAATCATTATTTAAAAAAATTGAGAAATTGGCTGTTCCGTTTTTTATTTGTATCGCTGTATTTGCAAAAAATGTTCAATTCTACTCCCAAATCCAAATTTCATTTTTATGTTTAGCTGTAGTTTCTTTCTAAACCTCTGAGAATCCGGAGCGATATCTAAAATGGATTCTTCCAAATCATTAATTTGTTTGATAGTTCCATTTATTATGTAATTTTCTATCGATTCACTATTATATTTCATCGTAGATTTTTTCCTTATTTAAAAATTCCTCTAACATTTCTGATACTTTTTCATCGCTTTGATCATTGAGATTGATCTTTGATGTGTGTTCCAACATTTTATAACAAATTCATGCTTGATATTTTGCCTCAGACTAAAATCAGGTTATTTAAATCAGTGTCGCAAATTAACTTAGGGATTCCATAAAATTGGACAATTTTTTCATTAGAGTCATCAATGCAGGAAGCTTCCTGAATAACCTTTGTATCCGACAGTTTAAAAGTGTATTTATTCTTCTCATTAGTTTCAGTTTTAAACAGATGTTTTCAAGCGTGTTAAAAATAATCTGACATCTCCTCGCGAGCAGATATCAAGTTTGTTACGTTCATCGCTCAAAATCCTGTTTACTACGCTGAATTCTGATTCCACAAGATATGTCGTCGGAAAACATAATAAAATTTTAATTATTTGTTCCCAATATTTGGATATTTGTCTTTAAATTCCTTTTTTCGCCAAAAGGTAGACAAATCCTGGTTTTCAAACAAAATCTTGTAAGAATAATTATATTTAATTTCTAAAAAAATAATGTAAATTTAAACAATAGAAGTCAGGTAGTTGCCGCCCTCACTGCATGGCTGTTCCCTCTCAAAATTGCGAGCGAAATTCGCTAATTTCTATAAAAATAATTTGCACCTCTATAAAATCAATCCATTTGTACCTCTACAATGCTATTCGAAAAGAATTTATCATCCATCTTGGTATTTCCATATTAATCACGTCTTCAAATCTGATTGTCATTTCCTTTTCCAATTAATTAGATGGTCAACAAAAATTTTTATATCAAAATGATTAAATGCTTCACATGCTGGATATAAAAAATCGTATTTTCCTGATTCAAAGTTATGTCTATAATTCTTTAACTTTTCAGAGAATGTAATTATTGTAACTCTGACGTCAAACCCGATTCAAGAAAATCCAAAATAGCTGGTAAAAGGTTTACAAATCTTTGTAAAGCAGTGCCTTTGGACAACCAGCGAACCTAAAGAATACAAAAAACAGAAATAAACTTCATTATGATACAAGAGTCTTAATCTTCATTCCTATATATACAAAATTTCCTAAAGATCCTATCAGATTTTGGACTTGTTTTAATTCGATTGATCGTTTTTATGACGAGATTTGTTTTTCTTCAAAGTACGTTTTCAATACATTAAAAATTGACTCTCCGGTAGAATCTGTTATCAAAGGTCTAATAAACAAAACCTCTTCACAAAAAACTACTTGTTCGTCAAAAAATCTAAACAAAATATTATTTAAAATACCTACCTAACATAGGCCATTAATATAGATTTATTATCACATACCAGACATTCGTCAATCTGCAAGGAAAAAACAGTTTTTCTAAGTATATTTTTAAGGAATCTTCGACGCTTTCAGCCATTTCGTCAATTAGGCGACGAATCGCATCATTACTCAAAGGTAAATTCTAGGAACATCAAAATGGTCGCACTACTTGTAAAATTTCAGATGGATTATGTTCCAACATATCTTGTGGAACAACTGCGATAGAATGTATTATTAACGATTCACCCGAAACATGGGTAGCATTATTATTAGCAACGATATGGGCAATTTTGTAGGATGCAAGTGACCCATCTATGATATAGGTTAAAAGGAATACTTTTTCGTGCAAGAGTATGATGAGTGATTAACTTTTAAAGAGTAGTAGGTTCATCAATCTTGTTTTTTATATTTTGAAAATATTCAAGCGAAGATCCGACAAGATTTGGATGTCCAGTCCTCAAATGGTGTGTTAATATTGACAATTTCATAGAACTATTGGCCAAAGAATTATGCAAAAAAGCTTAGATTTGTCTCCACTGGAAGGGATAAATCCATATTTAAGATAATCTTTACGATAAATCCGCGGAGTACGAGAATTACCACCAGACATGTTATTGACACGAGTATTTATATGTATCAAATGATAATGGTTAACCATCGTAATGAACTAATCACTGATAATAAAAAATATTTAAAAAATAATAACATGTACCAATTTTTTTTCCATGCACCATTCGAGTATTTTTCATGTACCAAAAATGGTGCACATGCACCACGGTTAAGAATCACAGATATACAGCTTGCTCGAGATCTTGGAGTCAAGAGGACAACAGCTATAGCCATCGTAAAAAGTGGAAATCCGTATGTTTGCAAACTTGGAAGTAGAAGGGATGCTAGATTAAACTTACTGATGATATGAATTTAGACGACTTGTCATTAGACAAAAAAGAGCCTGCTTTTTATGCCTTTGCAGTGAGGAGCATGATGATTATAGTAATCGGTCATTAAACTGCAGACGGATGTGGACTCTCTCATCGTCCGGATGGATGCCAATGTTCCAAGCCAGGAAAGCGTCAATCCATAATCCGCTTCCATTAGATCTCCCAGCGATCAGACAGACGCAGTGGTTCATATTTTTAAATAATCTCTCAAATTTATCTTCATATATGATTTTATAGTAGTCCTTCTGTTTCATCTGGGTTTTGGTTCCTTGCAGCCCTTCTGAGGGCCAAGCTTATGTATACTCTGTTTCATTGGTCGATAATTCGGTAGCAAGATAAAGAATCATCTCGATTTACTGTTTGCTGGAGTGCGGGGCGTGCTACGTCTGTTAGGGAACAAATTTCAAGACCTCTGAAGCGGACGGCTAGGGTTGCCGGCCTTGGTCTTGAAACTTGACGTTGGTAAGACGTTTAGGAAGATGGACGTACGTACTTCTAGAATTTCCAGCCGTGTGTACGTTGACTGTAATTGTTGGCCTCATGTTATAAGAGCATTGTCGATTCTTCCCTTTGTTAAGGGACATCCAAGTATTTCGACTGGTTGGCTGGGGTCTCTGCGGCCATGAGAATTAGTTTTACGAAACAATGGTATGATCGACTTCTATTCGGAAAACTGGAATCCGAAATTACATATCTCGCATTTTGATGAGATGAGCGTTTTCCCAACTCTTTGAATTGTGTCATCATTCTCTTAGACTATCCAGTACATTAGTGGTTTGTCCTCTCATGACGCATCGTCCAAGTACCACACGTTAGAAAGAGTAGAATAAGTCGAGGACCAATCCGAAATGATCAACAAATACACAAAATTATTTTAATAAAAACATAAAAAAGAGTTAAGTACATATTGTTTGAACAACAATCCTAGTCTTCCCATCAGGAAATCTACTTATATGGCAATTTTGCCCCTTCCCTACAAGTTTACTAAAATGGGGACAAACCCACTCTTTTGTGAACATAAAACTTGTTTTCGAATCCGAAGCCAAAAAAGCGAGGATCAACATAAAAGTCATCATTGTCGTTGAAAATCTGATAATAAAAATTGTAGAAGGCATCCTTGAACATCGAGTAGTAACTGTTATCCTTTTCTGATTGGATGAAGGCTCCGATTCCGAATTTATCGTAGTCTGTCTCTTCTCAGGATCCGATAGAATGTCATTTACTTGCAATTAACGACCAAACATTATACCAAAGTAAAGGTCCATAATGATCTCTGTGGCATTTTCTTGCTCTTCAAGGGGGACTTTATCAGGGTGATATTTTAGAGCCAATTTACGATAGGCTGACCTAATTTCTGTTTGGGTTGCGGTCTTTGGAATTCCCATGAATTTGTAAAGGTCGTCAAATTTGTTTGATGACGTAAAAACAACTAACATCAGTATCACATTCATTTTGTATTCAAGTAAATTTAAAATATATTATTTTAATTTATTAATTTATTTAAAATAAATTTAAAAATTTTAATAATTTTAATTATTAAACTGTATTATACAAATTTTTTTATTACCTCCAAAAACAAATTTTGAGTTTTACTTCCTCTAAAATAAGTTTCCTTAGTTTCTTCTCACAATTAGGACTATTGCAAGTCGGATCACTTTGTTTTCCTGATTAACGGTTGTTTTGAAATAAAATTTAATTTAAACCTTGGTAAAATGTTCCACTTACCCATAGGACCCGTTAAAATCAATTTTTATAAGATTTAAAAAAGATGACTTTTTTATCTAAAGATGTCGAGGACCTTGGTAAAATGTACAACTTACCCCTAAAATCCCTTAAAATCAATTTTTATAAGATTTAAAAAAGATGACTTTTTTACCTAAAGATGTCGTTTCGCTAAAATCTCGTTATGTTTATTGATGACTAACCCAAAACCTGAAAAAATTAATTAGAGGCCATTTTGAATGGACACGTTGTTAAAAGCTCTTACGTGTTTCACAGGCCGCCTTTTTTGATGAGAACAGAGTGCTCCAGGAAAGTAAATTTGGAGTTGAAAGTACCCCCAAGATGGTTAATCTTCCCTGTGACCGCCATATGAACTTTATAATTGGTCACTCTAGGCATTAGAATACGAAATATCTAAGGGAGTTAAGAACTAATAAGTCTCAATCTGAGCCTTCTGCTATCGAATCAGCTATTTTGGCATCCATGGCTTCTTTTTTATCTCACGACATTTTGATGTCATGACTTATAGATTATCCGTCCTTTAAGAACCTGAGATTCAGTTCCAGAGTTCCTGGAAAATTACCGCTTCAGCGAGGGAATATTTAAAAATCATGCCAAATAGAGTCAAAACCCAGTCCTCCCTAAGAACAATACCAAGGTTCATTGTATCATTTTCGCTTGATTAAGCATCTGAGCACTAAACTTCCAGATGTAGTCACCTTAGAATCTCCCCTTACGGAACCACGTTATAATACCCGAAAGGGTGTCTCATTATGAAATCCTGGGCTCGCCTTTGGAGTATCACTTTTTCTATTATTACAGCGATGGTGAGCAGTGGGATAATTAATCAGTAACTACTAGGGTCTTCCGGGAATTTTTCTGATTTCCTTTCGAAAACCAGTTCATGGACTGTAACGAAACCTGAGATTACCGTTATGATCAATATGGATCTTTGAGGATGAGCCACAAAGGACCGGGCTTCTTCCGACTGGACTTCCGCGACAATAACCACATGGCCGAATATATCGAGGCCATAAATGAGACCTGTCCTTTTGGATCTGACAACCACCACTTCAGAACGCTCATAACAAGACCTTGTGAGATTGTCCTCAGGAACTTCCCTTTCTGGCTGAGTGAGAACGACCTCATTGATTACCTTCAGGAGATGGCACCCTTAACCTCGAAGGGAACCCGAATGTCAAGAGGATCGCAGCCTATGCCTATGGCAAGAGCCTCGGTTAGTAGTAATGCGGAGGCCACATCGCTGATACGTTATGGTTTCTACATTGGATCGAACAAGATCCTGTGTGAGTGGATGAAGATACCCCCTCCTATCTGCTACAACTGTGAACGAATTTGCCACATCGCCGCACATTGCAGGAAAAGAAGAGATGCATCAAGTGTGGAGGGGAACATGATCTTCTTGTGTGAATATTCATCGAACGTGGAAGACCAATTGTATCAATTGTGGTGGACCAGGACATAATGCCCGCTATAGAGGATGTCCGGCTATAAGAGAGGCATCCAGAAAATGATCTCCAGACAAACAGTTTCTAGAAAAGAAGGAATCAAGCCAACGCAAGAAATGAAGTGGACCAATATTTCACATACTCTTGATGGGCCGGTGGAGCGGAGCGCTAAAAGGAAAAATTTGCAGAGGGAGTCAGAAGTTTCCGAGATGGTCAAACAGACAGAAGAGATTATGAGAACCAATAGTTCACATACTCATGATGGATCGGTGGATCGGAGCGCCAAACATAAACATGAGCAGAGCAAGGCAGGAGTCCCCGAGTCGGTGTCTCGGGAGCTAAATGAAATTGTCTCAGGTCTGAACAATCTATGTAAAATGCTGAAAGTGGATTTTTGGAGTCTGGTGGACCTGGCTGTGGAGAGCGCAGACCATCAACAAAAACAATGAAAAGAAATTTGAAAATAGTGCTGGTGAATGCCCGCTCCCTGGTGAAAAGGCATGATGAACTAGCACTACTTGTGAGGATTGCCAAGGTGGATGTCTTGGTAGTAAGAACATGGATAAGCGTAGGAGGGCTATATACTCTAAGGACTTGGCCCGATCTTCTGCGAAAATTGTTCAATTTTTCGAAACAAACCCTATGTCGATCTTGGTAGGAGTCCTGAATGCTAAGAATATGAGCTACGGATGTTGCAAAAACAACGGGGACGGACGATAGCGAAATTGGAGTTGAAGTCTTGACGTCTGAAGAACCTAACCATTTCTCATACAACGGAGCTGACATGTTGGGATTGATTCTAGTATCTCCACAGCTCCTAGATCATGTGGACAGACCAATGTTGCTTTGGAACATAGGGAGTAATCATATTCCTCAGGAAATAACTATAAACCTAAAACCAAACATTGCAGAAAATATTTTCTCATACTACGATACCTCGTCGATAGACTGGGTGCATTATCGTCATTATTTGTCTGAGACTTTATTATTGAAGACTAATTCTTTTTCTACACCTAATGAGTTGGACGTTTTCAACTGGGAATTATCCAACACTATGCTGACGTATCTACGATTATATGGAAGGAAGGTTTACTCGAAGAGCTTTCTGAAGAACAAAGATTCTTGCCCACCTTAATATGGGATCTTATTCGCGAGAGAAATACTCTGAAGGCGAAGCACAGACGATGTATTGATCTGTGGGACAGGAAAATCTGAAATATAGAATTGATGTGATCAAAAATGCTACAAGAAGCTTGGAGAGTAAACGCCGAAAATAAATTGAAGAATGCAGCCTCTAATGTTAACTGGAAAAACCCTTGTTTCTGGAAAATGTACAGGAGGCTAACAAATGGGAAATTAAAAGCAAAAAACATTGAACTGCCGATCAAAAGGGAAGGACAATTCCAATGGAAAAAGTTCCTTCAGTATTCAGAAATCAACTAGAAAATACAGGATGTCGATCCTATTCGTGTCATACATGAAAAATTTTCTGAGAAGTTGCCTAATTTCATGGATTACTCTATGGAAGATCTGGGTACTTTGGCAGAAAGTCACAATGGCAGAAGTCAGAACAGCATTCGCGAATGCAAAACAAGGCTCCAGGATTTGATGGCATCCTATGATTATGTTCAAAGAAAGATCTAATGAATTATTGTCTGATCTACGAAGGATATATGATTCGAGTTTTAGGCTCGGACACGTTTTTCTTTTATGGAAACGATCTATTGTGAAGATGATCCTCAAACCTGGAAAAACGAGGAAGGATCCTCTCAGTTATAGGCCAATAAGCTTAAATGTTCTACATCAAAAATTATGGAACGTATTGTATTCAAGAGATTGAAATGATATATGAAGGAGATCAACTTTCTACGACCTGATCAATTTGGTTTACGCCCGGGAAGATCATGTGGAAATTGTATTTACTCACTAAACTTCGAAATTATAAATACATTTGAGAAGAGCCTTATTTGTCTCGACATATCAAAGGCGTTCGACAGTGTATGGCACAAGGCCTATTTTGTCGGCTAGTACGTTATAAAATATTAAAAAATGTTCCTATGGCTGAAGGACTATTTAACTGGGAGGATATCTCACGTGGTAGTCGGTGGAAGTTATTCGGATGGAATGTCGTTTAAAAGAGGAGTGCCACAGGGATCTATTTTAGTCCACTGTTATTTAACATATTTATGGAAGATTTTCCGTCTCCGCAGAACGTCAGGACCAAACTAATGATTTACGCGGACGACATTTTAATCCTGGATTCATCTCTGAAGGCATACATCTCAGAGCGGCGACTAGGAGCGTTTATCGACGAAGTCCAGGGTTGATGCGATCGGAGAGGCATGAAACTCTCGACGGAAAAATCCAGTTACTTGAGGATAAGCATGGTTCTATACCCCCTCGAAAGAAAGGATTCTCGCCCGACTGGAGAAAACACGGCGGGCGGCAATAAAACTAGCCCTCTGGAAGAAATTGTATGAAGGCCTGACAGAGGAAGAGAACAAACTTGTCAGGCCGATCAGGGATGATATTCGAATCAGGACGCTAAATTAAATAGACATATGATGGATTACTTAGAAAAGGGGTACCGGGATGAACAGTCCAGGCCTAACAGGCGGACTTAGTAGTACCTATTTCGTAACATGTTGATTTTTCAATTTTTCATTTTTTTCATTTTGATGAGGCTTTCTGAGCACGACTTCTATCTCCATTCTACTGCCCTATTCGAGTCCCCATTTGTTACGCGTGTCTCATGAGGATATTTTGTCCCCAAATACAGAACTTAGGGTGGTGGTTTTAGAAACCTCGTTTCTTAGTATTCTCCATTAAATTCGCTAACTAATAGATCTCAATGTGACCTTGTTAGGCTGTGCTTACTAATAAGATCTACAGCAAAAAAATTGAACATTTTTAATCAATAATTGGACCAGTTCTTAGTGGTCGTTCTTAGTGTAGGAGACTGTTGATCCTCTGTTTAAGGAGAAACTGATTCTCCTCAAACCTACATCTCCCAAGCATTCTCAACAGTATTTATCCAAGTATTATTTTACACATTCTTAAGTTTGTCCGCATGTACTCTTTAAGGATTTACTAAAGGGAGGGATCCATCCCCTCTAACTCCACACACTTTTCTTGAAGGAAAGGGAGTCTTTTTAGCCATTCAGGTCTCCATGTTATCTGAGGAGTCAGAGTACAGGTCATAACAATCCAGAGCCTTGGTTTGAACAGACTAGGTTAAATCAATACCCGTAGTGATTGAAACCTTGGAGATCGTAGAATCTAAAATCGCTTCCCTTCTTATGTGTCATCAGATCTTTGATAACAAAATGGGGGAGGAGGCACCAAGAAGGATGGCTAATTTAAGCCAACTGCTCAAGCTGTCCAGTAAATCTTGTAAGCGGCTACCAACTGGGTGAATATGGTGGTCTCTTCTTGCGACGATTATATCGTCACGATATGCGAGAACCAGTGTTATTCCTGTGGGACCCCATTTAGCAGAAATTTAGTAATAGAATTCGTGGAATTTCCAATTATTCTTAGTTAGCTAAATAACTCCGTCCTCACTAACTTTTAGGAGAAAAGTAGGACGCAGCAAATGTTAGTCGCTCACATAGATCGGGCAGTCGTGGCATTGTAGACGTACAGTGTACTAATTCAGGACATTCAAAAATGTAATTTACTGTCAACTCGGAGAGATTGTAAAAGGAACAGAGGACATCCAGTTTCCACACGACGGTAGAAAGGGATGATGCTGGAATTTTCCCTTAATACCTGGAAGTTACCAAAAAGGGATTAGTCTGGAAAGCTAACACGAGGAATTGGAATCTCCATATCTCCCTGGGAATAATCTCCTCTCATTTCGGTCGTGATCAATTTCCAAGAGACCTTCATTTACTCCAATAATCGCAAAGACCCAGGCATATATTTACAGATCTCGTGGATATAAGGAGAGATTATGAAATTAACGATTCGTATTCATGGTTTGATACGTTTCGAAATACGGAGTGTTAGTCAAAACCAAATCTGCATAAGAAATTTCATAACTTGAAGAATTTTATTTAATCGACATTCAGTCATTCAACGTACAATCTAAAAATTCAAAGATGGAAAAATTGTGTAAAATTCAACATCAAACGTGTATTAGGGAGACTAAACTGTCCATGGATTAAGGGACAAGTAGAGAGGTATTCTCAAATATTCAATCAATCGATACTTTCTACGAGTAATTCAAAAGAGAGATTGGTTAAAAGCACTAATTTTAAAAATTTAATCACAAAACAGTCCATTTTTAGTTATTTTAAATTGAATTTGCTTATTTGTCTGTTTATTAGTAACTGTCAAGATTCCTTCATTAACAGCGGTCTCAACCGAGTGAGTAACCATTCTTCTCCAAACCCCACTAGCACTATAATAGTTCACCATTATTACTAAAAGCCCACTTCCAACGAGGGACCTTATTATAGACTCGGGGATTTTGGTTAGAGAGTCAATTATGAGTACTTCAATGTCTGGTTTGATGAGAGTTAGTCGGTATAGACCAATAAGTTCATCGGAAGGGGACGTCGGCCTCAGAACTGAATTGCAGTCATTGGAACTGTTCGATATAAGAAGTGTTTTGATATTTCCGCAGTCTTTTATAATTTTACGAATGAAGAGAGATTTCCCACTGTTTGAAGGGCCACAAATCATTAATAAATTATAAGCTTGAAGTGGAGATTCGTTAAAGACTTCGGGACAGATATTTGACAAATCTGACGAATGAAGTACTCGTTGGAGTAACTAAAATTTTAATATATTATACTTGACTCCCAGTTTCCATTTATTCATAAAAAATATTTGACAACAAAAAATAATATTTTTCGGCGGCTAATATTTAAATAATTAATAAAATTTAATAAAATAATTAAATTTTTTTTCGACAACAATTTATTCAAATATATACATTATCATGGAAGCCAACCTAATGCTTTCCGGCGATGTGAACCCAAATCCTGGACCTCGAAAACCCATTATTTTGATTCAACTAAACATAAATGGAGTGAAACGAAAGATCCTCGAACTCAGAAACCTCTTAAAAGGTATAATACTGACATTTGCCTACTCCAAGAAACAAGACTGACTCCGTCTTCTTCCACTCCCGTCTTCCCAAACGATCACGTTACAGGCGCGACCGCACAGCTGGGGGGTGGTGGACTGCTTACCCTTATCAAAAAAGAAATTCCGTACGCAAACGAAACTTTTGTCAACCTCAAGTCTCCCGTCGAATATATTGGTATTTCAGTCAAGACAAGCATCGGAAACATAAACATGTTGAATGTGTATGTGCCACCGCTCAACTCATGCCCAAGGAATTCAGGTTCTCCCTGTCAGACATCGACAAATCAAAAAATATGTTACTCTAAATACAAAGCATCCGACATGGTTCGAGAACCAACCATGGGATGTCAGAGGAAACCAATTGTTATCGAATCTGGATGACCTGATAATATTAAACAACTCTACATTCAATACAAGGACTCCCTACAGAGCGAATGACAGGACATCGTCCCCCGATCTCACTCTTTACTCACCAAACATCGAAACATTAACAAAATGGACGGTGCTATACGAGATTAGCAGTGACCATAATCCCGTTATGATTACGCTTGAAGGAAGAGTGTCAATTGTAAAGCAACCTGATTTATTTACCGACTACAAAAATGTCGACTGGAAAAAGTTCTCAAATTTTGTCGACTATTATCTACTTGACTTTCATTTATACAATTTCAACTCCATCGATAAAGCACTACACTAATTTAATAGAGTGGTACGCGAGGAATGAAAATTTGTATTAAAAGAAGGCCACTGACAACAGGAAAGAATTCCCCCAGAGCCGATCCACTCATAAAGAAAGAAATTACCTAAAGAGCCTCCAAATACAATCCTAAGAAACAAGATTGAAAATTTGTTCATTAGAAAGAGAGATCAGGAACAATGCAAAGAAGAAACAAGAGAAAGTTTAGAAAAACCTCATGTCCAATTTAAACAAGCAGAACTCCCTTACAAAAATGTGGAAAACACTTAGAAGCTTTATTAACGCTGAAAACACGGCGACACGTGATGAAATGGACAACAAGATCTTCCTAAACAAACTTATGAAGTACTACACCTCTACGAGTTTCATTCCACACAAAGAATTCGAAGGTTCATCCATCCTAGCCCTTAAACCTAAAAAAGCCATCCCCGATTGTCCTCTCTGTGGAGAACGTACAGAATATGGTCAAAAGTCGACTTATTACTGTGGTCCGGACGGAATCTTTGCAATAGTTCTGAAAAACATAGGCCCCTATGCTATCAAGGCCCTCACAAAAATTTTCAACTTTTCAATCAACGAAAATTGTATTCCTTCCACATGGAAGCTATCAAACATACGACCAATTCTGAAACCCAAGCGACCAAAAGGATGACCAGCCTCATATAGACCAATATCTCTCCTATGTGTTAAATTAAAACTTTTGGAATAGCTGATTCTTGAACTAATCAAATTATACTCTCCTGATGCACCTTTTACACGGATTCAGAAAAGGACACTCCACAGAAACGCATGCCTTACAAATTTCATCAAGGATGGACTAAAGCGCAAACTTCATTAGAAGTCTTTGTTGTGCTCCATCGATATAGAAAAAGCTTTCGACACTGTCCCAAGAAAGCTTTTGACAAGGAAGATTTTTACGTCAAAAATTCCAAACAACCTGAAAATCTGGATCGCAAATTTCCTAAATGGAAGAAGAGGAAGAGTAACTGCTGGAAAAACTAGATCAGTGACCACGTTTTTTCCAAATGGGTCCCTCAAGGATCTTGAGCTTTGGGTAAGATCGAACCTTCCCGGAAAAAATCCTCAGTCCATCTAAGAGAAAAGCATTTTACGGCTCTCCAGCTAAACAAAAATGGAATTAAAGGAAAAATCAGAGGAACTCCGCTCACTCCTGGCTCGTCAAAATATTAACTTTGCGATGATTTAAGAGACCAAAATCTCTTTAAATGACCCTACCCCTACATTCCCAAGCTATCAGGAAAGACCGTAGAGAAAAAAGAAGAGGAGGTCTGCTCACTCTATTAAAAAAGAACTTGAAATGCAGAGAAATCTCCTCGGAAGTGAGGAAACTTGCTGGGGATGATGTAACAGAAATAATTGGAATCTCGCTCGGGACAACGGAAGGAAGACTATTCCTTGTGAATATCTACGATCCGCCTCCTGGTTCCTGCCCGAAGAGCTATGTTATGCCAAACATATCAAGACTGTCTTCATCATCTGCGGGGATTTGAATGCGAAGCAACCCTTATGGCTGTCAACTCAACTAGTTGACATGAGAGGGAAACTATTATCATCGCAAACGGACTCCTTAACGATATTGAATGATCCATCGATAAATACAAGGACACCACTGAGAGAGACAGATAAACCTACCTCACCGGACGTAACATTCTGCTCATCGTCGCTTTCATCAAAAATTGATTGTTCAGTCCTCTACGAAACAAGAAGCGACCATAATCCAATTGTGGTGAAGATCAAAAGAGAAGCCAACGTGAGGAGAATTCCTAGCAGCTACAATTACTAAGGTGCTAACTGGAAATTGTATCGTGAAATCTCAGAAGATAAAACGAAGAATTGTTACTTGGATAGCTTCAGTTCGCTGGAGAATGCCGACAGCTACTTTATTCAAATAATCTTGGAAGCAAGATCAAGGACTACAGTCCGACCCCAAAATGGGGCAGACCCAGGGGTGGGGCAGCGTCGGATTTGGGGGCACTTTTTTTTAAATCAACATTTTGGCAGAATAAATGAAAAATCAATATAAAATTATGGAAATTTTGGGCCACCGTAAAATAATTTATTTAAAATTTTTAAGATAATAAAATTATAATAAATTAATTATTTTTTGTTTTATTTTCAATTTTGTTGTGGTTATGGATTACGAAACTAAATTGAAAATTGCTAAAAAATTTGGATGGTTGTGCGAGAATCGATTAAATGCATGTTCCGAAAAGTCAGCAGTCACTCTATTTACTAAGAATAGAAAGATGGGAACGCAAACAATTGATGTCACGTTAAATGGAGTACCTATACCACAAAAGAAATCGCAGAAGATACTGGGAGTAACTTTTGATACTTTCCTCTGCTTCTCAGCCCATGTGGAATCTATCATATCAACTTGTGCAAAGAAGATCAATTTTGTAAAGGCCTTCCTTTGGAACTGTGGAGGAATGTATCCGCCAGGTATCGGGACCCTCTACAAGCAGTATGTCGAGCCAACGATAGGCTATGCATGTGCTGCATGGGGATCTAACCTGTCGGCAACGAACCTAACAAAAATTCAAGATATCCAGTCAAGAGCAAAAAAGTTACTAGAAAAATATACAGATAAAGAAATTGCCCCCAGAGCACTCGAGTCTATCATAGAGGGAACTGAAGGCAATTTCAGAAGAGGAAAGGAAAAAAGACCCCCGTCCGTATAGAAAATGCGTGGGATCACAGTCGGAGCATCGAGAAAAAATGGCCCGATTATTGAGAGATGCCGGGATCACCTGAATATTAGTTATTGGTTAAGACGGTGTTTCTTTGGCTTAAATAATAATAATAATAATGAGGAACAATTTATCTGAAAGGCAATTAATCACAATGTACAAGACAAGGAACTATTTCAAGAATCAAACTAAATATTGTACCTTTCTTACACCGCGGCAATACTAGTTCTGAGTTTTATGAGGCATTTAAAGCCGATAAAGAAAAATTTGATGACCAAGTCTTTGAAGTATTTCAAAAACTTCGGGTGGATAAATTTCCGATTTCAATTTGTGGAGAAAAGGCCTCATGTGATTTATCTATATGGACCTCAAAATGTATTTAATTGCGGTGAAACCGCGCTTTTTATAAAAAGAATTCCTTCCAAAAATCATTTGTCGAAACAGGCGAACAGTGTTTTGGCTATAAACAAGGAAAAGAAAGACTCACTGTTCTTTTATGCTGCAGTTTAATTGGAGAAAAACTTGACCCATTGATCATTGGAAAGTATAAGCAACCTCGGTGCCTAAAAAATTTTGATGTCCAAGATTTTGGGTTATTGCATTCGCCTTCAAAAAATGCATGGATGACTGGAAAGACTTTTATGAGTTGACTTACACTAATAAATGAATTGTTTCGCAAAAACAACAGAAAAAATTATTATTGCTTGACAATGCTGGATCCATAAAGTTTTTGAATGTTCAAATATCGAATTTTTATTAAAAAATACAACGCCCTATTTACAACCATTGGAAATGGGAATAATCAAGGCCGTTAAGAATTATTATTCAAGTTTCTTAATGGACTTTTCGTGTTTTCAAGATGTCGAACACGATTTTGCACATTCTATTGCAAAATTAAACAGCGTCATGTCATGCTAATTTCGAAAGGTTGGGCGAAAATAGATGCGGCATGTATTGTTAATTGTTGGAAGAGAATCGACAGGAACCGTGATTCTTATGCGATAGACTGTCTAACAGATCAACTTCTAGATCATGTTATAGACGAAACAATTGATGTAGAGTGCGAAGAGTCTGAAAATAATATAGTGGATATTCAGAAACGGAGAATATTGAAAATGTCGTAGAGGAAACAAAGGATCTGCTAAACAATTTGGAAGAAAAAATTTCACATGTGGCATTATAAATGCTGCGAGACTTCTATGATTTCCGGCTAAAATTATGAAATAATATACGACAAACTAAATAACTGATTATTTTGGCAAAAATGGGTGGCATAGTGGTTAGGTGTCGGGCTAAAGTGACTTAGGCTACGGGTTCAAATCTCGCTGCTGTTCACCTGGTGGAAGGTTCCACGCATCTACGATGCTAAAAAGGCTTGACGAGTGACGCCGTCATCAGTGGGCTCTCACTGCGAAACTGGATTGTCTAAAAAAGGCCACACACACAAGAAAATGAAAAAAGAAATAAAGATCATTCCTTGGTTCTACGATTAGTTAAAATTAACTGTTCTTTACTTAAATAAAGTGTGTCTTGCCTATGCGGAGCTAATACCACGGCTCCGTGAAATAGGATGTTATTACTCTTGGTCTAATTACATTTAGGCGAGATTTCACACAATAAAAAAAGTTTTCAATTGGGTTCAAGTCAGTTGAATAAAAGGGAGTAAATAAAATGTTGTAACACTTTTGTATACACCTATTCAAACTCTTTTTACTGATCGAAGTGATAAATAGACTTTCGTTCATAAAAACCTTGCGACTTCTCATATCTGTATTAGTTGATAACAAATCTAAAAAATTAAAATTTTAAAATATAGATTTACTTGTGTATTATTTATATATATAACTTGGACATCATTTATGGGAATTGGGTCATCATTTATGGGAATTGGGTCAACATTTATGGGAATTGGGTCAACATTTATGGGATTGAGTGTATTATTATTAATAAACCCCTAAATGGGGCACTTGGTGTATACCCAAACATTTCTTAAATTCGTCAAGGGAAGACGGCCTTGATTAAAGAAAAAAGAAAGCTTAGAACAAGAGATGACCCAGCGTCTTGTAGACCGATGTTACTACAGTGCGACCTCGGTTTGGGGCACCATTTTTATCATAGTGCTCCAAAAACCGAGGGTGGACCACCCCTGGGGTCTGCCCCAAACCGGGGTCGTACTGTACTATGTTCCATGACAAAAATCCTGGAGAGGCTTGTGCTCGGGAGAATAAAGGAATTTTTACCAGAGAGACTTTTCAACATGGATGCAAAAATGAGAGATCCACGTCTACATACTTGCAAACATTAACCGACTTCATTCGAGTCGGATTCATAACCAAGCCGAGACACTATTCTATCGAGAAAAATATTTCAATCGGAGATCCCAGGGAAGCTAAAGCTTTGGATCACTAACTTCCTAAGTGGACGAAGGGGACGTGTTTGCCTCGGAAATCTGAAATCAATCTCACGGCTCCTCCCCAACGGAATCCCTCAAAGATCTCCTTTATCCCCTGCTCTGTTTAACCTCTTTCGGGCTGATCTCCCGACTCTTGAATCTGATAATGATGTTCGACTTCCTAAGCTATGATATTGTGTTGGCTTCGCAAGATCAGGACATCCAGAAGGCCGCAGAAACAATACAAATTAACCTGGACAGACTTAATTCATGGATAATGGAAAACCGGCTCGTGGTGATTGCAGAGAAGTCATCTACGTCACTATTTACCTCTGACAAAAGATTGGGGAGGAAGACAGTCACCTTGAAGTTAAACAAGGTCGGCATCCCTTTCAACAGATGTCAAAGGATCTTGGGTGTGACAATTGATATGCATCTCTGTTTGACACGTGGAAAACATTTTATTGAAATGCGAGAAGAAACTGAACGTATTTAAAAGTTTATCGGGAATATGGATAAGTGGTACTCACCCAGTCTTGATGAGCGTGTACAAACAGTACATCGAGCCATGCTTCTCATATACATGCCCTCGTGGGGACCAGTATTGACAAGAATCAAACACCACGTGATTTCACTCATCAGGTAGATGTCATAATGGACCATTACGCAAAAGTGGGTCACATCGATATGAACAAATGCTCCCGTCTATGCAAATTGAAAAACGTTTAAACTCTTCAAAGGATTCAGTACGTCTGATGTCGAAAAACTCATCAAAAACGCCAAAAACTACATTTAAAGCAAATGTGAATGCAAGGACTCAAAGCAATAACAAACATAATTTCTGTGTCAATCAACAACTGACGAATTCCTGCAATATGGAAAAATCTAAAATAATCCCAATCTGAAGCCCAAGATAGATCCTTCGGATCCGAGATCTTTCAGACAAATCTCACTACTATCTGTAGAATCGAAAATTGTTGAACGTGTTGTATTGAAACTAATATCGGAGTATCTTCCCTTTCCTGATTTTCAACATGGCTTTCGTCCACAATACTCAACATCAACACATCTCTCTACCCTAACTCAATATATCGCTGATGGTTTTAACAATACTGATCATCCCAAACTGACTATCCTTTCATCAATTGACCTAACCATGGTTTGATCGAACATCAAGGCCTAAGTAACAAAATTCTTGTATCTCAAATTCTCCACGTCTTCAGAGTTGGCCAACAAATTTCCTCTCTGGAAGAATTGGTAGAGCTGAAATTATGTCTTGTCTATTTCACTACCGATTCTTTCCAAATGGAGTTCCCCAAGACTTCGTTTTTCACCCTCTTATTCAACTTGCACCTAAGAGACATTCCAACCAATTCCAAGACACTTCTATTGATGCGGATGACTGATTATTGCTTCTAAAGACATAGACGTTAACGAAGCAACGAAGGATGTTCAGAACCACTTGAACACTCTTGAAGAGTGGCTCGGAGCAAACCACTTATCCCCCTCTCCATCGAAATCCACCGTCACTGTTTCACGTCCAACCGCTGAAAACTAAATTTTCAATCAATTTTAACAATTCATGGACAAACACTCACCGTTACGAAACATCCCAAAATACTTGGAGTTGTTTATGACCAACTATTAACATTCTCTAAACATGTGGAGGATCATTGTACAATGGCCTCTCGCAAGATCAACCTACCTAAAGCTGTGTCAAGACATTCCCTTGGCCAAAGCAAAGAATAACCATCATATATAAACAATTCATTCGAACAACTATTAACTATGCAAGTCATTGCTGGTCAACCCCTGCCTTTCTTGCTTCTATTGACAAACTACAAAATGTACAAACATCGCGCTCAGGACAATTACTGGATGTCTCAGATCAACTCACCTATTTGAATGTCAAATCACCTACAACGTTCCTCTACAATGCCAGGACTGACCGATCCATGGGAGCGACCAACATCTTCTGCGTCCTACTTAATAGCTGCTGGCTTCCTACAAGTTAGTGAGGCTGGGGTTACTTAACTAACTAACAGCAAATACTAACAAATAGTAAGGTTCCAACTGCAGAAGACAGTGTTATTTGCTGCATGCGATGGCATTTCCCAGGCGATGTGAAAATCATTTCAGTTTCCGGGATCCATGAACCGCGTCGCAACCGAATTCCCGATTTTGATGGATCCTTTACTATTCTTCCAACCGCTCCCGGTGTTTCGCCCATTCGTTTTCCTAACGATGGTGTCAAAAATGTTGAATCATTACGAAGCCGAAAAACTCCTATAAGGTTATGGTAATTATGCACTGGACGCATCCGTAGCTTATGGTTTGATGAATATTAGAATGATCTCTCAGTTTCTACTGCATAATGAACTGCAAACTTAAGCTTGGCGCTCATCCCGTAGCCACTACCGGGCAAACTAATAAATAGTTGCCTGCAAGGTAGAGAAGGTGGGTCTGTTGGTCACGATTGTCTGCAGTTTCCTTCACAAGACCACATGAAACCCAGGATATGAGCAAGTCCACGGAAAACATGGATAATATAATAAATAATTACAACCATTAATATATTTAAAACAATAAATTTAAATACAATTATCTCGTGCTGTTATGCTTATTCTCCGTCGAGCTGAAGTAATTTAATAATGACTGTGATAGGTCAACGACTTGCTTAAAATACAGCACTGTAATCTTCTGTGCCTCCCTGAGAACTATCAAATAAAGTACTACATGTATCATCTCCTATCGTGGCCTCAGGCATGGTGGGTTGTCATTTCTTAGATTTCATACGTCGCGGAATCTGACGGAGAAATTGTCGGTTATTCTCTAGCCAAAATGTTATTGTTTTGGGAATAGTTTAGGGACGAGGAGACAATAAATCCACCACGTGGTCATATTACGTCCTTGGCAGTCCAAAGATCTCACAGGAAGTCAGGACTGGCTCGTAAACTGATGGAGTTGTCATCGCGTGCAATGGGTGAATCATTTGGCGCAAAGGAGTTAACTCTCCACGTGCGAATCACGAATAGAGCTGCTTTCAATTTATACAAAAATACTTTGGGCTTCGAGTTGGCTTATTTAGAAATTCTAGAGTGACTCATTTGGAGCCCAAATATTATGCTGACGGAGAGGACGCCTATTCGATGACGAAAAATATTTCTTGTTAATTTTATTTAAATTTCCCGCTTTATCAATTCATTTGTAAATCTTACTTTATTTTCCCGCTTTGAATAATTTTAATGCTACTACGATTAATCCTTAACTTTTAGTGTTCTTCGGGAATCATTGCCTATATTAAACAGCCACGTGTTCTTATTTTTGGAGGATTTGTAGAGGTGTGGCCCTCTGTTTTATTTGACCCTGTGACTTTAATGCTTCAATGAATGGAGGTTGGTATAGAAAGAGGAATGAATCTGACGTTCTTTTGGATTACTAAAGAACGAAATTTCTTGTTTTGTTGAATGGAAGTGGAAACTCTCTACAATCCACATAAAGTTGTGAGAATTCGTGCCAAACTCGATACAATTAAGCTTCTGGTTAGGTTTAAATTTCGTTTATGGGGGTAAAATGGTGTCAATTCTATAGACTTGGGAGACATTATTGTAGGAGGTGAAAATCACTAGGTCTTTTCACCGCAGTGAGATGAATTTTGACCAAAACTTATTTCATAGGAGGAAGGTTTTATTTATTTACCCCCGTTCCCTTCAAGTGAAGAAAACCATTGACTAACTGGAAAGTCACACCCAAGAACGGACGCTCCCAGAGATCCGCCAGGTGTATTTGATGTGGTGCAGGACTCGAAGACGGAAAGGTAATTCGAATTCTGGTCGTATAGAACAGTGGTCCTCGACCTTTTTGTTGCCGAGAATTTTACCGCGATTTGGTGGTAGATTGTTTACTCGTACTAACAACAGCCCGGTACAAATTGGTCTACGGCCCACTGGTTGGAGACCACTGGTCTAGAAGACAGAAAGAAAAATGTGTGAATGGAGATTGTCCGATTCTGTTCAAATAAGAATGTTAACATGGTGGTCGGTTTTTGTTTTAATTCACGAAAGTGGCGGGGATGTATGTGATTCACGTATCAGGAAAATTTCTGACCACACCCAAATAGTTATAATTTTATATCGTCCTTTTCAGAAGCAACCAAGAATTACACTTTCGCTGTCAGAATCATGGTTATTCCGGAATTAGGGGACAACTCAAAACAACTGAGATAGTTTAGCGTCACATATTAGAAATGCTTCGATTCTCCTAGTTAGTCGAAGTTTAATTTACTCTGCTCCTTGTTCTACTAGAGTAACTTCATACTATCCATCTGTCTCAGGATCAACTTTTGGGAGATCAATGCTAACGCTTGAATGCTCCAAGGTGATTCCCTATCTTTAATCTTTTTCCGTTTATCTGGAGGCTGTCAGTGTGATCTAGGATCAAAGTATACCCCCTCCTCAGTATCCAGAACTGACATATATTTGAGTAGTGGTAACTAAGGGAGAACTTGGAGGAGACAGATTTTGTAACAGTAAAGAAGACAGATCTTGTAAGACTAAATCAAATGACGAAGGCTGAAGTTTAAAAGTTGGGATAATTACTTGGAGACCAAGAAGATGTACAAATAGGCAAATCCAAGCACTATTAGCATCACAGAAACTACAATCGTAACGGGTGAGATACTCGCACGTGTCTTTAACTTGGATCACTACAATGAATATGTCTTTCTAGTGTTATTATACAGCTGTGGGACTTGGGGAATCAGCCAGAAACAAAATGAGAAACAAAAGCGTGAAAATATGGGCTCAAGAAGGATCTACTTAATATGTGAGTCCCAGCCATGGAAAATGTGAAGTGGGAATTATTTGGATATAACATACCTTGAGTGCATTCGCTGATATCGATATGAATCATACACACTCTCTGTCGCAGTTCGCGAGGTCCTAAGGAGCTAAAATGAAGCTATAAGACTTATATGACATTCAAGAAAGGAGTCTTCGAAGGAACCAAGATGATATCAGACTGACAGGATTTTCCGTATTGTTGTAAAAATGATCACTTTTCTCTTTTAGTTCTGATGTTCAATAAAAGAACAGTCATGGAGATAACCACTCAATGTTCTGTTAATTTCTGACTATTTTCTGCTTGATATTGAAATTCAATAAAATAAAATCGCTGCGACGTCTGACTACACTAAAAAGCCACGACTCACTTTTATTTAATAAAAATCATTAAAAAAAATTAAATCCTTTCTGAATCCTCTAATAATAATAAATTTTTTTTTTTTTTTTATATTTTTAGGTTAATTTAAACAATAGAAGTCAGGTAGTTGCCGCTCTCACCGCGTGGCTGTTCCCTCTCAAAATTGCGAGCGAAATTCGCTCAAATAGCCAGCGGCGTTCGCGGAGATCTCCAGTGCATGAGGTGATCCGGTTTCCAAGACGTCCGAAAACTCGAGTGTAGAGGGGGAGTAGGATCCGGGGTTGTAGGAAAAAAGTCAAGTGGAAAAAAAGTCAAGCGGAAAAAAAGTCAAGATGTCTTTTTTTAGTTTTATATCGCATTTTTGTGATACTACTAGCATCTTTTAATTTTTAAAAATTTTTTCAATACTTGACTTTTTTTCCGCTTGACTTTTTTTCCATTTTTGAAAATTTTTCCCTTATAAATTTTCGAAATTTAGCGCAAAATGGAAAAAAAGTCAAGTCCGCTAACGAAATCACAAACTTGACTTTTTTTCCGCTTTGGTATAATCGCTTTGACTAAATCAATTTAAGAATTTAAGGTAATAATAAAAATTTTTTTTATTATCAAATGAATAAAAATTAAATTAAGGCATCTGAATGGCCATGCTATTTCCCCTAACAATAGCCAACGAGATACGTTCTCGGAACCAACTAGTCTCTTGCGGATCCTTGGTCACAGCTTGAATCATGGAGCCGATCTTACGAACCAACTCATCTGCTTGGGGGCCAAGGATTCCTAATATAATAAAATTGACTTAACTTTTTTCGCTTTTGGTTTAATCTTTTTGACCTTGACTTTTTTCGCTTGGTTTAATCTTTTTTGACTTAATCAATATACGGATTTTAATTCCTTTGGAAAAAGAATTTCAACAAGAACAAATAAAAAAAGATTGATAGACAAAAAAAACTTTTAAATATATGTCTGGATCGCCAGGACGGAAAAAACAGTAGGAGAAGCCCTAAAAGCAATTGCATGGAATATTAAATATTCTTTTGATTCACATTAAATAATCCCTTGATTCACGTTAAATAAAAATCATATGTTTATAACATTTTAAAAAAATTTTAAAAGTAGAAAAAATTATTTTTAGAATTTATTTCCACCACGTGTAGTTTTAGTTGTGGCGGGACATTTTAATTCATTAACATTAGCCAAAATTAACTATTTAAATAATTTGTTATTCTAAACTCGCTTACTTTTAAATGAAACGATCATGAATAAAAATCTTAATTTATAAACGGAAAAAAGTCAAGTCCGTGATTTCGTTAGCGGACTTGACTTTTTTCCGTTTTGCGCTAAATTTCGAAAATTTATAAGGGAAAAATTTTCAAAAATGGAAAAAAAGTCAAGCGGAAAAAAAGTCAAGTATTGAAAAAATTTTTAAAAATTAAAAGATGCTAGTAGTATCACAAAAATGCGATATAAACTAAAAAAAAGACAACTTGATTTTTTTCCGCTTACGGACTTGACTTTTTTTTCCGCACTCCGGATCCGGAAGTCTCCATAGCAAGGGGAACAAATTTGACATCATCGGGAAGGTCGGCGTATTTAACGAGTTTGGCCTTCTCCGCCTTTACGGATGCTGAACAGGCCCTTGTAGCACTCTCGTGAAGATTTTTCTGGGCGAACGTGTCTGTACATGTCACATCCCAAACCAGTGGTTTCCCGGCCTCAAATGGAAATATGGTCATCCCGTCCGGTCGTTTCCCGTCACTTCTGCATAACCCGACCGGTTCAAGAATGGCCGAGTATCCAGCAGCATCCATAGCTCGCCTGACAATTTCATTCAGAGCCTTGTGCCTTGGGGATCTGCCAGCGCTCCTCCTGCAGGCGAGAGGGTGCAGGCCATAGCAGTCTATCAGGATGCCACATCGGCACGGGTGAGGTACACATACTTTTAGTCCCAGCCGCAGAGAGATACCAGTTCTAACGCATTCATCATCCAGAAAAGTGCCCAAAGCTCCATTGGGGATGGCGTTTAGCCAAGCTCCGCTCTCAGGGGAAGCCCCCGAAAGCAAACAAGCGCGTCGGTGCTGATTGGCAGATTCTAGTAGGAGTCCAAATGATTTCCAGCATAATAAGTTGTCCAGGTTTCGCTGGCGATCTTGGGAAGGGGCAGGGGGAGGTTGGTGGCATTCCAGGCTTCTCGTGCGTGGATTATCTCTTGGTCAGTTGAGAATTCGGGTGGGGAGTGTAGAATCCTCCTGACCAAAGGTTCGCAGGCCGTGAGTGATGATAAATGAGCGGGAAGTGAGACGTCCAAAGTTCGACGGATTCCAAGACCCCCGAATCTAACTGGGAGTGTAGCCTGCATCCATGTATCATCGTCGAATCGGACATTAAATATTTGCTCCGTCGAGCTGAGGAGAGACAAATCAAAATTCTCGAGCAGCTCCAGTTGAGAATAATATGGAGCTGTCCTTAGTAGATAGGAGATTCTCTGGATGTTGAGACTTCTTTTCAATAGGAATAGTGCTGTGTGCAAGTCCAGCAGCTGTAATCTTTCCAGCGAATCGCATAGGAGTCGTTTTTTGTCAAGGAGGACATGCTTCATCGCATTACTAGTGATCGGGGATCCAAGAAAAATCAATTCATTTTCAGGGGTCGAAATCCCACCGGGAAACAAGGAGTAAAATTTTTGAACAATTGAAGAGAAGTCATCGTCAGCAAGACCACAGTTTGTTATTTCACATTTCGTTATATTCAACTGAAGACCCACCTCGGACAGCGCGGGGGTGAGTACTTCTAAGTCCTGGAAGACCGTTTCCGGGGGACCTCCTAAGACAGCGTCATCGAGGTACCAGATGTTGAGTGGGCATCTAGAGAGCTTCGTGATCCTCTCAATGCCGAGGGAGAACAGCAGTGGTCCGAGGGGGTCGCCCTGTTGAACACCTGAGGACGATGGAACTATGAAATCCCCGTGCAATAGTGATGAAGGTTTTCCGTATGAATAATTGACCAGTTCAAATATGTACGGACATCTTTCCTTGCAGGCCTCCAGAATGCAGTCTCTTCTTAAGCTGTTAAAAGCGTTCTTGATGTCCAGTTTTACCATAATGTGCCTTTTAAAGTCTTGAATGCTGCTGTTCCTGAATCTTCTGACGGAGTGAACGGCTGCCTCACATCCAAGACGAACTCCGACTCCAACTTGACTGGGAAGTAAGGATTTTGACAAGATTGACGTAGAAAATCTGGAAGCAATCTTGGCTGCTAGTCTTCTGAAAGTGAATCCGACCGCGATCGGGCGGATTCCACCTCCCTTCTTGTCGACGGCAATCAGACTAGCCGAAAACAAGATATGACGTATCAAATCAGGCAAATGTCCAGATAATATCCTGTTCATAAGAGAAGTGAGTGAGTATGAAAGACGACTTGCTTGGTCTCCAATAGTCGGTGAAATAAGGTCTTTAAGATGGCCGGGCCTTAAGCCATCGAGACCTCCACAGCTACTTGGTGCAAAGTTCCATAACGCCGTGATGACATCCTCAGGCGACGTGGTCAAAGGGGTCGCTTCTGATGGGGCGAGCAATGGCGTAGGTCATTCGGAGAGGGTGGATGTTTCCCCAATAGCGTCTTGTAAGTATCAATGGTTGGATTGCGTGGTCCATCTGAGAGTGAGAGGGCCTTCAATGCGGATCGGGTTCCTCCTTCAAGCAACTTCGATCGTACGGTCTTTCTTAGGCGAAGAATCTCCGTTTCCCGAGTTGAACTCCGAATCTCAGTTGAACGGATGCAGAAGGACGTGAGGTCCGTAAAGTGAGTTCCATCCATAAATGCGCGGATGTTGTTCTTCATCTCAATCGAGAGAGACTCTTCCCATTGCGATCTCTAGAGGAGTCAAGAGCGAAAGGAGCAAAATTAAACAAACGTATCCAGTCGTTTATAGAGTCGGAGCGGAGTGCATCGTCGATTGCTTTGGTTAAGCCTTCGACAGCTAGGGGGCGGGCTGCTTTAGGGATCTTCACCGGGATACTCCTCGATGACCGGCGTTCATTGATAATTTTGAGCAGCGAATCTGGATCCAAATGGGAAAGGTTTTCCCCGGAGGTACATGCACTCGCGTGACCATTAGGAAACCCCGAACCAATTCCAAGGCACGAGCGGCAGTGCCATACCCCAAGAGCACGGATAGAGGCCTGAGAGAGCTTCAAACACCCGAGGTGAAAGAAGACTCCACAGACTCCAATAAATTAAAAATAAAATAAAATGCATGATATTAAATTATACTTATATCGATTTCCGCTCTTCGACCGTTATTCAGTGATATCAGAATCCAGATCGTTCGCGGTTAAATTATTTTAATTAACGTGCGTCATGTGGTTCACCGTTTCTATAGTCTAAACTATATCTAAAAAGAACCATTTGCTCCCTACCAACCAGAGGACTTTCCACTGGACGGCATTTTCTCAATGTTGGAACATTTAATAGATTGAAACTGTTGACCTTAGGAGACCGTGGAACAAAATCCAGGCCCAACTAAGTTAACAATCCAAAGCGTAAACATAAACGGGATCAGAGGAAGGATTGCCGAACTTTCCTTATTCTTGGAGAGGAACAGAGTAGATATTTGCTTTCTCCAGAAAACGAAGCTTTCAAATAACACTCCTAGTTATCTATTTAATAGATACAACAAAATTAGATCCGACCGTACATCTTGCCAAGGATGTAGTCTACTGACTCTTGTAAGAAAAGGAATGAAATACCTCAGGAGAACCTTTCTCTTTACAAGATCCTAATATAAGACTAGAACACTGAGCTAATTGGAATTTCTGTTGGAACTTCCATTGGAAAAATTGAAAGTGCGAATGTTTATGTCCCTCCACCGGGCTCCTGCGAGAAAAATTTCTGCTTTTACCTGTTGACCTCGAACAAATTTAAGAACTTGTTTTTATGTGGAGACCTGAATGCGAAGCACTTTTCTTGTTTCGGCTACTAGGCCGCTGATAACAAAATAAACCTACTATTATCCCAAGTGCAAAGCTTAATAATCATCAACATTCAGAAAAAGAACACTATGACACCATACAACACGAAGGAGATGGTGACAACTCCGGACTTATCAATCTGCTCGCCTCGTTATTCCCCTATCATAAATTGGACGATCCGTTATGACCGCCGGTATAATCACCATTCAATGATAATAACGCTGAACTGGGAACCATGTTTTGTACCGAAGCCTATTAATTTCTATGATTACAAAAATGAAATAAATTTTGTTGATTCAAAACTGCAAAATTTCACCCTGAAAATTTCTCCTCCATAGACAGAACTGTATACTCTTTTAACAAAACAATCATTGATGGGAGAAATATTTTTGTCAGAAAAACATATATAAAAAACGAATAATTAAAATACGACTCAAATACAAAGAAAATAATTATCGAAAGAAGCACCCTTAAGAGAATGACACATTGATCAGGAGAGGTCACTAATCGAATCAGGGCACTAAACATTCTGATCACAAATAGTATGAACAAAGTCCGAAGGAAGAAACCCATGCGAATGTTTGTTGCTATGAATAATCAGACCTCGATTTCCAACATACGGAAGATATTGAGGCGTCCGAAGAAACCAGAAACCGAAGATAACAAAGAACAATTCCAGATCATTCTGAATAAAATTATGAAACATTCTATCCAAATCAGTCACATTCCTTACAAAAAGATTAACACACAATCGAAAATAAAGAGAAAGCCATCCAAAATGGCCCCGCTGACTTATTTTTTCCTAAAGATGTATCCAAAGCAACATCAAATCAAAAAAACAAACTCATGTGGCCCAGACGGAATTCCCTTGTTCTGCTGACACTTGGGCCCACCATCAATAAATGACAATCATCTACAACACATCGCTAAACATAAATATCATATCGACTTTATAGAAAACTATCAAAAATTCGTCCAATATTGAAACCGGGAAGACCGAAGAACGATTCCGGCTCTTACAGTCCAGTCTCCCTTATATATGTTTTGTCGAGAATCCTGGGAAACTGGTCCTAAAACTTATTTGCCCCTCTCCCACAACCTACATTCCTACATGCCTTCAAGGAAGGATTATCAACAACCTCCTTCCTAACAACACTACTGAAGTTCATAACTGAAGGACACAAGAACAAGCTAAAACAGGAAAAATCGGTCATTCAAAAAGTTCGAGTCTGTCCTAAAGAAGATCCTCATACAAAAATTATTGTTGATAAAAATTGCTGCACCACTTAAGTCATAGATAACAAATTTCTTAAGTAAACGCCGAGGAAAAGAGTGCTTCGGAAACAAGTGTTCCAGATCGAGATTGTTACCCAATGGTGTACCCCGGGGATCTCCTTTGTCACCAATCCTCTTTAATTTGTTTCTGAATGAACTCCCTGTTCCTATGAATAATAATGACGTGCCACTTTCTTATGCCGATGACATAGTTGTCGCACCTAGGACGTAAACGTCGAACATGCTAAAGAAAGATTACAAGGAATACTAAATAACATATATGAATGGTTGTGAGAAAATCAATTAAATTCATGTTCCGGAAAGTCAACAGTCACTCTATCAACCTGTGCAAATAAGATCAATTTTGTAAAAGCCTTTTTGGAAATGTAGAGGAATTTATCCGCCAGGTATTGAGACCCTCTACAAGCAGTATATCGAGCCAACAATATGCTATGCATGTGCTGCGTGGGGATCTAACCTGTCGGCAACAAACCTAACAAAAATTCAAGAGATCCAGTCAAGAGCAATAAAGTTACTGGAAGAATATACAGATAAAGAAATTGCCCCCAGAACATTTGAATCTCTCATAGAGGCAGCTGTAGGCATTTTCAGAAGAGGAGAGAAAAAAGACCCCCGTCCGTATAGAAAATGTGTGGGGTCACGGTCGGAGTATCGAGAAAAAATATTATTGAGAGATGCCGGGATCACCTGAATATTAGTTGGTGGTTAAGAATGTGTTTCTTTGGGTTAAATAATAATAAATAAAATACTTATATCGATTGCCCAGCTTTTCGACCGTTATTCAGTGATATCAGAATCCAGACGTTCGCGGTTTTCAACTTAATTTTCAGTGTTTTAGGTGTACATCCTACAAGACATCCTAATAGTCGCCAGATATCGGTTTGCATGTGTACTTTTGTAGATTTCACTATTTGAGATTATGTTAAACCAATCTGGTAAGTAACATCTTAAAAGATTCCAGCCTTCTCCCTAATCTTTTTTGCTCTCCAATTCCCAACGTTAAGGGCTTCAAAAGTTGTAAAACTGAACATCGAGTTATGTGGATTTCTTTCTACTTATGTTGAGTCCGTCTTGTCTTTGTTAACACTGAGGGACTATTTTCTAGGTAGATCAGCCAAAAATTAAGTATTCGATCAGTCTCTCCAGCTTAACAGAGATCCATCATCTCCGCATTAAAGTCACTTACACAGCCAACCTAAAGAAAGTCTCAATCCCTTATAAGAGTCAATTCTCAGGATGACGGTTAATATTCCTCCCAAGGGACTTTTGCATATTAGTCACTTCAGCAGAAACTATAGCAGATACAAAACTCCCACTGGTCTTCAATAATTACTTGACCCCAACTACCAAACCAACACTTAAATCCAATAACCTCAGAGAGTACGTAGAATCCTTACTGACCTCCAAAGAATACTCCGAATAATCTCCCCTCTGGCGAAAAACCGAATCAGGACTGAAGGAATTAACGACTTTGTATCCGTTTCATATGGGTCCTTGAAGACAGCAAAATACTTAGGGTTCCTGAGATCATATATCCAAGGAACCCTAGGTCTTTTACATCTGTGCTCAATGTCATAATTAGTGCAGACCCTTTCCATACGGTGAATAAAAATTCTTTGCCGTATGAAGGATCATAGATGAACCAATGTAAGCACATTTTTGAATAAAATAGCTATCTCATAAGCTAACCTTAACTGTGTAAAAAGGCATTTTTCAAGAAATGATCAAAACAAGGACTAGTTGGCTAACATATTAATTGGTAAAGGTTGAAAAGGAGATGCACCTCTGCTTAAATTAGTGTTTATTTAGCTATCAGCTGACTTCTCCGAAGTGTCATGAAGCAAGGTCTTTATGGATTTCTCATGAACAGGTACATTCTTGAATTCAAATCGGTCTAAATTTTACAGTCAGATTCTTTTTCAACCGATATCTCAGTCCTCTTGAGTGCTTGACCCAGGAATGCGAAAGAATGAACCCTTTTGATACTTCAGTTATCAATCTAGATTGTATATCTCCACTTCAATCGATAAATCAGCAATATAAATTTAAAAATATGGAGGTCAGTCAGTCGGGATTACTTTTAGTGGGAGACTAACAAGTTGTCGTTCTCTGGGAGAATACAGTTCAGTGTAATCCCAGATATTTTATTTCGAATAGTCATTGTATCCAATGTCTTCCGAATCCACCATGAAAAGGGGACGAGAGGCAGTGAGGACACTTGAACTCCGTCAAGGCTAGTCGTCTTTAAAGAGGTTATATCTCGCATAACCACTGATTTCAATAAGTCTTCTACCACGTTGACCTCATATCCTATAAAATGGGTAATTTGTAAATCAATGGTGTTAATTCCAAAGTTGATAGGAGATTATAAGTCAATACAATAATATTTCGTAATTTATGCATATTGAGGAGCCCACTTTTTCCAAACGAAAGATAACAGCTAGAAAGATCTAAATACCTTCCAATTCATTGTAGTTTATATATAACTTCAGCACACCTCCCGATCCTGTGTATTACGTTGAAAGAATATACGGGAAGTATGCTACCCTAATGAACCAGTATATCTCAAATAACACTGATAATTAAATATATTACATAATTCTAAACAAAACTCCTTGCTCATACTGAGGACGTGATTAGAAGCACTCAAACATATCACCAACTTTTGGAATTCAAATGGGAGAGGACAGATGGTCCAACACACCTCAAAAATACCCACGACTAGATTTCTACTATTGCCGGTAAAAAATATTGCTGTCAGCTTCTGAGACATTAATGGAAGCGACACTTCCCTAGTCCAACATGCGGGGTTACAAAACTATATAAGCAAAATAGATTATTTATTCGGCGGTCAGGCTAATCTTAAATTATGAAACAATTTTGAACTTAACTTACTTTACTATTCCCGGGCAGCAGAAAGTGTTGCCCTGCTAATAACTCCAACGTCGCTAATGCCCCCACTCCCTGAGAAGTTTTGAAAACGCAAATTAGGCCATAATTTTCACGAGGTTTAAAAATCCATTAGCCGGTTTATCTTACCAAGGATCTGATCACGATTATTTATTTATCCAAGTTTTTGTAGTTTTTTTATCATTGGTTGTTGGGGTTAGTTGCTGAGAACTTCAATCTATAAATTAGTAAATTTTGAGACCACGAGGGTTGGTCCCCACGCAAGAAAAGGTCGAAAATTTTATTTTCATAAATATTGCCAGCAACTTTCTGGAGACATGGAAAGTTCGCTCTAGAGATATGAAATCTCGTATTCAAAGTACGAAACGGAAAGCGCTCTTGAGTTTGAAGAAAAGTTCGTCCACTCACAGACGGGCGTCCAACAAGGAAGCCCACTGGGATCTTTTTTTTCTTTGATAATCTACAAATATAAAATCTCCCTTCAATTTGTGGTACCTAGATGATGCTATAATTGTGAGTCCCATTGACGTCATGTTCGACGACTCCCATATTGCCTTGCCCTCTCTACGGGAGCTCGAAATGACAATGAATTTTACCAATACAGAACCAATCAACATCACCATAGTTGAAAACTACTTCGCTTCCGTTGCTGTTCGACAAAAATCACTTCGTAAAGTTAACTTGTATGTCAGATTTGATATTTCCTGGTGTTCCTTCGGTGGTGATGAATTAATGGATGCTTTCTCAGTGAAAGAAAAGTATCTCGGTTCCTTGTCCTTAAGATTGACGAAATCACAAAAATATTTATTTCATCAAAATAAATATAGTTTCTTTGCAATCAATATGATTGTCCACTATAACAGCACCACAGTCAGTCAAGAATACAATAAACTCCTCCTCCGACAAATACCCGAGCATTCTCCCGGCTGCCTCAACAGATAATTTAGGTCTGTAACTACACATCAACACATCACTTACGATCGACATATCATCTCAAACACTTTCTTTCTAAATGACTCCACAAACCAATCCACCACCTTCTTTCCAACCCCGGGAACTCTCTGTAGACTCCAAAGAAACCCACTAAATCCTTAGTCTCGTACGCCCTCTGTAGTCTCAAAGCTTCCTTCACATAAAGATCCTTCCTCTCCTCCTTCCCCAAGCAGGAGATAGCCTCCATCAATCCTTAAATAAGTCACATGTCAACCAGCATTGTGATGTGTGAAAATACAATTTAAAATATAAATGCTCATTAATTCCCCACAAAACTCACCCCCATAAAGAGCTTTCAACTGAGTAAGGCATTGCCCAAACTCTGTCCAATCCCCTACCATCAGAGCCATGCGTACGTGGGTGTCATACACAGCAATAGTGAACCCATTACGAATCCCCTGAACAGTCAGGTCCTGCCGAATGGACTTGAGTTGATCAGAAACGTACGAATAGTTACGTTCTTTTTCCCAAACTTCCTTAACAAGCTCCAAAGACTTTCTGAGGACTCCTTCAGGTCTAACTTTGGAAGGATCAATCTCCTAATGGTAACGAAAGAAGGAAACGGAAGTGAGGCGAAAGTAATCCTTCTCCAGATCAACACACGTTCCCACAATGTCTCCAGAGTTTGTAAACCCAGAGGTTGAGAGATCCAATCCCCTTGATAAACGGGAGAGACGATTCTGATGGCTTGACTGAGCAGGTTTTTTAGGGAAAAGAGAACTTTTTATACATAGAATGCTACCTTATATCATGTCTAGACACGTGGTCAGGCGTGTGTGTCATTTTAGCATATTCTGCGGAAAGCTTTACCAGGTTTGGAGTAAATTTGTTGTTTTTCTGTTTCTTGGTGGGTTTGAAAACTTGTAAAATGTCACACAGGTCATCCAAACAGATTGGTTGGCTGAGTTATCTCCTCTGTAAGTTCGATTAGCTCTTTGTCCCTTTTGGTCGGTTTAAACTCCACGGGAGGTTGATGACAGGATATTGTGGGAAATGTTTCATGATCAAAAAATACACAAAAAATCAAAACAGAAAAGTACAGCAAGGAAAAACAACCGTCGTCTCCCAAGTTATGCTGGACGAGCGTGACATCGCTGTCATAACAAGGAGGTCACTGACCGCGCTTCATCACAAATTCACAGCGAACAGGCATCTGCCATCGATTAAAACCAATGCGCTCGAAGTCTTCAGCGCCCTCAATAGAACAAGGTGATAACTAGCAGTCGATCCTACCTATGATGAAAAAACATCAAGAAAAAAGTGAATATAAATTAATGATGTGTAACCAATGGGTTTGACCTGCTGACCCCTACAGCGTTCTGTCTGCATCTATGGCCCCGTAGGAACGACACTGCCATCCGCACAGGTAGCTCCTCAGGCAGGGTATCTACAATTTACCCATGGTAAGAGAGTTGAGGCGAATAATCAAACAATTCGACAAATATTATATATTTGCTAGAAATAAGTAAAATCCAGGCACATAAGAGTCCACAAAAGGATAAAGGTACTTATTTAGATAACAGAAGCCACCATCCGACATCAAAATCAATATATTATCTAAAGAAGAACCAGGATAAATTTACGACGATGTGTTAGATTCTCTTAGAAAACCATATTGGTAACTCAATTACCATAACCATCTTGACCATTGTAACAACAGAACAATATTATAAATTGACAACAAAAAAGTTAAAATTTTAATAAAATTTAAACTTTAACGTAATTAACAAATAAAATAAATAAATAAGATATTTTAAATATTGCACGTGGATTTTGTTTTCATGCTCAACTCAATTAAGGTGGTAAATTTTCCGTCATAAATAGCTCAAAGAAGCAGTTCATGCATTGTTACAATATAATACAAAACTGTACAAGGAAAATAAGGACATTTTCAATTCCTCTGCAGAATCCAAAATATATGTTCAATTTTCTCTAAAGAAACCTCTAAAATCATCCAAAACCATAATTTATTGCAGACTTCCTCACAGAACTGTTCCGGAGAATCCTCAAATCTGCTTATTCCACAAAGATCTTAAGCTGTCTACAGAGGATCAGCAGGAACTCCTACAACAACAATTGATAGCTCTTAGACTAAACGAAGCTGTTGGTGTGCGTCACACAGTCGAGACAGTCAAACAAAGACTAAATAAAACAAAGTGTGGAGAATCCATTGAGGTTTCTTTGATTTTGACCCCAGATCTTCCCAATGTTGAAACTCAAACAAGAGTTCATCCCCTTCGAGGCGAAAAGGAACCTGGCTGCCTCATTTGACGTGTTTTGGGTGGACAAATCAGTAAAGCACCACGTGCGTAATTTCCTGGGGTCAAAGTTTATGATTTCTGCAAAGTAAATGTGGGTTAACTCTGAGGATCCCGATTCCCTTGAATTGTTCTGAGTTCAGTCTTCCAAGAGAAGTCCGTCGAGCTTTGTGCACTATTGGCTGTATTATTCGAGGGGGAGCTTCTACTAGGTAAGATTGGTCTTCATCTTTTAGTTCCTTCATGGTTGGAACCAGCTCGTTGGGGGAGCAGTTCTTGGCTGATAACATAATTGAAGCCTTTAATAGAATCGTCGTTAAAATTCCAGGAGGGTGGAATAACATAAAGACAGCGGGGGTGAAGTTGCACAAGTCCCCGTTACTACCATTTTATATTGATTTGAGTGAATGTTCAGCAGAAGAAGCTGTCGCTGATTATAAGAAGGAATTAGCTGTGGGGGAGCTGTCGTGTATTCCTGAGGGATCCATTAAGGTGCTAGCCAATGGAGATTTTGAGATTATTTGATTTAAAAAATTGTGTGTTGTTTAGTTAAGTTTTATTCAAAAAAGTAATTTAGAGAGAATTTCCGATATGTTGGTGCCTCTACAATCGGGAGAAATGGTTCTCCTAAACTATTCTTTCCCCTACCCCCGCATTATTGCATGGGGTGCTCCCTTGGTCTGTTGACTGTAAATAAAAGACAGGCCTGGATGGATTTTTTAACGCAATAATCTACCACGTAAAACAAAGGCTAAAAATTACGACCCTCTTCATTATCTTTCTGCTCCACCGAGGGTTTTCTGGAAAAATGTACTTATTAAATTTGGCTGCACTTAAGATCAACGAGAAAGTTCCATCCCAAATATTCTTACGGTTCGCGTTCAACCTTCTCTGGTTAACCTGACCTACATGGAAGATGTTTGTCGACCCCCTGTCAGAAATAGAACATTCTATCAAAGAAATCCTTTATGTGAGAGCTTCAATACCATTAGAAAATTAAAATTTTCGCGAAATAACATTATACGCTAAGAAATCATTGCTGATCCTTAATGTGAACTCAACATTTCTGAAAATCCCAAACGGTTAGCCTTGTGTTTGTCACTTAGGTGATGACTAGGGCGATTTTTATTTTGACTTTATAAAAACGAAATTTTGACCTAAAAATTGACTTTAAAAATTCAAAAATTTGATTGACTTTAAAATTCAGCTGAAATCACAGATATGGAGCATTTGAAGGGGATGATGCCTGAGCAGAAAGACCGTACAGGACAATCTGCAAGGATAAAGATGAGAGGCTTCTGAACCAATCAAACCAGCACAACGTGCCTGTCTAGTCATCGGAAGATGCGAATCGAGTGGCGCTTGGATCAATGCAATCCCCGTTGGTAGTGTTGGGACCCACATTGACGAGGATACTGTCCGCATCAGCATCTCCACCCGACTTGGACTTGAGATTTGCCGGACTCATAAATGCCGGTGTGGCTCCACCGTCGATTGTTATGGATACCATGCCCTCTCTTGTCTAAGAAGTGCAGGACGATTCCCAAGACACAAGGCGATCAACGCAATTGTCAAGCTGCGGGATACCCAGCCATACTAGAACCTGTTGGCCTGGACAGAGGAGACGGAAAACGTCCCGATGGGATCACAATTTTCCTATTTGAAGAGGGGTACCTTTGGTCTGGGACGCTACTTATGTTGACATGCTTTGCCCGTCCAACATTGTCGGGAGCGCGGTAGACACATTGTATGCCGCGGAAAAAAACGATGAGGGCAAAGGAGAAGAAATACGAAACACTACGCGACCGATTCGCGTTTTATCCGATTGTGTCGAAACAACTGGAGGAATAAATGGAAAATCGCTTCGCTTCCTAAAGAAACTTGGACGCCTAGCTACACTAAAAAGCCACGACGCACGTGAGACCCGTGGCTTTTCCAGTTGATCTCTGTTGCAATCGTGAGAGGCAACGCAACGTCGATAATGTCGGCGGGGTCCACTTTGGATGGATGGCCGTGTTAATGTATGATCTTAATTATTTCCATTAATTTAAAATAAAATTAGACAAATTTTGAATTTTGTTGACTTTATGAAAAATTTATCTAGAAAATTTTTTTTAATATGAAAAAAAAACTAATCTAAACTTTATTAAAATTTATAATAATGTAATTAAAAACTTTTTTAGGTTAAAAATTTCGGTCTTTAGATAATAATTTTATCAATAATTAAAATCTTTTCTGAATAATTAGTGATGTGGAAGGATATTTTTTAAAATAGCCGTATATGCATTAAGAAACATGTTGTTTTTCCATTTTTTATAGAAAAAACTTATTAACAGAAAATCTAGATTCGAGATTCAGTCAGATTCCGATTTGGAACGGAACTCGGGGTGGAACACATCAGTTTTTGGAACACTTTGTAGGATCTCTGCCAAAAATACTGAAATTTTCGATTTAAAACTGAATTTATTACTATTTTTTATTCCTTTTGAATCAAAACCACGATTTGTTAAAAAATTCTTGATTTGATAGAAAATTCACAAGGATTTTCTCTAATAACATTCTAACCTTTTCAATGACCTTCCTGATTTGAATGCTGATTTGAAGGCCTAAATGGATTGGATACACTCTAAAAGCAGTACATTGAACCTACAATTGGTTATGGATATGCTGCTTGGGTGACAAACCTGCCGCAACGAACATGATCAAGATCTACAACGTTCAAGAAAAGGCGCCAAAATATAGAGGTAGTCTTCTTGCAAAGAATTCTTAATGCGACTGGATCTATTTTTCTAGTGGAGGATTCGTGCTCGTGAACTCCGTCCTTATCGCAAATGTGCCGGAACAAGTCTGAACATCAGAAAAAGATGAGAAGACTGCTAAGGGAAGCCGGGATTACCTGAATTTTTCGTTTTGGTTATGAAGGTGTTTTTTTGGTTCAATAAATTTAAATTAAAAAGCTATTAACCAAACTCGTCTTCGATTTCCTTAAAGACATCAAGATTCTGATTTTTTCCGCGTGGCGTCATGTGGTGCTACATGGCTAATTAATTGAAGTTTTCTGTTTGTTTTGTCTGTTCCTAATCTGCCTATTCTTACTAGAGTGGCGTCATGTGATCCACCTTCTCAGGTGACGCCCAGTGGAGGACTGATACCAAAAAAGATCATTTACTTTTCCCCTTGCACTGGAAGGGTTTCCACAATTGCAAAGAATGGACGTCTTTTACCTTTTATGCTTGTTCTGTATGGCTTTTTTGAAGTTGAAGGTCCCTTCGTGAAACACTATTCTCCCAAACTAGAATTACAAATAATTCAAATATAATCTGCGAGACCTAAACGACAAGACCCTCTAATCATGAACGGCGAAAATGGCAGCTTCATTGAGGGAGCTAAAACCATACTATGAAACAAAAAATCGATGTGGTGGGTTATGCGGATGACGTGGATTTCATTTCTCTCGACATGAATGCTCTGAAAAGCCTATTGGAGGTGATGCCAAATAAACTTGCCGAGTGGTTCCTCAATGTAACTGTGGAGAAAACAGAATTGACTGAACTAGTCAGACAAAAATCCAAACTGGATGAACATTGGAGAGGAGTAAAGAAAAGAAGCTCGGATCGTTGTGGGAGATGAACAAGACGTAATTATTCTGAAAACAAATGCAAACAGTGCACCTAAAGGAAAACTGGCTAAAGCATAAGGATTGAGTACACAAACACGGATACGTTTATACAATTCACTGGTAAAACCTATTCTCTACAATGCCGGAATATGGGGACTTTCTGATACGGACAATCACAATCTAGACTCGTTCTATAGAGATCAGCTTCGACTTACTCTAGCCTCAACATGGCATTCAAGGCTCGGAAGCAAAATAGTTTATACCAGGACATCAAGCAAACCTATCTCACTAGAAATAACGGCATGCAGGTGGAGACTATTCAGACACATTCTAAAAATGAATTTGGAGGCACCAGAAAATACTTCCAAGGGGGACTATTTTGAAGCTGACGGACCTCGTTTCAGAGGGCGCCCGAGAAATACTCTCCCGGCTACGCTGGATAGAAACCTTCGGAGAGTGGGGAAACAATTAAAAGACGGGGAGGACCTTGACACCTTACGGACGTTGCCCAGGACAGGGGGAATGGAAGAAATTAATGACTCTTATTGTTTCCTGTGCTGCACAAGCTTTGTCATGACCCATGGCATCGCGAAAAATAACTAAGATTAAATCATTCATAAGCTTATTAATGATCAAATCATCCCACAATAAAATAGTTAAATGACAACTAAAAAGAATGTATCACGAAATCAACCTCTCCTACGTTATGACTCGTTTTTATTTTGTCTTAAAAAAGGATCCCAATAGACAGCGAGGAAAATGTCGATCTAGTAAAAAACGAGTCATTCTCTCAAGTCAAAAGCTGCTAAATCCTTGGAGAAAGTTATGAGGGAACGGTTGTGAGGGATCGATTACCGATGATGTCTAGGGAGATTGAGAGAACCCTGTTTGACCTTATGGGGGACACTTGGAAAAAATATTTTACTAAACTTAGTTCCCTCCTATTTAACATGCGAAATAAGTCGAATACAGTATTAGTGAGGTCTCAGAGTTATGTATTGTTTGAAAGAGTCATTAATGCGGACATACCCCTGAGTCAACTGGTTGGACTGACCACAGCGAGCAAGGAGTTGACTCCACAGAGAAGCAGAAAAATTGATAATTTGAGATAGTTAGGTCACATGAATAGAATCTGAACAGGATTAAGCAAATGAGTGAGGTTTTTACCCCAATGATAATTCACAAAGGGGAAATTCTGTTGGAAGATTATGACATGAATGTATTAAACCGTAAGAGCTCCTATAGGATGGTTACGTCACTATGGAGGACATTTTCTATTTTCAGATGTTCATGACACATATTTTGGGAGCGAAAGCTACTATGGTCCCCAGGAGGTTGTTTATTTTGTTGATTTAGTATAATGCCGGACAACCTAAAAGTGTGAGCGGATTCAGTTGCAGCATGCCTTTGATTACATTGGATCGCTTGGCCGTGATTGGGAAGCTGTTTCTTTCTTTGACTGACTTGTATGTCTCACCATATCCGTTAGAATCGGCGGATCAGCTTATTAGTAGTGTTTATGGAAGATCTGGTTGGTTTTGTGATATATGTAGTTGATAGTGGACCTTTGATAGTGTTTGGTATTTTGAGAAGTACTGTTATCCCTTATATCCACAAATAAAAGTACCAGAGATACGAGTTAAGTTGAGTTTCTAATTGTCCTAAATTTAGCCCATAAATATTTTGCTATGTTTTTGTAACAATTATCGTCTCAGATTTTAATTTGTATGCTTTTATTGTATTTGCTTATTATTTTAAGGAAAGATCTGACAAAATATATAACAAAGCTGAAACCTAGAGAGAACATCCTAGGTGATGTTCATGTGGCTTATTTGTTGATCAAAAACATGATGCCCATAATGTGAGGTTATATAAATGATGAAGTCATCGTTCCCCAATATATAATTTTTCCACATTTTCTTGTTTAAAAACTCCTCTCTATGATCCCTATTTTTAAATTCATCCAAAAATCAGTATTGTTCATTTTGGAAAAAGACTTAGAAATGTTACTTTTTTAAACAGCCATTTTATTGAACTATTTTATCATAGTGCTTTCCATCTTCAAATATCATTCTACATTATATGAGAATACAACAAATACCTCTCACTCTCTTCAAGGATAATTTACTCAGATCAATAATAAATTTATTGTATTCTCTCAGCAGAACAATATTTCATGAGTTTTGGTTTATTTACGTTTGACACAAACTCGCTTTCCAGACTCTATGATTATCAAACAAATAAGAATTTTACTCTTGGTGTCATAAAAAATCAAAACAGCAAGCAAAAAATTAAATTAATCAAATAAATCAGTAATTATATTTCGAACTTATCATTAAAATTTAGAAATTTATTTTAAATATAAATTAAAATCCGAATTCTTAACTGTAAGCAAATTTTTTCTGAGATAAAAGACGATTGAAGGGTTTTGTTTGCAAATTAATAAAAATGTTTTCTTTAAAAAACAATCTCAGTTGGATGGAAGATTAATTTGATAAATGTTAATAATATAAAGAAAAATTTAGTGACAAATAAATGAGCAACAAATCATTCAGAATAACCGATATTATGGGATGGGGGGTATATTCTAATTTAATGGGAAGGATGATAATAGACAAAATGACGATAATTCTTCAAAATACACATCCTTTCGTTTATGTGACATTTTAGGATGGAATGTAATTTATTAGTAATTAAAGGAAAATAATAATTCTGCGGACAACAATCCACCAAATCCTTAAATAATTATCTCTAATCATTAAGCTCTAATAAATACTTTATTCACTTGACAATTCATAGCATCATTATTAAATCAACGTCATTATTTCAACAACCTTGTAATACGGGACAGTTACCTTAATCGATGGTTTAATGACCTATTCCTATTGTGTTACACCACCACTTGATTGGTAAATGATATGTTTTTTTTCACCTCAAACCATAGACTGAATGGCTGACTCGTAGTTTTAGTTTTAAAAGTCAGGAAACAGGAATTGACTTTTTAGTTTTAAAATACATGTTTTTTACAATAAATATGACAAAACGAAAATATAGATTTTTGCATGTTAGGAAATACATCTATTTTGTTTTTTTAAGAGACGCTGGATGATATGCAAAAATAAAAACATTGAAATAAGAATTTGTTACTGTTTCTGAATATGGCGGAGACTTGATCATCAATTTGAATAAAATAGATTGGAGGACGTGAAATATTGAATCAGTAGCACTCTAAGAAAAGAATTTGCTGATGTGTAGCAAAATCATTTTATAATATCGAATTTATCTCTACAATATTTCCTTATTTCTTATTTTAACAGAATTTTAATAAATGTAAGTATTTTGCCCTTGCAACCTGTTCTGCAGCTGAGAAGGCGGAGAGGTTGAAACTGGTATAGTAGTCAGGTCCTACCCAATGGTTTTTTGTTCGTTCCAATCGCCGCTGAAACGTCTGGTTCCATTCTTGAGTCGTCTAGGGAATCAGATTTTTACACGATCAGATGACCCCGTAAGCGCTGCTGGTTATTTGAGCGAATTTCGCTCGCCAACCTGAGAGGGAATTGGCACGCAGTCAGGGCGGCTGCTATATGACCATTTGCTCACTTTTTTCCTTAATAAATTATTTTTTAAATAAAAAAGAAAAAAAAATTCAGATTGACAAAAAATATTAAAAAATACGTTGTAACAGCAATTTGTATTGATTTAATAGTTAAGTTTATAATGTAATGTCAATATTGAATTGGCTTACTTTAGTTCCTCTATGGGACTCTCGGAGATCCTAGGATCTCTAAAAAATTAATGTTAATAAAATATAAAAAAATACTAAATTTGAATTATTTTATTGAAATCAAATTTTTCTATACAGTGATTTATTTTTTTTGGTTAAAATAATATTTTAATAATAAAGTATCATCGGAGAACATGAGGGACGTTTCTACTGCCGATCTTCGAGATACCTTCTAATCATTCCGAAAGGAAATAGTGGAGGAGTTGATGGGTTTAAGCCCGGACATCTCATGAACCCTTTATCTCAATCTGTCAATCAGCCCCCTATACTTCTATCCAGTATAATTCTGGATCCTGTGAATGCGTTGCTTTCTTGTATTATTTCTGAATTCGGTCGCAAGCTCATATTTCTGTAAATTTAACTGCGTGGGGAAGAAATACAAAGAATTTGTTCTTTTGTAATCGGTACGTTTCACCCCCCGAGTTTTTGGAAATGAAATCATCCCTTCTGAAATGGGATTGCAGCTCTTTGCCCCCTTATCGACGATTGATTATATTGTGCAAGAAATTTCTACTCCCATAAATTTATGGTGCCTGGAGGATCAATCCTTGGAGGAAGTCCAGGGAATGCCCTTTCAACAATAACAAAATTTCCGAGAATTGTTGCAGGATTGACTTGAAGTTAACAAAGAGTAATGTGAAGTAGTTAACTTGAGCACGATTACGGAATCCTTTGTCTTCTTCAGAAAACGAATAGAGGATATTTTCATAGATATTCGAATTATGAACCACAGCTCTTTTGAGTTCCTTTGGTTTGGAATAAATAAAAATCGAATAAGGGATTCGTTAAGTGACAAAATGATGTTTCTGGACAAGTTTGCCAACGGATTGCACGTTTTTGAGACTTTTATGCTTGAAAACTGAATCCTGCTTCCTAAAATGCAAGGAATTCTCAAATTGGCCACAAATTATTTAAAAAATAAAATTTATTTTTACTAATCTTTTTCAATTACTTTATTAAAAAATAAAAATTTCAAACTAAAAATTTTACCATGTGTTCGCAAAGTTCTCGTTGCAATTATACAAAGCTTAATTTTTTTCTAAAAACTCGAAATTTTGAGATATAAAGACGAGAATAATACTAAATCGTGCCAAAAAAGTCGCTCACAGATTTTCTGATTTATTTAAAACTCGAATTTCAAGAAAAACCGTGAATAATATTCTTAATTCCTGAGATTCCATAAAAAAACATCTAAAAATTATATTCCTTCAACAAAAACATGAAAACCGTTAAAATTTCCTGAACTTGATACAACAATATTAGAATCGATGCATTTGATGAAATCTAAGGGTATTTTTAATTTGTTTATGTTAGGTGCTTTGTTGACTGATGCACTAATATCAAAAAACCACAGAATATTGCTGAAAAGTTATCAATTAATGATTTCAAGAATTCTAAAGGATTTTGCATAAATTACATGGGGAAATGATAAAAGACATGGTTTTTGAATGCATAAATTACATGGGGAAATGATAACTGACAAACAACCTGAGTTAGAAGAATTTAAGATAACTTTTAAGAAATTTCCAAAAATTATAAACAAGGCGAAATTTACAATATGGTTGAGACAGGGATTTACTAAAACTGATATTTTGATAAAAATAGTATATTATTTTAATGGTTTTTTAAATTCTCAAATTGGCCACATATTATTAAAAAACATAAAAAAATTTTACTAATCTTTTTCATAAAATTTATTTTTACCAATTTGAGAATTGGCCAATTAGAAGGACTTCACTGTGAATTTTTTAGTAACTGATGCCAACATTTTTGACCTTTTTTTACCCCAAGATCACCGGATTAGAAAAAAGTTAAAGGTTAACTACTAACTAAGTGATCCCGCTTTTCCGGGTTCTGGCTCTCGATCGGGTCGTCTCTCGAAGATCCAACAGACATTTTGACCTTCTAATTCGACTAATTTAATTAAATGAATCTTTCAGAGGATTTCCGCCATTTTAGCATAAAATAATAACTAATTTATTCACAATGAAATTTTATGCAAAAAGTAATTGATGCACTTTGACGAAAAAAACAAATAACTACACAAGGGATGCCAACTGTGCCTGAAAGAGGCTAAGAGTGAACGTTTACTTAAGGTATATCCATTTCCACGGTCAGAGTGAAGCGCATGCATTCCAAGCTTCACATCCATCCATATCCGTTATTGTAGAAAGTGACTTTATCAGATGCCGTATGGCTACTATGAACTGAGTATAACAAAAATATTATACCGTAAATATCTTAATAATGAAAAAAGAAATAAATCTAAAAATTCCATTAAAAATAAATTAATCAAATTTTTGTTCTCTTAAAAACTCTTGAGCCCTCTCTTCGAGCATTCTAACGTCTTGAATGGTCATTTGAGAGTATTCATCCTGCCAACACCAAATTCTCCGATGGTCCCTTAACAAAATCTGTGGAATGGCTAATTCATGGTAAATTAACAACCAAACCGTAATTGTGAATAAATTTCTCAATTTTATGCTCCAAAATTGGATAATTAAATTCAACCGTGCATAGTTTATAAACACACATTGAATTTGGAATATCCAATTCCTCCATCCAAGATGGGGAAAGTGGAGTACTGGTATTCAGACCAGACTTGAATATCAGTGGGTCCTCTGAGGAACAGTAGTACTCCACTTTGTCGTTACAAATGTCCAGATAAATTACCTTTGTAACATTGAGTACAACCTGTTCTGGGTCGGCCTGAAATATTCCGTCAGTTTTTCCGTTGTTTTGGTCAACCACAGTTGTTTCGACAATTATTGAAAGCTTGGAGAGAGAGGACAACGATATATGGTTTTAGTGTAGGGATAAGCATTCCAGGCCTCCTCCTCGATGTGCAGGGACTTTGGAGCTAGATAGGCCACCCAGGCTGTGATTAAGATAATTGATCTACCTGGAAGATGATCGGTTACAGCATATTTCTTAAGTGTGTACTGTCCGTTTCCCCCAAATCCGTCGGTGTAAGACTCATTGGCTAGTATTTTTATGCTGCTTCCTTTACTGATGCTATCCTCAGTGGATTTTCTCTTAATAATATAGGCAGTCCCATACCTGGTTCATGTAGAGCTGCCCTATTTGATATAAACTTGAACGTAAGGGAATTGGAATCCTATATTCCTTAATTAACATCAATTGATTTAGAGTTTATTTTATATTTAAATTATATTTTTATTTATTAATAAATAAATAAAATTATATTTCTAATTTTAATAATAAAAATTAAACTTCAAAACTCTCTCTAGTGAGAAGGAATGTCGAGAAGAAGAGAAGAGTCACTTACATTACCAGATTGCATGAATATAATTTTTGCCATATCATATACGTTTTGGCAACTGACCAAAAAAATGAGCTAAACAGGCAGTTCTGCACGTAGTAGGCTACCCCGAATGCCCTGAAATGGCTGGCCATACTTGCGGAGCTCTGCGTCGACAAATTCAGTACTACTATATTTGTAAGTGAGTTGAAGAAAATGGCTATAAACGGTGAAAGTCAGAAGAGGAGTACTGCTCTCTCCTAATAAGGAGCAGTTTGTATCCACCAATGTCTCCCGTGTTGCATCATCTTTCTGTAAAGAGGATATTACGTTAAGAGAGATATCTATTTAATTTTCTTTTTCGATGTTGAGACATTTATAGTCTCAAATGTCTATATTCCTCTTAGGGCTCGCATCTAAAAATCTGCTTCTGTGTGGTGATGAGACTGATATTCTAGCTTTTTTAACAATGAACTCGTCGGTTTTGGTATAAAATAAAGAATTTCACTAGCCTGATAGATAATTCGATATTATTTATGGTTGACACTCAATAGAATAATGAAACAAAATAAATTGCTACCGTCAGTACGTGGAGCTCCACTAGAACTAATAAAAATTACTACACTGGATAATTCAAATTTTTCTGAGTTGAATGGTGTAATTTTTAGTTAAAATCGTTAATATTTTAAAATCATAAAGTAGCAAAAATACACTCAAATGAAGTGTCATTTTAATGATATTTTATGCGACTAACTCAAGAAAAATTTAAGAAAGTAAAGGAAATCAGCAATAATCTTTACGTAGAAGACATAGGTCCACTTAACAGATTTTATCTAAAGAAACTCTCAGAAAATTTATTTTCTACGAGGAAAAGGCCTATATTTTAAACTGTAACAAAAAAATACGGTTTTTTGTAAAGAAGAACAGGAATTAGTGCTAAAAACAATAGAGGTATACTTTAAAGTCACAATTTATTAGTCACAACATAATTATAATCATTTCGGTAGAGACCGGCAATTTTCAAAAATGAGGCAGGAGTTTACAGGATTGGTAGGGATTTGATTGAGTCCGTTATCTCCAATTGTGTATTTTGTCAGGTATTTTTCCCTTTTATTTCACAGGCAAAGATATTACTTAGCACGAAACCGCCAATAACACCGACATTAGCTAGGAAACCAGGGGATCGCTATTTTGCTGACTTGACCTAAGGAGATACTCAGAAATGAATGATGAATATTCATGGGTTTTTGATATTAAAGTTTAGATTTTGGTTGTTGCGGACTCTCAAAATATGTTATGGTTGAGCTTGCTAAAAATAAACGAGCAGAAGAAATTGTATCACTCTTCCAAATTATGTTTTTTATGTCGGATCGCCATTGATCTTACATACAGACGATGGTAAGGAATTTTGCAATTCCTTAATGGAGAATTTATGCACAAAATACTCCATAAAACATGTCCGAGGTATCCAGGAAGGTTCCCTAAACTCCATTGGGAACGGCGTTGAGCTAGGCACCGCTCTCGGAAGACGCCCCCAACAACAAACAGGCACGGCGGTGTTGGTAAGATGACACTAGCAAATCTTCGAGAGAATTCCATCATATAGCATCTTCCAAGCTTCGCTGAGAGAACGAGGCAGGTTGAAAATGTGTCAAATTATTAGTGCATATTAGGCAATATGGTTTTGTTTAATAAATGGGACTTGGAATAAACCAAATCAAAATAAAAATTTCGACTTCTTCTATTAAGAATCCGACCAGGTATGTATCTTTCATGGAATGTTCGATACGGTTTTTTAAGCGATGACCTGCGTTGAAACTCAAATGACACATTTTTGCCCAATTCGAGAATAAGAAATTGAAGAAAATTCCAAAGACTACAATAGTACCAAACTAAATAATCATGTGATCCCAGCACTCTCAAACAGATAATTCAGTTCCTCCCTCGAGCCCACACAAGTAAGCACAGGACGTACAACTGATTCCTCGTAGTCGCAACGGCACGATCTCGGTTCTTCAAGAATAATTGAGGTAATTAAAGGCAAAAATGCAACTTACTATTATTTAGTCGCAAAAAGGGGAGCACCAAACCATCTAATTAAGTGATCCCGGTTGACCTCAACAGGGAACACTAGAAGGAAGTATTTAAACCATCTAGTTAAGTTTTCCATGTCGAAACTGCTGGAGAATATTATTCTGCCAATGGCTGCGTTCCAGCGTGCTTTAGATCAGGGCGATCTGCCAAAACTCACTTGAAGTCCGTTCACCAATTTATCACGTATGACTGCAGAATCTATGGCAACTATGCCACATGGCGTCGACGTTATTGTGGTGCTATGTGGTTACTTTAATTGAAGATATTGTTTCTTCTGTTCCTTCTTTTCCTTTTTGGCTCCAGGGACCTTGAATTGTTAGCGTGCGTCATCTCTGGTGGCGCCAGATATAATCCTAAATTATACCCAAAAAGGACCATTAGTCAACAACCATCAGAGGAGTTCCCCCTGGACGACACTTCCTTCAAGTCCGAGCATTCGAAGACTGCTGAGGGAGGTCTGGATCGCCTGAATTTTTTCATTCTGGCTATTACGGTGTTTTTCTGGTACAATAAATTTAAAATTTAATTTAATGAGAAAACTCACTTACTGACGGCCGTAGTATCAATCGACATACAGAAGGTCTTGTACTTCGTTTCGTGGTTACTTGTGACAAAAAACTTATGTCAAATGTACATCCGAACATGGCTGAAATTTTTATTTCCGATGCAGAGTCCACTTTAATAAAACAAATATGAGATCCTCTGTGATCCGGTCACACCTTAACTTTGTGTATCACTGACTATCCACCAACATGTTTTCTGTATGGGAGTTAAAATCTCAGTACCCTTTTTTATTAAATAAGAAATTCAAGGGTAAACTTGAGTTATTCTTCAGAGATATCCGCTTTCAATTCACGAAATGTCAAAAGATACTTGGTGTTACGTTTGAAGTGTTAATGACGTCTACTCATCATGCTGAAAAGTCATGATCAGGGGGCCTTGAAGGTGACTTTTTTAAAAGGCTATTAACAAAAGAGCCCTTCCATTTGTGACAGGCATCACCAGATTTTGTAATCAAGAATATCAACTTATTCTGGTGGTAAATCATGCGTCTTCTTTTCTCACATGAAAGAGGATTAATTGCCACTCTCCTTTTAGAGGTATCAACCAGAAACATTACCCGAGATTTCTTGCACTTTTCAAAAAACTAGAAACCCACTTGGATGAGAAGTTATCCTTGCGGTTTTTGAAAAGACGGTGACACTTCCGGAAAACGTTGCGATCACTGGCGTACGACCTGAGGCGAGTGGGGAAATTACTAAAAGCTAGGATCACTTATTATTTGATTATGACACCTTTTTCTTGATGATTCTGGAGTTTCTTAATATGTCGCCGCTCAAAACGCACAACCATCACAACACGCAACAAATCATGTGTCAATGTCAAACCACGCCATGTCATTCGATAGTAGATTAGATAATAGCACTTTCACGAAAATATTCGTAAATCTAAGGATGTCTGCATACAGAGGTTATATAAAATGAGGAATATGAAATAATCGAACGCATTATTAAAGAGCAAGTATTTCCAAGTACCAACAGGCATAATATATTTCGTCTTCTACAAATGGAATCACAAGCTCATTTGCATGGACAATGAGATGGATGTTTTAACCTCGGCATTCATAACCAGGCTCATCTGGAATGAATAAAATGAGGATCTCTGCAATAAACACTACTTCCACATCAAAAGAAGTGTCATCCGCAGAGTAATTAATTCCTGTGAAATCTGTAAGTTTTCTACTCCTTTAAAAATTTGTTTTTTTGGTAATATTTTAATAGATAAGTGATGAAAAACATCATATTGCGTTATAACCAAATGAAAGGTTCCAAGTAGATTTTATTGATCTGAAAAAATTTTATTCTGTCAACGATGAATACACATGGATGCTCACTGTAATTGATGTATATTCAAAGCTGGCCACATCAAGAAAATTAAAAAACAAATCTGGTTTTCGTTCTGTATGATAAGTCGTTAGAAGAAACAAATAATGAAGCTACAAAGTCAGTGAAATAAGTTACAAAAAATGATTTTAAATTTAGAAAAACTTTCAACTTATCCTCATAAAACCAAATTTGAATTTGCCTATTTTAAGAGGATGAACAAAAAGATGAATGTTCATCATGGTAAATACACGTTTTCTATAAGGGATCAAGTTTTATTAAACAATTAAATGTAGGTTCGAGTTTTAAAAGATTATGGAACTAATCCTTCTCTAAGGCTGAATAAATTTGAAAGTCCATTCAGTGAGAATGTAGAAATCTTAAGTTTATTATCAAACAATCGTGTAGAGGTTAGAATGTAAAAAATATTTTTAGGTTTGTTTATAAACTGGTGAAAAAAATTATTCCAAATGCACATGGTCAAGAAAATATAATTAATTTTAATGTAATAAATTATCTCTAGATTATCTTATTTCAGTAATCGTGATATTGTTTGACATGATTTTGACATATGACATTGATTGACACATTATTTGTTGCGCGTTTTCATAGTTGCTCACAGTGCGCGCAACATAATAAAATAAATTTAGTGAGGCGTATCAAAGTATTTTTTAATTTATTTAACTCAAAGACCACCAAGAAAGATAGTCAAAACTAACTAATTAGGTGATCCCAGTCTCCAACAACATCCGAACTCTCTTTGCCTGGTCTTCTGATGACCCAACCGCATTCCTTCTCCATAGAAATTCAAACGGTGTGCACTTTTTCTATAACCGACCGAAATTTTTTATAACATTTTTTTGAGTAGGTTTCCCAGTTCCTTGCAGAAACGCCATTCTTCAACGTCGCCTCTTCAGAAACGAGGCCGCCATGGAGATGTCAGTGTGGTGCATAATTTTCCGCCTGAGAGAGTTCAAACGACCAATTCTCGAAAAGGGAATAGCAAATCTCCAGGCGAAGCAGGCATATTCAATAGTAGGAACAATGACTTGTTGGTAGACCTTGTTGACGCAGCAGCAGAGAAAGAACTCTTTTTATGATCGCTTTTAATATGTTCCATTTCCGAAGACCCTTGGTAAGCACCTCCTTCGCGTGACTCGAAAACGTCATCAGAGAGTCGAAAACTACCTTAAGGATCTTCTGGGTCCGCGTAGAAGGGATAGAAGTATCTCCAAAAAACAGTTCGAGTCCATCCTTAAATCTTCTATCAGTAGTGAAAATGGTGAACTGGGAGTAAGGTGCTGACACACATAACATATTTGCAGATAGCCAGTCACATACCCGGTTTAGTTGTGACTGAACAATTGCTACAGCCACTGAAGGAGATTTATCTCTTGCAGAGAAAATTAGGTCGTCCGCATAGGATAAAAACATAGTGTCCTGGTCATTGGTAGTAGGTAGGTCATGTAGAAATAGGTTGAAAAGGAGAGGAGATAAAGGGGAGCCTTGCGGGACCCCATTGGGGAATAGTATCAAAGCATATTGTGGTTTTATTCCGTATTTTTATTAGAGTTAATTATTTGAGTGTTTAATGGACAAATCGTATAATTTAAAATATATTAATATTTTTACTGAAAATACAAATTTAATGGAGTTTTACGTTACGTAACCTCGCTCAATCGTTCATTTTCAAAAATATTATGCTTGATTGCCTTCATTTAGTTGTTATGTTCAAAATATTGGGAATTGTATCTTTTTTGTGATTTCCTAATAAATATTATAATTTCCATTAAATAAATGGCTAGCTAGTGTAACGAGTGCCGGAAAATAAGGCCTTATGGTCAGCAGTTTGAACCTCACTGCTGTACATTCCGGCTGAAGCTTCCATGATGCTTTGGCTTGACGAGTGACGTCGTCATCAGTGAATATTTCACTGCGAGACGGATAGTCTATAAAGGACTGACACGCAACAAAAAGTAAAAAAGAAGTGAAGAGCATTCATTTGTCTCCTTTCTAGAGCTGAACTATAAGTAAAATGGCTTAGCGTAAAGTGGAGTCTCAATGAAAATGAAAAAATTCCAAAGACCACGGCAACATCAAAGTAAATAATCACAGGATCCCGGCACGTTCCAAAAGAGACTTCAGCTTGTTATCTCTTCCGGACCCGCGCATATACGGCCGTATAACGGAAATGGAATGTGGGTTTTAACAATGGAATATTACCTCATGCAATTGAAATAAAATATTTTCTTATATGATGAAATATTAATACAGACCACAAAATATATACCAGAACCCCTCAATTCTTGAAAATGGGAACTTTTTGACATTAGATAAATAAATAGTGGTTTCTGATAGTCCCAACAACATCCTAACGAAAAAAGTGGTTTCGAATAAAAGAATTAAAATGTGGCATTTTTTGTTTAATTGTTATTTGACGAAATTATGTTGACTATAAATAGAATGAAATTAGCTAAATATGAATGGAATTGGACGATCATACTCTTACAGTCAAACACGAAACATGGACTAAAAAATTAGACTTTCTTATTTGCGCCATGGGACTTTCCATTGGATACGGGAACGTCTGGCGATTTCCTTACCTTTGCTATAAATATGGAGGCGGTATCCACTTTATAGACCGTTAGGTGCTTTTCTGATAGCATATTTCACCTCTGCCATAATCTGTGGAATCCCAACTTTTTACTTGGAATGTTTTCTTGGTCAAATCACGAGAAGATCAGCTTACATTGCGTGGAAGTTTTGTCCTATTTTGGAAGGTACTTTACTGAGTGATATCCTTAAGGTCTTGGATTAGGATTTTTGATGGTGAACCTTTACCTGGGAGTCTATCTGGTTGTTATAATGTCCTGGGTGTTTTATTATCTGGGAGCCTCGTTTATCAATCCTTTACCTTGGACGTACTGTGATGAGACTTGGTCCACAAACCGATGCATGACCAACTTTACAAACGTCGTAGAAAATTCATCCTATTACACTGATCCAGTGAATGAATACTTCCAGTTGTTGTGACTAATAAACGATAGAAATAAAGTTTTACAACTTACTCCTACAATTGATGACGTCGGGGGACTCAATGGTCCATTGTCTGCATGTCTGTTTATTTCTCTTTTTATATGCTTTTTTGTAATCTGGAAGGGAATAAAAGTATCAGGAAAAAGTTGATTTTGTATTTTCAAACAGATTATGTATTTCACTGCTTTGGCTCCATTTTTTTTAATTCTCGTTTTACTAGTCAAAAGCTGCTTACTGGAAGGATCATTTAATGGAATAAAATATTACCTTTCCCCTGATTTTAATCAATTGAGGAGTCTGGATGTATGATTTGGAGTCACTTTAGGTTTGGTCCGATGCTGGAGCTCAGATCTTCTACTCATATGCTCTCGCTTCAGGGGTCCTTACATCCCTGGCATCTCACAACAAAATTTGATCACAACATTTTCTTGTAAGTGAGATTATTTATTTAGTGATTCAATTCGGGTGCTCAATCGTGAACTCCTGCTGCAGTCTTCTTTCAGGATTTGTGATATTCCCAGTTCTTGGATTTATGGCAAATCGCCAGAATGTACCAATAAACAAAGTCACCAATTCTGGTTATATTTACAATCTACGTAAGGTCCCAACCTTGCATTTGTCGCCTATCCACGTGCTTTGGCAGAATTGAATGGAGCAAACGTTTGGTCATTTTTCTTTTTTCTTGCTTTGATTTTTATTGGAATCGATAGTGCGGTTTCTAGTAAAGTTATATTTCAGTTTATTACTCTCGAAACGAGTGTTCTCTCAATCGAGGATATTTTAGAAGGACGAGTGAAAATGAAATATCAAAAAGAAATCGTTACTTTTCTTGTATGTTTCGGATCATTTATTTTTGGACTTTCAATGACCACAAAAGTTATATTTTATTTCACTTTAGGGGGGAATGTATGTTTTCCAGGTTATCAACTACTTTCCGATCAGTCAGGTCCTGATTCTTACGGGATTTCTGGAAGAAATCGCAATCCTGTGGATTTATGGTATCACACGTAAATATCTTAGGTTACGAACGATTACAAAATGATTTAAAATTTCTTGGTTTAAAGACTCAGGAAAGTTATTTAAAGTAGTAACAATGGTGATTACTCCCTCATATGCATTCGTAATACTTTAACAGGATTTGTAGATTATCTTTGTCCTTAATGCGATGGGATCAAATGCTGTTAGTTACGGGGATTACATATTTCCCCCGTGGGCCTCAGTTGTTGGTTGCTTCTCACAGCTACAGTCATTAGTCCAATTGTTTTGGTTGCCTTTTACAACTACTACAAATTGGATGAACCAAATTATTATAAAGTTTTCATTTTATTTTATTTTTAGAGATTTTTGTTGATGTTTAAATGCAAAAGTCTCATTAATGATAAGATTTTGGAATCAGTCAAAAATCGAAATCAACAAATTAATGGAATTTAATTATTAATATACTAATTAAATTTAATGGAATTTTTATTGTTAATTTTTATTGTATTCTTTGTCTGTCAGGTAATTAACATATTTGTATTTCTTTGTAGTTGAGGTGATGACGACGCCTCTATTGCACTATGTCTTATTCGTATTTCTTACCGACTTCTCCTTCACTCTGGGATCTTTCAATTGTAGAGGACTTGATCAACCTTACAAGAAACACAAACCGGTATGCGATCTACCAAATATGACGTCTCTGCTGTCTACAAGAAACAAAATCGACCATACAATGTACAGAACTGTTTGGAAAATCCACCTTTTTATCTTCTCGTCGGCCTGCCGACATTATGGTCTCGGATTTGCAGTCCATCAGGACCTGATTCACTACGTTACAAGATTGTGGACAGCATTTGATATTATAATGGAAATGGCGGACGACCTGGACTACTAAGAGAACTAGTGCGCAACACATGATCGAAGCTGACGGAGAGGATGATACGGCACAAGGAAAACTTAACTAATTTTATGTTTTCTTGGGAGTGCTTTTTAATAATTTCTTTGTAGGGTAATTGGCATTTGTAGCTAACAGACCCGACTTATTCTCCTTACCAAGCAACTACCAGATAGATTGCTTGGTTGTAGCTACAGGACAAGCGAAAAAATGCCTACCGTTCCCAAATTTCTTTAATCATGTTGGTGGTGTTGAACCTAACACTGGATTCATGCCATTTTAGGGAAAGTTAAAAACTGACCAGTTAAACATAAACGGACTACAAAAAATGTGTTGACATGCAGAACTTCTAGCACAGTGATACTCAACCTTTTTTCCGCCGCCCATGAGTTAAATAAAGTCGAACATCTCTTCAAAAAATTCAATTTATTTCGCTCACTTGTCAATAAATAATTAACTGAGAATACTCCTCTCTCAAAAGATATGAAGTTGGAAGCTGAAAGATTATCTGAGAGATCGAATACATAATGTTGGAAACTGTTCTATAATCTTCGAATTCTGTCAAAACTGAGGTATTTGAAAGTTAATTCCATGAGGTGTATTATTTTTGAGGTCCATTAATTAATCTCTCAATTCGGATCCATAGATTTGAATGGATCAACCATCCACGAGGAATATTAAAATTAATCATGAAAAAGTTCAGTTATGAGTGACGATAAGTGTGATGTATAAATTTCAAACTTCAGGAAACTGACAAATTTGATTTTCAATAAAGTCAATTTATCCATAAAATATTTTATTATTATTTAAGCATCCTTAATTGTTACATGATCGCCTTGTGAGATCGAATATTCCTAAAGGTAGTCTTAATTCCTACTAGCCTCATTAAGCTTAGAAAAAACCCAAACTCAATATTTATTTTGATTTCGTCAATTCTTCGACGGATGGAGTGGAATTTTTCATGATTTCTGATGAGACCCACAACATCCGGTAATATCAATTTCAGTAATGGAACAATCACTGACTCTCGAATCATATAGGAACGGTCTGTTTTTGTGACAAATTAAGATTTTTTATAGGGGTTTCTAATTTTTATAAAATTAACTAAAATACTAACTAAGAGTGTTGAAATAGTTCTCCCTAGTTTTTCAAAGTATTCGATAGGTTTGTCAAGTCTAGAAAATGCTTGCTTCGCAATGTGTAATGGTCTTGAGGTTCCATTGCTTCGTTTGACAAAGTAATATTGCTTATTAGGCAATAAAAATCTCACCACCCAAATTGAGAATTTCACCGCCCAAAATTAAAAATCCCAACGCCCAGGTTGAGAAACACTGTTCTAGCACAATCATCGTGTGGACATTGCCATTTTCCAAAAAGCATCGAAAACTAAGACTTCATACTTCAAGGACTATTCTGTATTATGTTCAGACTGCGCCTCCAGCTCAGATGGGAGTGGTTTTCTTATTCTTGTGCACATTAAATCTCTCATATCTGAGGATCCTCATATGGAAATTTCATCTATCCGGGTCAATACCAATAAGATTTGAATATCAGTTGGTCCTTTGAGGGATAATTTCCTCACGCGACCGAGACGTATCCGTCCTCCAGCAAGAACATATTGACAAATATCTTCTTGGATGGACAAAATATCTCATCATTCTTTCTAACGAAAAGTCATCACTAACGTTTTTCGAAAAGTCATCACTAATTTTTTTTGTGAATTCAGGTAGGATTATCAGAGTTAAGAATTGTTTGAATGTAAGTTTAAGGGTATTTTATATCTCAATTTGACTCCAGAAATAGCACAGAAAGTGTTTGGCCTTCAGATAATAAGGTTTACGTGAGACGAAAACAAAGAGATTAGCCATAAATAACCCCAAATATTTTTGCGGTTTTCGTCACAGAAAAAACTTTTCTTCACTTTAGATTTAACATTAAACTCTCCGATTCCTTTTTTTTAAATTCACCCATCCTTGGTTTGTAATTGAAAAAAGTCTTTTTTTAGCATTGTCTCGAGTGGGATATTTTGATATACAAAGGGTGTGATTTGATGGAGATCATTTATGAGGTCAAGGATGAAAGTTCAGAAGAACATCAAGTGAGATCTGGATAGGTATTTTGATTTCCTAGGCGTAAAGCTGTTCTTGTGTATGAATGTGAATCACTCAGGTATAGGAGGTTTTCCAATTCCGTTGTGACCTCTTGAATCTTAACTATCGCAGGAGAGTTGTAGAGATCTTTTCGTTGGAGTTTTCAAAAACAATTAAATTTCTGATGGAAAAAAGCCTTAGAAACAACTAGATGGATGGGGGATGTATAAATTCACGGCAGCATATGTTGAGTTATATAAGCTTCAAGTGGGTGTTACTAGAGTCCCTCCTGTTGATGAAGGAAATTATGTCCTGCACTTAGCACACCTTTATCGTTTGAAACATTTGTGCAATCCGCACGTATGCACGAGAATCCTTTGAAAAATAGACATGTTGAGAAAAATCTAAAAAAGAGTTCGCCTATTTACAGGAGATTGTTAATTATAGGGTTTCCTGACGTCATTTTCCCACCAAAGTGACTGGTCAAAAAGTTCTGAAATGGATATTCCCTAATTAGACATAAATGACCACAAACCTCATAAATAGTTCAAAGGGTGTGGCAAATATATTAATACTTTACTACGTTTCCACCAATCACATTCCTAATCAGACATGTCAGAGTCCCTAAGTTTTATCTGTTAAATGAGACCGGCAAAAATCACAAAAAGGCCAATCACCACTGTAGCATAGCTATAAACTAGCAAATGGATTAAACCAACCCTATTACAACCAACAGAAGCTAAAATCTTAAAACCTAAAAAATGTGAAAGGAAGATATATAAAATATATCAATGAGTATTACTAAACAGAGTAGCAGGACTCTGTTCGTCCCCAATCTTAACCCAATGCCGGTACACCACCGAAGAAGCATTATTGATGATTCCCCTCAGTAATCTAGTCCCATAGGGGTCATCAGTCAGACATGAATGTGTCGTCCTCATTGACAGGAAACTACGAAACCTATTAACAGCTACCACCACAATCCCGCATTTCTACTGTTAAAAACGACAATACTTTAAAACACGAAATGTGATGATTTACAACGCATTTCGTCGATATAAAGGGATGGGCCAAAGCATTTGTGGCTACTGTTCGCTTACTGGGATCACCCTCCAACAGTCTTCGAATCTAAATTCATGGATTTCATGTACAAAGTCACAAGCTGTCTCACTGACTCCGGAATGCGACGGAAACTCGTAATCCACATCAAGAATCCTCCGATTATGTTGATTTGTGGGTTTTGCCGGTACCGCCTGGTTCGTTTCGGTGGAGTCTCCATGCTTCTCGCTTCCGTAGTGAACGGAGCCTGTCCAAACAATCTATAATTCTAGATAGGCAAATACAGTGTGAAACAAATGATCCCACAGGCCCAGACGTCGACCTCTCGGCCATATCCCGGAGTATCTTGATCTGTCGAACAGCGGACTAATTCCGGTGCCATGTATAGAACAGTTCCACAGATTTTGTAAATCTTTTCGTGTTTTCTTAGAATCTGGGCAAATCCAAAGTCAGAAATGACAATTTTGAGGTCCGCAGTTAAGAGAATGTTTTCGAGTTTGAGGTCCAGGTGGACGATGTCGATAGAGTGGAGAAACTCAACTCCTCTGAGTATCTGTTCCATAAAACCCCTATTTTTTCCAGAATAAAATCAACCTGGTTTTCTTTTCGGAAAAGGTCACGTGCTTCGTCTGAAGATCAAAGAGCTCCCCACCGGGACACCTAAAAACTAATTTTTGCAGTAAAATTACAGCTGTAGAACCAGAAAGGCGTAGGTCTCTGACTCGAAAAAGTCGTGGAGTTGAACTAAAAGTCATGTGGCTGATATACTGATTTCAGGGACTCCCTTGCATTTTTTGAGCAAATTTATCTCGGAAAATGCGGCTTTGCGGTAAAATTCAGTCTCTTCTTCACTGTCACGTGCGATATTAAGATCGATGATCTTGGCTGCGAATTGCACCCCATTTTGACGTTCGATAACTCGGATCACACTGCTGCTGGCACCGCTGTTGAGGTTAAATATAAACAGACTATCCCAGGACGTTCTTAATCTCATACTTTGAGTGGAAAGTCTTGGCTTCTTTGACATTAGAGATAATTGGCAGATCAGTCTTGATATCATTATTCATTCCCATATTCCCATAAAATAACTGACTACAAGAAATGCATTTGTACAATATCTAAATTATTTAAATTCTAAATTATTATTAAAATATTTAATTTCATAGTGACTCAATTTAATATGTTACATCAATAAATATTTTTCTGCGCAATTTCAATCAATGAATATACCAATGGAGTCGTAGGTCCTAATTCCGAGTCTATGGCCTTTAGAGCACTTCTACTCGACCAACTATGAAAATTTGAGAGGGCTGTTAATCTACCAATCAGCCTCCTTTACAAAACCCTTATCAAATCAAAAAACAACTAGAAGATTCCGATCTCGTTATGGAGAGAGGTTCGAGATTCGACCTCTTACTTGTAGTTTTAGGATCACTTGCTGAAGACATTATTTTTTCTAACCGATCGCGGTGCAATAAATATTGTGTTTTTTTTTGTGGTGAAAAATGTATCATTTCTGTTACCTCGAATCTCAATAGGTGATGCTATCTATCTAATAGTCTCAATCTCATATTAAATGCTCGGCTGTAAACATGTGTCGGAGCTGAAGACTCAATTTGGAGAGTAATTGACGATTAGACAAAAGGAGAATAGTCTCAGAACAACCGACAGCTCTCAAGAGGGGAGCAGGATCTCCGAATATTGGTCGCTTTAATATTTCCCTGTTGAAATGTTTTAACGGTTTTATGTCTTTCAGTCGATTCATCCCAGAGCTGTTGGTAGACAGCTCTGATGAAGTCACTTTGTTTCTTAAGGAATTCTAGTAGTAACAGCATAAGTCACAAATCCAATTGCTTAATCACTCTTTTAAGAAATAAAGTTAACATAATTTGTTGCCAATTGGTATAAATATTTTCTTATCTAGTGACTCTTTGAGTGAAATAGTTACTAAGTCCTTTGTAGAATCTGATATTCTCTTGCATTGTTTGAGGGTGTTATCTTCGGGAAGATGATGATGCTAACTCATCGATTATCTGTAAGATAAAATATTTTGCGATCCAATTATTGTTGATATTAGCTACAAGTATTGAAGATATTTTCTTCTACATCTTCTAAACTGTTGCCCAAAAATGAGACGTTGATCTTCAAAAATAATTGAATAATTCTGTCCAGATGGATAAGTTGACTTGAAAATGTTAATTATTATTTTTTATTAAAATAAAAATGATTGATAGTTTTAAATTTTAACGACGCTTTCATAAAAAAATGTTAGAGTGGCGTCATGTGGTTCACCTTTTGTGGTGGCGCTTAGTTTCGAATAACACCAAAAAGAACCATTTTCTCTTCCCCATCCAGACTCCTCGTATGCCTTGATGGTATACCTCAACTGGAAACTCGAGATGTTGTTAAATAAAAATGGAGTGGGTCCACCTCCTAGTTCTCTACAGGACCAAACATACCTGTCGGATCTCTGGGACTGTCAGCTCTTGGCTGCAACGTTTTTGTCAGCGGTTTCTTTCACTCGAAGGGACCGGGGGTGAATAAAAATGTACTAATGAATATCGGTCAATTAATAAAGTAGGCAGAAGAAACCTATTTCATAATAATAAAGCTGAACAAATTGTATTTTATCATGACTTAGATATCTCTTACAATTATAAAAATGTGGGCTCCTCTTTAAATAGTTTCCACCACAACATCAAAAATCGTCATGAGTCTCTTAATAAAAATATAATTATCATTTTAATTAACCACAGTTTCCTATCAATACTCAGAGGTTAAGAGATAATTGTATCAAATAACTACAAGTTAGACTAAGAAATGCCAATGAAGACACCGAAAAGAGCATTCATCCCACTGTTTGGTCTTAGCATGATATTTACTGCTACTTAAAATTTAGTGTTAACCATTTCACTTATAAATTATAAAGATTTAATAAGATTTATTTAAAAAAGCAAAAACATTTTAGCTTCTACATGAGTCAGGAGTTGGGGGATGACCATGAAAGGCTTCGAGCAACTCTAAAGTTGAAGCGTACAAAGCCATAACAGTAATAACAACCCCTCCAATGATGACCACATAGTTCAGCACAGCTTTCCACCTGAAAATCCCAAAATGTTCATATTCCCCGTGAAAAGTCATCAACTCGATAATGGCCGGTAGAATCAACCCCAAAGAGATCCCACAGAATGCTCCAAACACAGACATCATCATCGAAAGGTATGGTATCCCGATTGAAGTCCCCACTAAAATAACCCATCAACAACGTGCTATCAACATCACCAAAAGACGGACCAAAGTCTCAAACTTGTAGTCTCCAACACGTGTTATCACTCCCATCCAAAAGGGAGATCGGTACATCTCCACAATAACCAATCTTATCAAAATATAAAACTGCAGTCCATAGGAAACGAACACACTGCACATAAACATAGCACGTGTAGACAGCGATAGACTAAAAATGAGAAAACAAGGGTTACGTGTCAGTTAAGGGGAGGTTCAAAGCTATAAGGCCGCACAATTGATCCCCAAATCTCATAGTCCCCAGAATTTGAAGTCCCCACGTGACAATGACCTGAAGGGAGATACATAAATTGTATATTCCCATGAAATAGTGTTTCCTTTCCATGTCAGAATATAAAGGGAGGACCAACGTTATTCCTTCGATCGCGTAAACCGCCGCTCCGGTAAAAATGGCAAATCCTCTAAAGTCCCCGACAAGTTTGAGTGTGGCAAACTCACTAATACCAACACTGGAGAAATAAAAGACGAGGATAATGCCGATTAATGAGCAAATATTAGCGAAAAGGGAGAAATAAGAGAGAAATTCCAATTTGTGGATAAAAATGAAGACCATGAGAAAACAAGTGACGAAATAAAGTAAACATTGAGGGATAAACCATTGGGGTGAAATTGGTTAATAATCTATAATAATATTAAGGACTACCTGACTGATGGTGGACCCAATAAAAATGATATAAACTGAATTTGAGCCAATTTGGAACAAAAATATTATAGAATTAGTTGCCAATCTCGCAAAACTTCCAAAGGACTTAAAAGGAGACTTTGAATTCTGGAATGAAAAATAGACCAAATCCCCCAATTCAAGATGGGAACAACCCAATTTTTGACAAACGTGGAATAACAATATATGAGCGTTTTTACCTGGTAAGAATTTATAATGCACAACAGAGCTACGACTGGCATGGCAATCTAATTAATCAAACACACAAAATACGGCTATTCCTGCTCTATTGGCCATGTAGGGAGCAGCCATTATACCAGATCCAATCATAGACTTGACCATGTTTAAGAATATTCTCATGTCCCTAAACTGACTTTGGTAAAACTAACGAGGTTCTTGTTGGATTCTCATATCTTTGGTTTAATGACTGACTTTGCAGTAGTCGGATTTCCTCGTCCATATGACAATTAATTTTAATTATTTAAATTAAAAAGTTTATTTTATTAATATTTTATTATTAATAAAAATATTCTTTTTCGTAATAAAACATCTCACTCGTTAAGTATATTTAACCGTTAAGCAATAATCAGGTTAAGATATTTTACCCTACAAATACAGTCAGCCGCCCAGTGAGCTTGTGTGGGCACGAGAGAGAAGCACCGGGAAAGGATGAGGATTTTGGTGGAACGCATCGGGATCACGTGATAATTAGTTTGGTTTTACCGTGGTCTTGGGTGTTAAATAAAAAAATAAAAAAGTATATTTAACTACGTCATGTGTGGTTTCTATAATTGCCATAAAGATAGCTGATCTGCCTAAGACTCGACATTTTGAGAAAACAAGATATTTTAGGTGATGAGAAAAAGTAAATGAGTTAATCCTAATCATGAATTAAATCAAATTTCAAGATCAATAAAATTCTGAGATCGATTTGTTTTGTTGTAATATAAAGAAGACTCTTAAAGTATGATCACCTAACAGAGCCACGGGATTATTGTCCGGAGATGAATTCATTTCTATTTTAACTAACTTGTGGAACTGATTTAAGCAAACCATCATATTGGTAGATGAAAGTTTAAATAAGTCGCTGAGGTATCTGTCATTTATGAATGGCAACGCCTTTCAATATTATATTTTTTTAAAATCGTAGGCATCACAATTCTATTAACGTTGATAAAAATTGAATTTCCTCTTTTTTATTTTACGACAAAGTTGTAAAAAATATGGGGACAGGATAAGTAATTTAAAAATGAAAATAAACAAAAGTCTTCAGGAGCCGCATTGAGCAGTTTTTAAATGGTTTTAATTTAAAATTTAGAATAAATTGACTAATGTTTTTTTAAATTTTATTCAATTAAGTTTATAGCCAATAATGGTATTGTACTGTTAATTTTCATTTTTGTTAAATTTACTTAACCACATAAATCTGATATTAAAATTTGATTTAATTAAATTCAAGGAATAATAACCACGATTTAGCAATTATTATTATTAACCCCAGACTTACCATTGTAAGCCCAGCACAAACAGTCATAACTAACTAATCCAAGGAAGGAACCAAAGGGAGAACATCACTTCATTCTTTAGCGGAATAGTTTTCATAATGCAATCTTCATCAGAGGGTTTGGTCAGGAGAAAGGTAGGAAAATCCCTTTTAACAACTGTGCCGTGCCAGAAGGACTCGTCGCCTCACGGGTGGGATCTGTTTGACAAGAATTGACCTTCGCTGAAAACTCCATCTTTCGGATTTGAACCCACGACCTTCAGATCCGATGTCATCAGACGTTACATTTAGCAATTAAAAATGGTAATTAGTAGGGAAATTTTTATAGCAGTTAAATTAAATTATAGCATTTAAAAATATATCAATTAAATTTTTTAATTAAAAAAAGAAATATTATTTTTTTGAAAAAAAAAAGTAAAGATTTTTAGATACAAGGTCAGGATTGCGTAGGCGATCTCACTGACAAACGCCATTTCGAGCCTCTGCCTCAACCAGAGTCCTTTGCAGGACTCACATCTATTCGAAGCAAGCCTTCGTCTGATATTGTAGAGAAATGAATCCGTTTTCTCTCTTCATCATTAAAACAACAAAATGTCAACTATTTGTTATAGCTCATAATCATAGTTTTTCAGATTAGTGTTTTTAAAATTTCTGTTTTTTCATTAAAACTTTTAACTTTTTTATTGCCCTTTCAACGCAACATGTTGCAATTTCATTATTTTCTTTTCTGTCTAAAATATTTCTTTACTTAGACTGGATTCTCCATCAAATCCAAATATTTCATCCTTTTATACGTTTTGTGGCATATCTCAAGAATGGTTCAATGCATGCAAAGTATTTAAAGGAAGGTCTCCGATTCAGATAAAATTTAATTATTTAAGCATCCCCGTCGCTTTTTCTCTTGGTATCTGACATGATCTTTGAAGGATCTTCATCAATCGATGGACACTCCAAGATATTTTAATTTTTCTTGAACAAGTATGTCGTCAGCATAAACAAGAATCTGGGTATCAGCGTTCTCTGTTTTCGACACTTCAATCATTACACAATTAAAGAGAAGTGGGCTGAGAATAGAACCTTTTGTAACTTCCCTTCTTAACTATCTTTTTGGAAGTAAGATCTTCGACACGTAAGAAAGTTATCTATCCACAAAAGTGCCGCTTTCCCATTGTTTGTCTTCGACAACATATCAAGAAGTCAAGGTGCCAAACACTGTCGAATGCCTTAGACATATCCAGGCAAACTGTAGTAAGAAATTACTTTTTATATGCAGAATTTTGGATTGATTTCCTCAGTTCCATGAGACAGTTCCTTGTTCCCTTATTCTGACGGAATCCTCATTGATTATCAGCGAGGAAGTTGTTTTCTTCAACAAAATTTGACTACCGATTAAAAACTATTTATCCATAATTTTCGATGTTGAACAGATTAGGCTAATCAGCCTATAACTACCTGATGATGTCCAATTTTCCATAGATCTGTTAGACATTTCAGAAGGTTTATTTTTTCTCACATTATTAGAGAGGTGTCCACTTCACTCAACCAACAATGATATGTTAACTTTCATTTTTATAATTTATCATTCTATTAATTATTAAACATATTATTTAAAATGTTAAAATTATAAAACTTAACGCGGTCAATTTTGTTTAAATTTTTAATTTTATGTTATGTGGCAAAAGTCAAATAAATCACTGTTGTCATAGAAACGATGGCCAAAAATCAAATTTCCAGAGATTTTTACGATAAATTAACAAGGTGACTACACTTTTGACATAAGATATGAAACCATCGAACTCATAAACAGATTTCACATAGATAGAAAATTACAAATACTTCTTATAACTCCCTGATTGACTCTCCATAAAGGATTCTCTTAAATTTGGAGCCAATGTTGATGATTTGTATCTCCAGTATTCCAAGTCCTAGATTTTATATTCTGGTACCCATGGATGACTTCGAAAATATCCCAATGGAGGAGTTCCACCAAATAATAAAAGATCTAACTATTGGAATCTACTGTTTCAGTGAAATACCCCAAATCAAGCTTGAAAAAAATGTCGACATGAGCTGTGAGTGTAGCATATCTCCGGCTTATAGGAAAACCAGAGTCGCGGAAATACTCACTGAGGTCGATTACATGGTCAAGGCGTTATGTGCTGGCACGTGGTTCCCTAAGGAGAAACGAATGAAGTTTTCGGACGTTTGGCGTAAAAAATTGGACGTTGACGAAAATGGAGAGATTCAAACAAAACGGGACTTTGTCAGCGAATTCTACGCTGGGGGTAAGAATTACTGTCTTATAGAAGCATGATTGACATCCACGAAGAGATGATGACTTCCGACAAGTTTAAATTTCTCAGAGATCCATCTTCTAATGAGGAACAGATGGTTTTGGACAAATACAAAGAGGCCCTCCAGCTAAGGCTTTACTTCAGAGTCTCAGAGATCGTAAAATACGGGAACATGTTCATGTTTGAGTCAAACTGGGACATTGATAGCATAATACTGGCCAACACTGAATTTGTCCCTGCTGAAGACATCCACGTGATCTCAACTCTTATGCAGGAATACAAGAATGTGTTAAAGAACAACCTTTGTTTGAAGGTATTAATATAAGTGAGTTGGCAGGGCAATATTAAATATTATGTTTATTTAATCAAGTTTATGTCGTTTGTAATCGATCTGCTCGTCATTTGAAGAAAAACTCTAGATTCCTAATATTTACTCTCTCCAGTCACTGATCGCCGGTAGTGTCCACGATGAGACTGAGATTCCACCCCTGATTTGCAATCGGGACTTTTTAGGGTTTAAAAAACACGAAAACTTTTACTTACACGGAGGTATACTTGGGATTTATATTAAGGGATCGCCTTTGAGATTGACTGTGAAAAGTTCGACAGAAACCGGCCATTCTGGAATTCGTGAATCTGGACAATTCCGTCAAAACCGTTGAAATCAACGGAAAATCGTACATTTTTGAGTAATTAGGATATTACGTTGTTCCCGTTGAGGTCGAACCGTTTAAAAACCAGATCGTAAAGTCACCCACGTGGTTCGCTGAAATCGCTGAAAACACACAGAAGATGATCTGGACAAACTATAAACAATCGGAGTCTCAGGTCCACGAGTACTTCAAAAGACATTACGGCTCAAAAGGAGCACGTGTTCGAAAAGTGAGCTGTCTTGTAATAGAAGAACCCTCACGATGGCCTCCGATCTGCATGTCGCCGAGGATCAACCTCGATTGTGGTCACTTTGATGGGAGACATTTCGACCTCCTTTTTAAACACGAAAGATAAAAATGGGTACTCGTTCATCCACTACGCAATTCTCAACGACCAACCCTCCGTGTTTCTCAGTATTATTAACGCCGGTGGAGAAATGAACAACTCTTGCGGATTTAACATCAAAAGTATTCTTTAATCTCTTTTTCAGGGCGTTTTATGGCCGTCCATTTGGCAGCCAAGGTTGGAGCTGTTGGTATCTTTCAAATAATTGTGTCTTCAAACCCCAAACTCCTCAAATGTGGGGACAACATGGATTGGCTGCCTATACACTACGCTTGTGCCTACAACCATCCAGCGATTATTCGTGTTATTAACAAAATAAGTCCAAATCAGTTAAAAGAAGAGAAAAACAGGTTATTTGACTTTAAACCAAGTCTGTCTCAGTTACCTGTCCACGTGGCTGCAATTTACGGAGCTTTGGATTCTCTGAAGTTTCTGTTAAATCACGGAATCCAGCATACGGAATGTGACTCCAGCGGGGCCACTATCGCAAAACTGGCAATTCTCTCTCTCCACACGTCGGTCCTTAAGTTTCTGATCGAGGAAGACTGTGAGGGACTCAATGTCTGGGAGAGCTGGGAGGTATAATTATGTGACCACTAGATATTGTCTTGGAACCAGAAACGCGGAAAAAGAGCCTCAAATGCATGAAGGTCCTCTCCGATTCTATAGAAAACGCGGCAGAGTCTATCCACAAGTCAAGTAAGGTAAATAACCACACAGATTTCCTCGCAAACCTGAAACAACTGCTTGGGAAAATTGACGAAGACGACCTCTTGATTTCCTCGATCTTCAAAAATATTTCCACCAATAGGGATGCCTGCCTGGAAATGTCTCAGCCTATCTTCATGGAATACTTAAGATCACTTCTTTCTTACCAAATCGAGGAAATCCTCCTTAATACGACCCAAGTTCTCTCCAACATCTTCCAACTCGGGGATAGATTTCTTATTGGTGACCTTTCTACTTATTATAGACCGAGATCAGTTCATCTCTCCCTTGGTGAGCCTCCTTAACAGTCAAAGTGAGGCTGTTTTAGTAAATACCCTCAATACCATTGGACTCGTCGCGGAGAGGAGTGATGTCGTCCAGATGAGTCTTCTTAGTCGTGGAATTGTTCATCAGTATCTCCAGTTTCTTCAGACGGGGTCAAGTTGTTTTACTTTGTATGTAGATCATTTGAGGATCGCCGTCTGTGACTCGATCTGTCTGGTCTGCACGGAAAACCCGACTGTGCAGTTGGAATTTGCTAATGATCAGTTTATAAGGTCTCTGGGAGTGAGGTAACCGTAGGATCCTGAAGAAGTTGATAAACGTCAATAAGATCGGATTGAAGATTGCGGTATCACGTGCCATTCGGAGTACCGCAGAAAAAAATGTGAAAATTCAGAGAATTTACATAGAAAACGGATTTTTGGAGGATATTTGTAACCTTTTCCAGGTTGGGGAGGCTAAAAATTGCAGTTTTTGAAATTCTCTGTGAAGGAGGAGGCCACAGCATGTCTTTCCGTGCTGCGGGGCGACGTGGTTTTGCAGAGAAAGATGGTAGCGGAAGCCTTAGGACTATCACGGATCACGGAAATGCTATTAAGTGTGGAAAAACTTAAAATCTTTGGTGAAATCATGCATAACGGCAGGTTGTAAGAACATCATCGCCCTTACAACCGAGTGCTTCTTCTGGCAGAGAAAGACATGCGACTCAGAAGCTCTCAACGTCCTCACGATGCTAATGAACTCCAACATCTCTTTTTCCGTGAAGAAGATCATCATTCGCACCCTCGGAGTCCTCTGTCTCGGTAAATCCCGTGGTCACATAGGTTTGGCCCATCGGACCCTCAGATCCGTCCAAGACAAAATTTCCACCAATGCTAATGTCCAATGTTTCCTCGACTGCTTTTTCCAGTCTGAAGACCAGGACCTCAAGGTGATAACATGGATGACCCCAGTTAATAGCTGCCCATACGATCAGCTGTCTCTACCTCAATAACAGCAAAGCCAACCGATTCCTCCCTGGAAAACAGAAGAGACTAATCTACAAAGAGCTACTCAATCTCTTCCGCCAGGCTACCGGGGTACGATCAGTTACTTATGGCAGACAGAGAAGTTGCAGATTGGAAGCACTCTTGTCAACTTCTGTTTTGGGTCCTATGAGGAAAAGTACAAACTCTTTATGTGCGGGAAATTAAGGAATACCATGTTCCATCACCTGATGAGATCCCCGACTTTACAGGTTCAGTCAGAGGCAGCCTTTCAGGGCATAATTCTGAGCTGTCTCATATTTGAAGAACCACGTGTAGTGTTTATATCAAAGTGCATATCGGTCCTCATTAGTAATTTGTCCTCGGATTGCAGCAACACCATTGTCCTCACTGGTAGGTCTCTGCTTTACTGTAGCTAGGAGGATCTCCAGCATTTTAAATTCCGACGTGGGGCTGGGGAACGCATTTATTGCAGTGGGACTGGTGGAGAAGTCGATAAGGTTGCTGAAGAGTTCGAAGAGTGACGTAGTGGAGGCTGTGGCTACACTCATTGGGTTTCTGACCTTCAATAATGTGGCCTTTCGAATGCTTCTGATTGCTGTTAGGAACATTCCCAATATTTACTTTGATTTGATGAAGAGCATTAATAAGGATGCTAGGATCAACTCTGCCTTTGTGGAGACATTTCAGGACAATCTTATTGGGGGGCTACCAACATATAGGAGACCACAGAGTAGTGTTTACCATAATAAAAAAATTGGTTTTTGTGATGATAACAATAGAGGAAACGAGTGAGGACTGCCGTGGAGTCACAACAGAGACGGATTCGTAACGGTTTATGAACTAACATTTAAACTTTTTTGAAACTATGCTCATTATTTACCAAACAAATTAATTTAATAAAATAATCTTTATTTTTCAATTAAGTGTGGCCGCTATAAAAAATATTTCCCCTCACGTTTGTAAGGAAATGCGCTCAATAATCCAACTTCTCATCGCTTATATTTTTCCCTCGTAGCGATAAGCGATCCAATGGGGTTCAGCGGAGTTAGTGATCTGTTCCGAATTACTCCTGATGCTTCGACGGTGAATTGTCCAAAAATCTACTGTCCACGAGACTTTCGCATTTTTTATCCTGGTTATTTGCATGGTTGGAAACGGGAGACAATCCACACATGTGTATACCAAAATTGAATAAACTTGTTGCCAAGTGTGTAATGCCAAATATTCTGATATCGTGGATGCGTTTGGTTTAGTATCTGATAATCAAATTGTCAAGAGAAAGGATTGTCAGTGAGCAAAAGAACAGGTACTAAAAACTAATGTTAAAATAGAGTAGTAAAATGCTCTGGGTTGATGTGAAAATGTCTATGAATCGGTTGATCACTGATTTATTCCACATATCTTCATATTGATAAGAAGAATGAATGGTTGTGTAAAACTGGGTTAGTTACTTCTTAAGTAGGCAAACTAAATAGCGAGATTTAGAATTTTTATTCATTTATCAATAGAGAAGTACATAGATCGAATGAAGGGGTGTAAGCAGTTTAAAACTTCATTGTGTCTTCGCACGTTATCACTATATAACATTCTACCACACTGAGTTGCCAGGTGGTCAAAAGTTTTACGTTTTTTCGGAAATGGTTCTAAAAGTAAGTCCACCCTCTTCCATTTTCTCACAAGACAAACCGTCGCGAACATCAGATATAAAGAATAAAAATTTTAATAATGAAATTAAAAATTATTTTTATTCTAAATAACTAATTTTATGATAGAAAATAGATTATTTAGTCAAGTTTATATTTATGTCGCAATATTTGAGTAAGCAAAAATAAAATATTAAAACAAGATTATCATACGAGTGAAACATCTAAAATATTACATAACTTGGAAAAAACTATATCCTCATTTGAAATAATAACCGGAAAATAAAAAAATGACAAAATTGCTAAAATAAATTACGTCTACTTAGATGTTATGACTACAATTATGACCTTGTAAAATATACAAATATTATATAAACAAAAAATTAGATGAACACGCAAATGGATCGGCAGAGAATTCTTAGAGAAATGTATGACGAATACATGGAGCAATATGAAATTTATTGTAATATCAACAACCGACACGCAGAGTTAACTAGCGAATTTTATAGCTTTAATTACAAAAACAATCAAGAAAGAGGTAATAAAAAAATTAACGTAGATCAATTAATTAAAGAATTAAATGATTGTAAAGTTGATGAGGTTAATTTCAATTAATTTTTAGAGTGAAGCCTATGCTGTTTTTAGAGCTTTAGAGGCCGATTTGTATAGTTATATTACTGGGAATCTCCCTCCGTTTTATAATTAGTTATATTTGATAATTTACTAATATTAATTTATCATGAATTTTAAAATTAAGAGGAAGTATATTAAGTTTGTAAATTTAACACCTTAACAGATCTTATTTAGTAACAGTAACTAAGTTTAATGTTAGGGTATCAGAAAATTTATTAGAGAAAGACAATTAAGCTTTTGAAAATAAGTAGAAATAGTTTTATTGAAGCTATGTTATAATAATAATAATGTCGTACTTTCCGAAGGAGCCATATCAGTTATCGCTCACAACAAACAGAACGCAAACTTAATTTTAAGCAAAGAACAGTTATAATAGCTAATTAAGGGGGATCAAGGACTACTCTTCACTTCTTTTTTCTTTTCAAGGGTGTATGTCTTTTTAGACTATCCAGTTAAGCAGAGAATGTCCAATGATGACGGCGTCACTTATCAACCCCTTATAGCATCGTAAATTCGTGGAATCTTCCACCAGGTGAACACCAGCTAGAATCGAACCCGCCACCTAAGCCACTTTATCCGACACCAAACAACTAAGCAATCTTAAAAGTAAGAATATAAAGACTTTTATGTATTATCAGAAAGAAGCACATATATAAGATAAAAGAGAGCACATATTATTATTCTTGATAAAGAATAGAATTACAAATAATTAGATTGAGATTTTTAAAGTTGGAATCACCTCTCAGAAACAAATAAATGAAATAAATTTAACAAAAAATAATTAAAATAAGGAAAAGTTTTTTACAGCAGTTAAAATTTAAAATATAGGACTTATAAATTGCACTAAAGCATTTATAAAAAATATTGCTTTTAAAAAATATTAGATTTATAAATTTTGAATTTTTAAATAAAAAAACATAAATTTTTTAAATAAAAGAAAATAAGTAAAGATTTACAGTTAAGAGGACGTAATTGAAGGGCCTTCAAAAATTCGAGACATTGCCTAAGCCATAGTCAATATCGTGGCTCGCATCTCTCCTAAGAAAAATTCTTTCGATCCTGTAGAAAATGCATCCGTCTTCTTTCACATTATGAAAATAAAAAATTTCTAGAGTGGGGAGAAGTCATTGGCTATTTAGTTCTTTTCCGGAATGTGTGACACCTTATCGAGTGAGCTACAAGACACAACGTTAACCTCATAAACATGTTATTTTTAAAATCTCCCTCTAGATCAGAGGTTTCCAAAATGCAAAGAGCGCCTCCCAACAGCGAGGATAAATTCATGAGTGAGTGTAAAAGAAAAATGACGAATAGTGAAGATAAAGGTTTAGGTTGAGTTACTTTTTTCATATGAATAAATTTAATAATGAATCTAGTCAGACCTTGAGTTGGGCATTCGAGTGTCCAAAAAGTATGAGTAACTTTAAAATATTTATTTTTATAAAAAAATAAACATGTGTGATATTGAAACTAATCTAATTTGTGTACTAATTTGTGTATATGTTGGTGTCAATTTGTATAATCAGTCAATTCATAAAATGACTAAAAATGATTATCTTATTTCATCAATTGACAAATTAAAATTGTAATATATTTTCTCTCTTATATTGATCTACTCTGATTATGATCAGCCTGAGGTTGAAATTTTTTCAAAGCTATGACAATAAATTGTTACCCATCAGGTTACAAAAGGTTAAAACAATGTCAGTAAAAAATATTTTTAAACGAAATAATTATTAAAGTTCATTTAAGCAGTTGCCATTTTTGTGACATCTGATATTATATTTAGAATTTTTTAAAAACAGTTTCATCTATTTTTGTCAATATAAATCGATTTACCTATTGTTATTACATGCTTCAGATCCTTTGCTATTACATCTTACGTAATTTTGCCCCCTCAAATAAGATTCAATTCTGATGCATTTCTCAAAAAATTATATCTTTATTTAAAATATCTTCAATTTTTAAAATTTTCTTATGCATAATTCTATTTGATTAATCGTATACTGCTTTTTGGTGATTCCTGAACGATTATCATCTTCGAATAATTCAATTAAATCATCTTCATTCATATTTTTGGAGAAAATCTTTGGGTAAATTTGTTGATCTTAATCCAATTCTCATATCTTCATTAAATTAAATCTGTTTAATCATCATTAAACAGAGCATATATTGATTTTGATCTGATTCTCTTTTTTCTGACAGTGAATGCAAAATGATATATATAATTGTCTGACGATTAATGTTATTATTTTTTTGCAAGTTCATTGACAATTCTATAACGTTAACCATGGCCAGTTTGTAGGTGAGCTTTCTAGATAATATCGTAAATTTCTTCAACATAAACATAAAATTTCTGAATTTTATCTTCCATGATTCGTTTATTTGTGTGTCTTTCAGAATCTACACATTCGAGTACTTTGTATTTATTTAGAAATTTGATAATTTTTCTTGATTTAGACCAACTTCACTCCCATGGTCAGTTTAAATCCTCGTTTTATTAACCCATATTCGACGTATCCGATTTCTTTTATTTTAGACCATTCGTATCCACCTTTAATGAGCCTGCTTTTTGAGACAGTCAGGGAGTCTGACCATGTGAAGATTGAGAAGACTCCTTCTGTGGAAGATCGTGGAATTTCCACTGACCCAAGAATAAAAATAGAACCAAAAGTCAATTCTTGTGATTCTAAAAATACAGGAATTAATTTAGAAAGTTCTAATTTTATTTATTTCAGATATAAATAAAACTGATATTAAACCATCATCCAATCATTCCCATAACTCCCACAGAAATGTAATATTTATAGTAAAATAGGCCACACCCGGGAGCACTTTCACGAGAGCCATAATATTTATACGAGAGCCCCGTATGTGCAGCAAAAAATATAAGAAAATTAGTTAGGTTGCTCCAAGCTCTTCTGTTCTTTGCTAGGTTCCTTAGTGAGTTCAGATCGTCACCAGATGCCAATGTTTTCTTCACGGCTCTCAGATCGTTTTGTAGAACGACAGGGAGGTTAGTTCTCGGTCTTTCACGAAAGCGTTTTACATTGGAGGAGTAGTAATCTTCCATTGCGATGTCCAACCTCAGGACGTGTCCAAAAAGTCTCCAACGAGAGCTAATGATCTCGTGGCTTTGGTATACAGTCACACTTATTGTACTGTCCATTCCGCTAGATTTTGGATGGCCTGGACATTCCAGTTATGTTTCTTAGATGATTCCACTGAAATGAGTCTAGCCTCTTCAATTCCTCTTTAGAGGTGGCCCAGGTCCCAGAGTTGTATAGTAGAATTGGTTTGGTGAAAGTGTCGTATAACATAATCCTTTCTTTATGTTATGTCTTTCCGTTTTAGCCAAAGATTTTTCAGCTTTTGTAATGCCATTTGCCAATGTTTTTCTCCGTATGATGTCTTTGCTATCTCCTAGAGAGAGCCAAGTTTCTTTATGTCTCCATTTTTCTTCGAGTGAGTTGTTCATTCGTCTTATCTCTCCGTTCTGTTTTTTCCCTGTTCACGGTGAGAAACCATTTCTCAAGTATATCTGGTGCTTTTTCTAGTACATGCTCCAGAGTTCTTTGTCTTTAGAAATTAGGTCGACATCATAGCAGCATAAATCACTTCTTCTATTTTTCCTTGATAATGGTCTCAGTTCCTCATGGCGGCCTCCAAGTATGTTGTGAATAGTAGGGGAGAGAGGGAGTCTCCTTGAGGAGTGCCTGTGTTTATTTCAAATTTTCTTGAGTAGGTTTTTCCAACTCTCACAAGGAGCTCTGTGTTAGATAGAAGGATTTGAATCATTCTTAGACTCGATTCGTCAATAAACCCTTCCAGCACTGTCATCAATTTGTTCCTGTTAACCGTGTCAAAGGCTTTTGATAGATCTATTCCCAGAATGTAGATGGCATTGCAATATCTTTGATGTGTTGCTCATCTCCATCTTAGACTTCAGACTACATCAGCTCTTGATCTTCCTTCTTTGAACCCACTTTGACTTTCGGGTAGGTATTCATAGGTGGGTACTTTTATTCGTTCCAATACAATGTTAGCTAAAACTTTCCGTATATAGTTTGATAATGATCGTAAATTTTCAGCCAGTCCTTTGGGTATATTGGGTTTTTGTATGGGTATTAGTAATCCCCTTCCCGGGGGTAAAGTTGAGTTAGTTGAAAACATTTCATTTAGTAGTGTAGCGATTTTTTCAAAAAGGGGGTCAGGGCCGTATTTCAGTAATTCTGGTTTATCGTATCTGGTCCAGGGCTTCTGTTATTTTTTAGTTTTTGACATGCTGTTTTTACTTCCAAAATTGAAATTGGTTCTTTTAAGGGTCTAGGCTTTCTTTGAATGGGGATTGCTGTAGTCACATTAAAAAGTCTATCAAAATGTGTTGCAATTACCTACGCTTGCTCTTCAGTATTCAGTAATGTCTTGACCATTTTTGTCTTTGATGATTATTCGTTCCGTCCGGTTTCTGTGTCGTAGTAAACGAGCGGACATATACATTTGTGAATTATCCTTTAGTTTGGATACTTCATTGATTTTGCGAAGAAGCTCTTCTTGGTGAGTGTCTTGTTCAGTCTCCTGATTTTTCTACGGATTTGGTCCCTCTGTCCTTGAAGGACTTTTCTCTTGTTATAGTCTTTTTCGTTTAGTTTTTTTGTATGGATTTCTTTTAACTCCTTTGCTAACTCCTTTACTAGTTCTGTATGTGTCGTCAGACCCTTACTGGCCATCTCCCCGTGCCGAGGTACTGGCTTGCTGCTTCGTTTATTATATACTCTGTGTGATCCCACGAAATTCCTACTGTTTGGTCCTTCAGATGAGAGTAGATGTGTTTTTAGTAATTTTTGACTGTGTCTGGATGAGAGATCAGTTTTCCCGTTGCGTATTTATTTCTTGTATTCTCATTATTATTGTTTGTAATGTTATTATGTTTCTTATGTTTGATACCATGTTTCGCAAGGCTGAAGGTGACAATAACCATTCTGTGATCGTGACAGTTGTTGAACCTTCGATGAGCGTGCGTTTATAAGAGAGCGTTTGTCATTGATCCGGCATATAATATAGTCAATTTGGTTGTATATAGGGACTAGTTTTCCTTCTGGGTTTCTTCGTTCGCCCATCCAAGTGGTTATGTGGCATGCACGATGAGAGAATGCAGTGTTGCACAAGAACAGTTTGTTTGCCTGTGCAGAAATAGCCAAGTATGGTCCCAGGCAAATTTCTTTTCCCACGTCCGTGTCTTCCCTTGAAGGTATCTTCTGAGTTCTTTTTTGTTCCGATTTTCGCATTCAGATTGCCAGCAATGAATATAAGTGAGGACGACTCATATTCATTATACGTCTTTGATAATGCTGCAGGCAACAGGCTTATAGGACGGTAGCTACTAGGGTCTTCAGGAGGTAACAAAAACCAGTTCCGCTTCTTTCTATCGCCTAGGAACGTAACCCAACCTGAAGCTACCGTTGTACAACCTTACCAAAGTCGCTAGATGACTTGCAGGCCCTTTCTTGAAAAGGGCCATGGGGATCTTGTCCTGACCCGTTGCGTTGTTCTTCGATTTTATTATCGAGGCCCGGATTTTTTCCTCAGTTATATATGTCATGTTCGGATTCCCCTGCGAGTGGCTCCGCTTGCGGCTCTCCGTAAAGATGACGTCCTCTATACTTAGTCAGGCTGACATTTCGACGAATTTGTCCGGTCGAACTGCAGTGACTGCCCCAAAGCTACCTGCGAAGATGCTCGTAATTTTAGCAGGGTCTCAGGTTTTAGAACCATCCATACGACTCAAGGTACGCGCTGACGACTCTTCCCCTCTGCCCGACAGACGCTTCAGTTGACTCCAAAAGTCCGGCCATGCGGAGGTTCACCCTCTCGCAAGCCCTCCTCCATTTGTCGCTCTGGAAGTCAACGAGCGCCTTCCTTATTTCCCTTCTCAGGCTATTAACCTTCTTCTGGTAGTAGATCCGGTTCTTTTCATTTTTTGCACCTCGCTCGGAATCTCAGGTACCTCTTTCTAAGTATTATTTTACTCAAAATCAGGCCTGGAATCCGTGCGAAGTCTTCACCATGCGGACGTAACCAGATGTTAGTCCGCATGTATTCTTCAAGGATACCACAAAAGGTGGCATCCATTTCTTCAACGTCTTCTTCACTACAAACTTGCCCTTTGAGAGAAAGGAGTTTTCTATCCATGAACGACTCCACGCTATCCCAAGTGCCAGAGCCCAAGTCATAGCCAATTGGAGCCTGAGATCGAACAGGTACGTGAAGCTCGGTGAGTAGGGAACGGTGATCGCTTCCGATGTCCTTAAGAACACGAGGTACAGAGAGCATACCAATTAACGATGGAGAGGCTACGCCCATTCCCAGGTAGTCCTCTCCTCCTCTTGTATCCTTGTGGTTGGGATCCGTTGATGTAGTAACCGAGAGCCCAAGATCCCCCGCTAGGTTTCGCAGTGCTGATCCCGCTCTATTATTAGTAACGCAGCCAAAATCCGAATGCTTAGCATTCAGATCGCCAAAAATAACACAATGGGGATATATGTCGAAGGCAGTTTTAATGTGGTCCTTACACAACCACAAAACTGCTTGGCATACATTGCCCCTATGACTATAGTAAAACTAGGAAGCCTAACGCGTATAAATAAGAGCTCGCAATGAGGGCACTGAGAAATACCTTGGACGACTGCTGCTAGATTCGTCCTCCAATAGATACTAGTGCCCGAACCTCGATGTGAGTCATTCCACAAGAGATGACAACTAGTATAGCCTTTAAAGTCTGCAGCAGCCGTATCTTTACACTTGGTCTCGTTAAGGACCAAGATATCGACCTCCAGGGAGTCTAGAAAATCCTCGATGGCCTTCCTTCTTTTCCGGAGGGACCTAGCATTAACCGAAATGATGCGCAACATCACTTCGGAGCATTTACCTTCCTATCGCAGAGCGCAATGTCCCTAAGCGCGTTAGGAAACGTTGAATCTGAGCTGCTGCAGTATCGACTTACCACGCGGTTGACATCGCTTACATCACCTTCCATTCCAGGGGAGGGCGCGTGCCTTCTCCCCTGTGGTACCTCGTCTGTTGCCTTTTGATATTACATCTTACGTAATTTTGCCCGCTCAAATAAGATTCAATTCTGATGCATTTCTCAAAAAATTATATCTTTATTTAAAATATCTTCAATTTTTAAAATTTTCTTATGCATAATTCTATTGATTAATCGTAAACTTCTATTTGTTGATTCCTGAACGATTACCATCTTCCAATATTTCAATTAAATCATCTTCATTCATATTTTTTGAGAAAATCTTGTGTAAATTTGTTAATCTTAATCCAATTCTCATATCTTCATCAAACAGAGGAGAATGTGGGGATTGTTTTCTAGTTTTACAATAGGATGAATTTTTTGAGAACTGTAAAAATTGATTCCAATCGTCCAATCCGAAGTCTTATTATAGGGCATCCATGCAAAAAACATATCTTTATAATTTTCTCTTTCTACTGTTCCCTGACTTTGAGAGTAACGAAGTCTTCCAATTGTTAATTAAAGTAATAAAAATACCATAAACGTCCTCTTATTTTTTTGCTGCACATGAGGATATTTATAGAATTCCATTTAACAATTCAGAAAGTCTAGTTATGATTTCATTCCATTTAACAATTCAGAAAGTCTAGTTATGATTATAGAATTCCATTTAACAATTCAGAAAGTCTAGTTATGATTTCATTCCATTTAACAATTCAGAAAGTCTAGTTATGATTATAGAATTCCATTAACAATTCAGAAAGTCTAGTTATGATACCATTATCACTTTGCAATTTTTGAGGTTCTCCAAACATAAAAAATATTGACAAGTTGAAAAGCAACTTCTCCAGCACATTTTTGTTTAAAAGCGCGAAGGATGCAAAATTTGGTCATATGAGTTTGATTGACTAAAACCCAATTATAATATGTCGCGAGCGCTACCTGCAACTATGCGCTACTTGCAATATCGATTTTTTTCCTCGAAATTAAACGAATAGTCATATGACACTCACAAGTCGAAATCGGTAAAAGAAACCAGTTTACTCAAAAAAACATGAAACTAAAATTACATATAGATTTATGTTATGCCTTAAAAATTATAAAATTGAACTTATTTTTTAAATTATTAAATTATCTTACTATTAATAATACTGATAAGCATTCTAAATAATTAAAAAATTAATTTCAACAATAAAACTCTTAATTTTTCAATATTTTGAACTATTAAAAATTCCAGGTTAGACGATTGTATTCATTTAAGTTTCAATTAAGACAAAAAATTCAAAAAAAAAATTTTATTTATAAGAAAAGGTAAGTCACTTCTTTTTAAGCTTTTTAACGCGACTCATGTGGAAGATCTCGGTATGTCCCTCATTTGATTGAAGTGTCATTCGCTTGTTAGACTATATATCTACGACTTTCACTTTTTCACTGTAGGGAAATTCAAATTTCCCTAACTTTAGCGAGGGGTTTGTCCCATGGTCTTTTTTTACGCAAACCTATATTGTCAATGTAATTAACTAACCTCATCTCCTTTCTCGAATGAGTATTTTGAGCAATGAACACCCATTTTTCTGTTCATTCTTTTGAAATAAGGGGAATTCAAATCTAATGGACAATGCATGAAGTCAAATTCTATGAAATAATAAAAAAAATTGATAACCTGCCTCTCCACTTGATTTACGAATCTCTGTTTCAATTTGAGTTTCTAAATTTTCCCTTAACTCTCAAACCATTCACAACTGCTTCATCATTTTTTTCAATGTATCCTACATAAGGGAGAATTGGATTAAATCCTTTGATGCCTCTGTAACGACGAAACGGATTGTCACCTAATTTATATATAAGGCCATACAACCTGTTGAACTATGATAACTAAGATTATAAAATTGGACAGCTTTTTTAATCTGTTTTTTCCAACATTTATTTGGATCATCAAACAACATCTTCGACAAAGTTCGAGTGATTGTCTGATTGAATCTTTCTACAATTCCTATAAAAAAATAATTCAATTGTATACCTTGACTACGTGGGTTGTTTGGACGTGAATGAATTTGAATAATGTTATATTTCTTGCAAATTGCAGTGACATGTGAGTTTTTAAACTCGAAGCCATTGTCCGACTGTAAATATAAACATGGTCCATAATCCATGAATATATCCTCAAGGTTGTCAGCAACTTCCAAACCACTTTTTTTCTTTAAGCTTTTTGTAACAGCATATTTTGAATAAATATCAATAGCCGTTAAAAGCCACGAATAACCATCATTATGCTCGCTAAACCTAGAGAATATAAAAAAATTGATACCTTTTAAGATCGAAATCTCTCATTGGGGCGAGTTGCTATTATATGATTTTCTTCATCATATTCCTTAAGACTTCTGGCAAAAAGACATGTCTCACAATTGGAAACAACATCGCGAATAACATCTCTTTTCACAAAAAAATATCGTTCTTTACAATATGCTTCTAAGATGTTTTGGCCACAATGTGTTAAATCATTTGAATTTGAGTAGCGACAAACTTCATTTCCTCAACGTTGTCCGAAACAATAACCAATTTATCGCCTTCTGGGTCTTTTAGATACATTCTTCCTCCTTTAAGAACGAAGCTCTTGGACTTTTTTCGGATCCTGCACATAGCATATGCAGGCACATCAGTAGGTAAGCCTCCTTCCAGAATAATTTTGAGATTATCATATTCAACAGATGTCTTAACAAACAAGCGTGACATAACAATTCAAATTAGTATTAATAGTTTATATTAATTTTTATACAATAAAATTAATATTTTATATTACTAAAAATTAGAATTTCAATCGAAAAGAACAATTTTATAGATTCAAAAAAATTCAAAAAATTCAAAAATCGATATTGCAAGTAGCGCATAGTTGCAAGTAGCGCTCGCGACATAATAACTCTATGATAATTATCTCTTGTCTATCAGATCAACCTGCGCACGAGATTAAAATTCTTTCGATAAAATTTGACAAACAACACTAGAATTTGATTTTGATCTGATTCTCTTTTTTCTGACAGTGAATGCAAAATGATGTATATAATTGTCTGACGATTAATGTTACTATTTTTTGAAAGTTCATTGACCATTCTATAACGTCCACCATGGCCAGTTTGTAGGTGAGCTTTCTAGATAATATCGTAAATTTCTTCAACATAAACATAAAATTTCTGAATTTTATCTTCCATGATTCGTTTATTTATGTGTCTTTCAGAATCTACACATTCGAGTGCTTTGTATTTTTTTAGAAATTTGATAATTTTTCTTGATTTCTTTTAATTGTTCAAATTCATTTTTAATTTTTCAATAACGAAATAGCGATTTCACCGGTAGCTTTTTTTCTTAATGTAGTCTAAAAGGAAACCTTTTAATTGACATAAACGCCGAGATATTGCAACTGTTACATGCATTTGAATGCTCCAGTATTAATACAAAAGTTTGACTTATTTTTGTTGTTCAAAATTCTGTGAAATGTAGTGTCGTTTCATTCAGGATTGACGTATTGACTCTATCTTAATATTCTACGATATTAGAGTTTACAGAACTGAATCTCACTTCACATTTATATTCTTTTGATTCCAAATACTCCTTATAGATGGAGATGTATGCATTTTAAAACTTCATTGTAAGTTCTCACATAATCACTTTATAACATTCTACCACACTGAGTTGCCAGGTAGTAAAAAGTTTTTCGTTTTTTCGAAATGGTTCTAAAAGTATGTCCACCCTCTTCCATTTTCTCACACGACAAACCAGATATAAAAAATAAAAATTTTAATAATGAAATTTTTTTATGGTTCATTAAATAAACTTAAACAATAGAAGTCAGGTAGTTGCCGCCCTCACTGCGTGGCTGTTCCCTCTCAAAATTGCGAGCGAAATTCGCTCAAAAGCCAGCGGCGTTCACGGGGGATCTCCAGTGCATGAGGTGATCCGATTTCCAAGACGTCCGAAAAACTTTCGTGTAGAAGGGGAGTAGGATCCGGAAGTCTCCATAGCAAGGGGAACAAATTTTACATCATCGGGAAGGTCGACGTATTTAACGAGTTTGGCCTTCTCCGCCGACGTATAATGAAATTAAAAATTATTTTTATTCTAAATAACTAATTTTATGATAGAAAATAGATAATTTAGTCAAGTTTATATTTATGTCGCAATATTTGAGTAAATAAAAAAAATATTAAAACAAGATTATCATACGAGTGAAACATCTAAAATATTACATAACTTAGAAAAAACTTATATCCTCATTTGAAATAATAACCGGAAAATATAAAAAATGACAAAATTGCTAAAATAAATTACGTCTACTTAGATGTTATGACTACAATTATGACCTTGTAAAATATACAAATATTATATAAACAAAAAATTAGATGAACACGCAAATGGATCGGCAGAGAATTCTTAGAGAAATGTATGACGAATACATGGAACAACATGAAATTTATTGTAATATCAACAACCGACACGCAGAGTTAACTAGCGAATTTTATAGCTTTAAATAAAAACAATCAAGAAAGAGGTAATAAAAAAATTAACGTAGATCTTTTAATTGAAGAAATAAATAATTGTAAAGTTGATGAGGTTAATTTCAATTTATGTTTAGAGTGAAGCCTATGCTGTTTTTAGAGCTTTAGAGGCCGATTTGTATCGTTTTATTACTGGGAATCTCCCTCCGTTTTATAATTAGTTGCATTTGATAATTTACTAATATTAATTTATCATGAATTTTAAAATTAAGAAGCAGTATATTAAATTTGTATAATTTAACACCTTAACATATTTTATATATTAACAGTAATCATATTTAATATTAGGGTATCAGAAAATTTCATTAAGAAAGACAATTAAGCTTTTGAAAATAAGTAGGAAAAGTTTTATCTAAGCGCTGTTGTGATAACAGAATATTAAATTTAGATTCGATCAAATAATGCTCCCCTTATAGGAAATTTAAATCTAAAAAGTATGAATATAACTAATAATTGAAATAAATTTAACAAAAAATAATTAAAATCATGGAAATTTTTTAAAGCAGTTAAAATTTATATTATAGTAAATAGCATTAAAGCATTTGTAAACAAAAAAATATTGCATTTAAAAAATATATTGCATTTAAATAAATGATTTGCATTTAAATATATATTTCATTTAAAAAATATATTGCATTTAAAAAATATATAAATACGAATCCCTCGGAATCCAATACCATTTCTCCGCCATTGTTGTGTAGACAACTGGAACCGTGGGATCGAAGACGGACGCCTTTCTCTCCAGCATTGGAAGCAAACTCGCCTCAGAAAGATGTAAGGGTCTCTGGTTGGGCAGAGGCTCGAAATGGAGATTATCAGAGATAACACCTTCGCCGTTCTGTCGTCCTAATTATTTATAATTTTAAAAATAAATTGATAATTTTAATTTTAAAAAAATATATTGCATTTAAAAAATATTACAAAGATTTACAGTTAAGAGGACGTAATTGGAAAGGCTTCAAAATTTCGAGCTTCTGCCTAATCCAGAGTCAATAGCGTGACACGCATCTTTCCTAAGCAAGCCTTCGTTCAATCCTGTAGAGAATTGCATCCGGCATCCGTCTTCTCTCCTATTATTAAAACAAAAAATTTCTACTATTTGGTATACCTCATAATCACATAGTTTACCACATTAGTGTCTTTGAAATTTCTGATTTTTTTAATTAATAATTTTTTACTGATCTCCAACGTTTCATGTCTACAGTGTATCCGTTCAAATCTTAATAGTCATTTCACATTTTGAAATTCTTGGTCAACTATGTAATTTCATTATGTTCTTGTCTCTTCGTAAAATATTTCTCTACTTCCGCTGGATCTCCACAAAAACAAATATTTCATCCCTCTTTATATGCTTATTAATTGTAATTTTTTGATGCAACTCTGAGCAACTGATCTAATCCATAATAGTTCAAAACTATTGGTCTTAACGAGAGTAGATTTGTGCTATTTGAATTGATTTCGTTTGTAGAATTCCTTAACAGTCAAAGGAACTAATTATATCACATACGGCGAGGTGACTTCAGAAATAGTAATTTACTGCAACAAGCCAGCTAACTCACTAAAATTTATCCAAGAATACCTTGTGGTAGCAACATCTGGAGGACATTCGATATCTCTGAAAAGATATCTTATAGATTTATTCTTTGTTGTAGCACTTATGGATTGAATATTTTATTGAATAGAAACAAAACAGTCGATCATTCTGTATTTCGTATTCGTCTTGATCGTAGAGCATACATCTTCGATGTGTTATATATTGATTATTGGTTCTTTTACATAACACTAAACCAAACACGTTTTATGTTAATGATTGTGGTTAGAACATTTATACCATTTATTTATAGAATTTATTAGTAAGAAAATAAATAAATTAAAAATTACATTATTGAATTATTCAAAGAAGGTTTACGATTCAGTTGATCATTTTTACCTTATCGATTCCCTACACAGATTGGAAGACGGACGGTCGAACTGAAGGCAAACAATGAAGCTATTCCTTTCAGAACATCCCAAAGGATTTTTGGGGTGACTTTTGACATGCATGTGTCATTCTCGCCCCATATTGAAAACGTAATTACGAAATGCGAAAAGAAAACTAATGTTGTGAAATGCCTCATCTCTTGAACGAATGTCTTGAAGATCGAGGCTAGACGGAAAAGAGCCTCCAAAATCACAGAACGCTGGATCTCAGGAAACTCCAGCCTCTTGAAGCCTTGATACGAATGAACCACGGTTCGCGCCATCGTGACTGCGAAGGTCCAGTCACTCGACCGAAACGCGCTTGTGTGGGGGCGAGGGAGGAGCATCGGGTCAAGATAAGGTCTCTGCTAGAGCGTGCTGGGATCACGTGATTAGTTAGTTTGTGTAACCGTGATCTGTGTTGTTATTATTATTGTTACAAAGGCTTTGCATGCCTGTAGTGGCTGTGATTAATAGGTGGAACATTCATCTGAACTATAATAGGTACAGGATAGGCGAGGCAAAACTCAAGATGGGGATCCTTCATGGGGATAGCATATCTCCGCTGCTCTTTGTTCTCTATTTGGATCCATTGAGTCGCCCCTTCAATGACTGGTTTGAGCAAATTCCAGTTTATTGTGAGGGTGTTAGTTTCAGTACAAATCACTTCTTTTTATTGATGACCTGAAGATGTATGCTCGAACAGCCGAGGAGCTTTACTTCATGGGGATCTATTCAAGGGGATTCTTTGAGAGTCTCTAAATGCAAGGAATTTGTTCCTAGCATTAAATGAGTATGTTGTCTCGCTGCTAAACTACTACATAGTTGTTATGCAAACTTATAAATCCTCTTCCTTAAGAGTATTTTGTATTTTCGATAAATTATGAAATTGTGATAACTCTACGTTCAATATTAATACAATAAAGTTCAAGTTTGTTGGAAATGACTTACCGTATTTGCCGGTGTAAGTCGACCTTTTTCGATCAAAAAAATCGACCTCGACTTATACACCGATTCATGAAATTCAACTTCGTATTTATCGATTCAAATGTGATGGTGATTAGTACACTCTTCACAAAAAGTTATTAGCCAGTTAGAGTTCTCTGAGAACAACAGGCCACGAAAACTATAGATTCACTGTTGTTCGTTCCTGCTTAGCTGACGGTACAAAGCTGAAGCAAATGGTCGTTTTTAAGAGAAAAACTCTACCGAAAGGACGGTTCCCATTCGGTGAAGTAATTTACAATCATCCAAAAGGATGGATGAGGAGGGAAGATATGGATAGAAAAAGTATAAAACTCTCGACCTGGAGGAATGTTAAAGAAGAAAAGTCTTCTCGTATGGGATTCTTTCAAAGCCCATTTAGTGGACTCCGTCAAAAAAACTTTAATGCAGCAACACTGATGTCGCTGTTGTTCCTGGTGGACTAACAAGTGTTTTGCAGCCACTTGATGTTTCTTTGAACAAGCCGTTCAAGACAGATTGAGAGGAAATTGGAGTAATTGGATGATAGAAGGCGAGAAGCAGTTTACTAAAGAGCCATTAAAGCACCTTCGTTGGAAATAACAACAGTATGGATTAAACCAGAGGTTGTCAAACGGTGTGCCGCCTGCCAAATACAAATTTGAATAAATTTATATACATTTTTGACCAAATTAATTTAAAAAGATAAACGAATTACTCAAATTAAAATAATCATTTTTTTTATTATACATTAAATGACATTTACATTGGCTGGGTGGCTTAGTGGTTAGGTGTCGGGCTAAAGTGGCTTATGTCACGGGTTCGAATCTCGCTGCTGTTCACCTGGTGGAAGGTTCCACGCATCTACGATGCTAAAAAGGCTTGACGAGTGACGCCGTCATCTGTGGGCTCTCACTGAGGAACTGGATTGTCTAGAAAGGACCCACACATAATAAAAAGAAAAAAAACAAGTGAAGATCATTCCTTGGTTCTACGATTAGTTAAAATTAACTGTTCTTTAATTAAATAATTTGTGTGTCCTGCCTATGCGGAGCTAATACCACGTCTCTGTGAAAAAGGCTGTTATTATTATTATATTATTATTGGTTGACAATGATTATTACATTGGTTAACCATTATTTATTAATTTTTTAATAAAGTGCGCATCAACTTGCTTATGGGTAAATCAGTTCGTCGTTCTTTTAAAGATTCTTATTTGTCATTTGGATTTATATGCAAAGATAAAAATAAACTACCTCAATGTCTAATTTGCATGGAAGTTTTGGCAAATGATGCTATGGTTCCTAGCAAACTAAAGAGACATTTTATTTCCAAGCATCCGGACTATTCCGAAAAATCTGTGGATCATTTTATCCATTTGAAAAAACAACTTAAGTATTATTTAGTTTTTACTATGAATCGTAGATCTAGTCAAATGATGTTCAGTGAAACTTTTTTAAACACAAAGGAATCATTGAAATGTTCATACCTGATCTCAGAATTGATAGCAAAACAACTAAAACCTCACATTATTGGCGAAAACTTGATAATCCCTGCTTGTCGTATTATTGCTCGGACTATGTTTGGTCATAAATATGAACAAAAAATAATGAAGATACTTTTTTCAGATAATACTGTTTCTCGTCGGATTTGTGCTGAAATGCGGATGTCTTTGTCAACCATTCGACCTGACATTGAAGATATATGCAAAAACAATAATAATTAAGAATTCATTTTTTTATTAATAAAAATTTGGGCATTAAATTACCAATTTTTGTACTTAGTTTTACACATCTTAAAAATTTAATTTTTTTATTTTTTAATGTGTGCCGTGGATTATTTTTTTATGATTAGTGTGCCGCGAGAAATATTTTTTGAAAAGCTCTGGATTAAACAGTCGTGGGATGATGTGTCGCTCTCTAATGTGGAACGCTCCTTTAAGAAATGCTGCATTTTCCAACGCTCTCGATTGGACAAGAGACCTTATCTGGCAATAAAAAGAAGAAACTAAGGATAAAGAAGATCAAGAAGATGCCCTTTATGACGACAGACTAAACGAAAATGAATGGAACGAGCTTTTTGGAAATAGTGACAATGAAGACGCATTTTGAACTCTATGAAACCATTTTATAATTCTAATTTATTGTTTCTTAACTAAAAATAAATCACTTTCTAAAAGTGTTAATTTTTGTTAGTCTCTCTTGGCGCGTAATATCACAGAGTTACAAAGTAAATAGTATTCAAAATGGCGTATGAAAAGGATATATCATAAAATCGTAATTTCCGTCGAATTTTGGGGGGTCAACTTATACAACGAGTCGACTTATAATAGCCTCCTTGCAATGAATATGATCGATATTTTTTCCTTGTAAAATCTTTAGTTTGTTTAATTTCTCGAAAATATCAGCCAAATAAAATATATCGGCCTCATGCTTTCATTTGTTAATTTATAAGCAAAATGGCGTATCTCGAATATTAGATGAAGCTCTAAAAAGTTCTGTGGCTCCCAAAAAGGGACCACTTGCTCCCCTTTTGGCATGGCTGGTCTAGCGCAGAGTCATCAACATCGCAGTGACATAATAAGGCTAGACAACTAGCAGTAACCACATGGTGGTACATTTTTCCTAAGGAAACATTGTATTAAATTTAAAAATACTAAGAATAACAAACTTGAAAAATATAAGAAATCATTTTCTAAGTGAAAAGCTAGATTACCAACCAGAGACTATAGAGAGCTACCAAGAATATATTGATACTCATCTACTGGATGTATCGGCCTCACCAAGAGATCCCGAGACCAAATAAAGAACGTTATTAATGAAGCAGCTGGGAAATATAAGAAAAGAGTAGGATGTGCCTGATGCCATTTCACCCATGTATAGACTGCCCTTACAACAAAATAGAAATGCTACTAAATGGCATATTTTCCACTAATTAACTTTACCTTTGAGGACCCGACTATAATTAGGATACAAAAACGAATAAAGCTAGAGGACCAATTGAAAACGATTCGTTATACTGATAAATTCCTTACGTAAAGTTCAGGCAAATATTGACTCTTATCTTAATATTCTACGATGGTAGAGTTTACAAAACTGAATCTCACTTCTACTTTATAGCCTTTTTGATTCCATATACTCTGTATAGATGGAGATGTTTACAAATTCGTTGTGTCTCCGCACGTACTCGAGTCCTTTAATTCGTTCAAGAAAAGTATTTGCCTGAACTTTGTAGAAGCTAATGGGATTCTCTCTGAGAATCAGTTGGGTACTGTGCGAAATTGTCAGGGGGCAAAAGAGCAGGCCTTGATCAACAAATGCCTTTCTGTGTCTCACGGAAACTCACTTTTTTCTATGTGGGTGGATGTGAAGAAGGCTTACGATTCAGTTGATCATTCTTACCTTGTCGAGTGCCTACACAGTCTGTGTATGTCTGTGTGGTTCATCAGCTTTGTAGTGGCTGTGATGAATAGGTGGAGTATTCATCTGAACTATAATAGGCACCGGATAGGCGAGGTAAAACTCAGGAGGGGGATCCTTCAGGGGGATAGCATGTCTCCGCTGCTCTTTGTTCTCTGTTTGGAGCCATTGAGTCGCCGCCTCAATGACCGGTTTGAGCAAATACCAGTTCATTGTGAGGGGGTTTGTTTCAGTACAAATCACCTTCTTTTTATCGATGACCTGAAGATGTATGCTCGAACAGCCGAGGAGCTCTACTCCATGGGGGTCTGTGCCAGGGAATTCTTTGAGAGTATAGGACTAGATTTGAATTATTCAAAGTCTGCGACTAACACGCAAGTATGTAGCGAGTTAGTAAGAGTCCTAGAGGAACACGAAGGATATAAGTATCTGGGTGTTACCGAAACTCCAAAGTCCCTTATAATGCCTGAGACAAAGCGACAAATTACTGAAGGCATCCGTAAAAGAGCAGCGTTATTGTGTAAGACGTCTCTAAATGCAAGGAATTTGTTCCTAGCATTAAATGAGTAGCTAAACTACTACATAGGTGTTGTGGAGTTTGAGCCCAAAGAGTATGATGAGATGGATGTTATGATCCGTGGAGTACTCAGAGAGAACCATGTCCATGTGCTGGCAGCCAATAAGGAGAGACTATATTTACCCCGTGATAAATTCGGCCGTGGACTGTGTGGAATAATTCAACTAAGTGAGCGTATCCTAATGCGAATGCAAGACACCCTGATAGCTGGGTCAAGTGTGTCTGCTAGGAAGCACGCCATAATAACGACCGAGAAAACACGGGCAACCCACCTAGGCACTATCAGACCTTTTTTGTTTGCTAAGTATGGTGTTGATGATGGTGGGCTAGTAAATGTGAAGGCGTTGATCGAATTACAATATAATAATTTGATGGAAAAGATCAACTTAAAAATCCTTCATAAGGTCTTCTTCAGAGCATTAGACAACCCACATGTCGACCTTAAGTCGTCGACAATATGGCTGAAATACGGTGACAACTCACCTCGATCGGAGGCGCTGTACATGCAGACAGTGTTATCCGTACCTCGGTGCTAGTCAAGCACAATAAACCGAACATTGTGGTACACGATAAGGAGTCTGGCCAAGTCCTTATCATAGAAGTTATCATCACGTCTCAAAACCGTTTGCAGACTGTGGAGGTGGAGAAAAAAAGGAAGTATGACTTTCTTGCAAACGAGATGGGCATATGCTTGGTTGCAAGGTCCTCGTTATTCCTATAGTAATGACGTGGGAAGGAATTGCACAAAGTACCACAAGGGTTATCTGAAGCAGTTGGGGGTAGATAGGAAGCTCCAGGCCTATCTACAGTCTACTGTGTTAAAGCGGACCCTAGAGAGCCTGACACTGGAGTATAGGAGGCAGAGCCCTGAGATGCCATATGGGCAGAGGGTTCAATTGGACAAGGCGCTCTCGGAGTTGTTTCAGCAACCAGAATCGAACCTGCCTGAGGAGGCTGGCGAACAGGCAGGCGAGGAAGGTTATTATTATTATTATTATCTTTTCATAGGTTAATAAATAAAAAATTGTCGGTTAAATGAAGTGGGTTTAAATTGAATTATTCACATAAATTTTTTTATTAATGACAAAATCCTCAAGGGACATTATCGCCCCCAGGCGATGCACTTCTCGTAAGATCGAACCTTCCCGGAGGAAATCCTCAGCCCATCGAAGAGAAAAGTACTTTACTGCTCTCCAGCCAAACATAAATTGGAATTAAAAGGGAAAACCAGGAACTCTGCTCACTCTTGGCTAGTCAGAAGATCAAACTAACTCACTTTAATTGCTTTACCCTTACATTCCAAGGATACAAGGCTATCAGGAAAAACCGTAAAGAAAAAAGAGGTGGAGGTCTGCTCACTCTATTCAAAAAGAAATTGAAATGCAGAGACATCTCCTTGTAATTGAGGAAACTTGTTGGGATGATGAGGTAACCGAAATAATTGGAATCTCGCTCGGGACAACGAAAGGAAGACTATCTCTTGTGAATATCTACGTTCCGCCTCTGGTTTCTGTCCGAAGAGCTATGTTATGCCAAACCTATCAAGACTGTCTTCCTTCGATGAGATCATCTGCGGGGATCTGAATGCGAAGCATCCTTTGTGGCTATCAATTCACCTACCTGACATGAGAGGGAAACCATTGTTATTTCAAACAGACTCCCTAACGATATTGAATGATCCATCGTAAATACAAGGACACCACTGAGAGACAGATAAGCCTACCTCACCGGACGTAACATTCTTTTTTCATCAAAAATTGATTGGTCAGTCTTCTAAGAAACAAGAAGCGACCATAATCCATTTGTGAAGATCAAAAGAGAGGCTAACGTGGGGAGAATTCCTAGCAGCTACAATTACAAAGGGCTTATTCTCCTCGTCATCAAAACCAACCCCGTTCGAGGAACTCGTGAGGAAAACGGGAGCTCAGCCAAAATCCCAAAACTTCCGAAAAGTAATTCGTCCATACAGGAAGTGCGTCGGCATTCTGGAGGAACGTCAAGGATAGATGAGGCGGCTGCTCAAGGGGGCCAGGATCACCTGACACTCTCAGTCAACCTTTTTGAGCACGGAACCCTATCGACATTTTTCATCTTATGCGGAACCCTTATATAGTTTTTAACAATTATCAGTATTTTACTGATATAAAAAACATAAAATGCTAGTTAGTGAGATGGTTGAGGCTGATGTCTCTTGTATAGCTCTGAAATATTAGGCTTTGTCCTTGACAATAAACGCAGGTGTTCTTTTAATAAAGTAGGTTGGCGCGTTTTTTATGATTTATATTTGTTAATGCAGAAAATCCACTTTCACAGAGAAAAGTCGTTGAAAACTGAACCAAATCTCTTAAAGCTTTGTTTTCCATAATAGGATTCTTTTTGACAATCAGCCAAAACGAATCAATATTACTCTTTAAATATTTCATTTTTAATCTTCTGTCTCTTGAAATAAACGCAAGTTCTTCCTCTTTTAATAATAGCTCGTTTCCAGTTATTTCGTACTCAACAAATGGATTCCTCACCCAATCATAGATTTCAACTGATATGGTGGAAAATAATTCTTAGAACTTATAAATAATGACTCCAAATGATCAATAATTAGTGGAACAATTTCTTTCTTGTACATGAGGGAACATTTCCAAGTTTCCATTCGTGATATTTCGTTTCTATTTGTAGTTTTTCAGAAAAGCAGCTATTTTGTCCGCGCAACTCAATAGATTTTCATTTCTTCCTTGAATGCTGCTATTGAGAACATTGAGTTCATTAAAAATATCGGCGAGGTATGTAATTTGCAGCACAACGGTCATCATTGAGGCATTCAATAAAGTCATCCAACTTCTCTTGTATACAAAAAGCCAACAATTCGTGTCTTAGTTCATAGAAAAATTAACATGTTTCCCTTTGAGAGCCATCTTACTTCAGTATGCAAAATCAAAACTGAATGTTCTGCATTTTCACTAAGTTTCGAGAACTGTCGCAATTTGAATGGCTTCAATTTTTTGTAATTAATTATTTTTACAACCGTGTCCAAAGCACATTTAAGTTCATGCCAATAGTTTTTGCGCCCAATGCCTTGCGGTAAAAAAAACAATGTGTGTGAATCATGTTCGGATTCTTATTTATCGCAATAGACAAAGCCTTTAAATTCCCAGTCATTGCCGAGCACCATCAGTGCAGATACCCACACATGCATTCCAATCCAACTTTATATCCTCAAAATATGAAATTATAAGATTGAAAATGTCATATCCCTTTGTTGCTCGAGCAACTCTTTGCAGCAAAGAAAACCTTCAACAATGGATTCATCATTCATGTATCGAACGAAAACAAGGAGTTCCATTCTTCCTGTAATATCTGAGCTTTCATCCATTTAAACCGCAAAAACACAGATTTTTTTATTCGCCGAATCAAATTGGTTTCAATGTCATCAGAATATCGTTGATGCGTCTGCTCACAGAAAATTGAAATAGGAATTAAGTCGAGCTCACGGCAGCAATTTCTCCAACATTAACTTCACTACTTTTTTGCATGCAGGCAAAATAACAGTTTCGGCGAGAGTATGTGATTTCACATTTTTAGCGGCAATCTCAGCAACAGCATAACTAACATGCAGTGATTTTTCTTTTATTTTGAATTTTTTGTGAAACGGAATGCTTGAACTTTATTCTGGTCCAATTTCCGCATAAAATATTCGTTTTTTTCTTTGAAGGTTCAGTGTGCTTGGTGTAGAAATGACGTCTACGTTTCGTTGGAGCCATAGCACTATTCGCAAGTTTTTCACCGCAATCAACACAAAGTAGTAGAGGGCAATTCATGACCCAGTTCATGTGAAACCGAGGGTAATATAACTTTCTCGATATGATCGAACTTTAAGATATGCACTGTCACAAGATTCCATTTAGACACGTGCAAATTAAATTAATTTGTTTTGAAAAATCATTCTTTTAAAAAAGAATAAAAAAACATCGCGGAACCCAGGTTGGGAAACACTGCTCTCAGTGCTCGCGACACATTATTATAAAAACAGGCACTAATACGGCCAATACTGAAACCTGGAAGATCAAGAGATGACTCAGCGTCTTTTAGACCGGTGTCACTACTATGTTCCATGTCAAAAATCTTGGAGAGGCTTGTGCTCTGGAGAATAAAAGAATTTTTACCAGAGAGACATTTTCAACGTGGATTCAAAAATGAAAGATCCAAGTCTACATACTTGCAAACATTGACCAAATTCATTTGAGTCGGATTTACAACCAAGCCGAGACACTTAAAAACAGTGCTTTGCTCTATTGACATACACAAAGCTTTTGACTCAGTCTACAGGAAGATTCTATCGAAAATATATTTCAATCGGAGATCCCAGAGTAGCTCAAGCTTTGGATCACCAATTTCCTAAGTAGTGTATGCCTCGGAGGACTGAAATCAATCTCACGTCTCTTCCCCAACCATCAAGATTTCTTTTATCCTCTGTTCTGTTTAACCTCTTTCTGGCCCGATATCAGACTCTTAAATCTGATAATGATGTTTTACTTTCCTATCCGGATGATATTGTGTTGGCTCCGCGAGATCGGGACATCCAGAAGGCCAAAGAAAGAATGCAAATTAACCTGGACCGAGGCTTAATGCCTGGATAATGAAAACCGGCTCGTGGTGAATGCAGAGAAGTCGTCTACGTCACTATTTACCTCTGAAAAAAGATTGGGAAAAAAGACAGTCACCTTGAAGTTAAACAAGGTCGGCATCCCTTTCAACAGATGTCAAAGGATATTAGGTGTGACACTTGATGTGCATCTCTGACACCACACGTAGAAAACATTCTATTGAAATGCGAGAAGAAACTGAACGTATTGAAAAGTTTATCGGGAATATGGAAGAGTGGTACTCACCCAGTCTTGATGAACGTGTACAAACAGTACATCGAGCCATGTTTCGCCTCGTGGGGACCGTTCATTTCTTGGACAAATATGAGGAAAATCGAGGAAATTCAAAAGAGGGCTTTTAGAGTAACGGAACGTTGGATTTGTGAAGATCAACGAACCGGACCGACNGAGCCATGTTTCGCCTCGTGGGGACCGTTCATTTCTTGGATAAATATGAGAAAAATCGAGGAAATTCAAAAGAGGACTTATAGAGTAACGGAACGTTGGATTTGTGAAGATCACCGAACCGGACCGACGCCTCTGGAGGACCTTATGAGACTAGACTACAGATCACGGAAATGTGGCCCTGAAAAATTTGTACGTTCATGCGCAGGCACGAGGGAAGAACACCGAGCAAAGATGAGGTCGCTATTAAAATGCATCGGGATCACGTGATAATTAGTTTGGTTTTACCGTGGTCTTGGGTTAAATAAATAACTCATCGCCCGGGTTGAAAACCGCTAGGACACTACTAAAATATTATTCCCAAGATTTGGAAGAAATGTTTTAAGGCTGGAAAATCAGAGGGAGAACCTGCTTCATAAAGGCTGATCCCCCTAGCCAGCACGTTATCAAAACTTCCTGAAAACTGGTACAATGAGCTATTACTCTGGACCTTCTTCAAGCGGCTTTCCAACACAGTTTTTGTGCTGGAAGGTCCACCACTACTCATTCAACCACACTATTCCAATTCATTGCCGATGGATTTAATGCCACCCCACCACACATGCGAACCACAGTGGTCACCATCGACATAAACAAGGCTTCCGACACAGTCTCGAGGAAGCTTTTTGGGAAGATTTAAAAGTTCCTCCAAACCTAAAGCTGTGGTTGGCCAACTTTCTCTCTGGGTGACGTGGGAAAGTCGTCTGCGGTCATCTTAGATCAAGATCACGATTACTGCCTAACAGAGTACCCCAAGGTTCTCCGCTTTCTCCAACCCTTTTCAATCTTGTCTTCCACGACTAACCAAATTATGGGGACGAAATTTTTTTGTTATTATTCTACGCAGACGACTTAATAATTGCTACACGAAATCGACGCAAGTTGCAACCGCTACACGAAATCGACGCAAGTTGCATGCTCAGGCGAGAGTGAACACCGTCTACGATTGGTTGACTGCCCGACCAACGATTTTTGCCGAAAAATCAATATATACGCTTTTCACTTCAGATAGTCATTCAAAAGCAGATCCAAGAATTTTCATTGGTCTTGTTCAGATTCCAGTAACAAGGTCTCCTTAAATTCTTGGATTAATCCTCGACAACCTGTTGAATTTCAACTCTTACGGTAAGAGGCCTGCAGAAGTTGAACGTTGTACGCGGGCTTGTACGGAGGACTCCTTTTAATTTGGATGTTTCTGTTGCAACAGTGGCGTGGAAATTCGTATTATCAAAGACTACTCTCCACTGACTCAATTCAATATACCGAAAAACTATATAATGGACCCTCATTCTAAATCAATGGTTGATCCCTTTCTCACGGAAGCTATGACCCGTAGTCGTGGATCCGGATTCCTCAGGTCTGTAGGGAGAATGGAAACTCGCTTGGCCTGTCTTTTTCCTAGGCAAAAGAAAGTCGATTGGTTAAAAAGCAGGGATATAGTGTGAACAATAGGAGACCACATGTGTTGTATGGCTCGATTCATTGCGGGAATTGTGATTACCTAACTGTCTAACGTTTTTACTGTCTTTCTTTCTCGGTGATCCCGGGGTTCTAAATAAATATACCGCCCAGATTGAGAACCACTGGTCTAGGACACATACTAACTCACCGCATACAGGCTCATTATATGTTAACTTATAAATCAATACTTTAAAAAAAACTGAGTACTTCAATTATCTCTGGTCATCAAAGTGAAATCCAGAAAATACAAATCGAAAAGCCGTAAACGAGTTGACGCACGTTACGTCTCAAACGAGAAATCTTCCACTTGAAAATGAGAAAATTATCGGATCTCTTCTCATCTCCACGATCAAGCCTCATGGGCTCTAGAAGGAAAACCAAATAATTCTACCCACGTTTGATGATCTCGTTAAAAGCATTGTGTCTGGGAAATCTATCAACACTCCTTCTGCGAGAAAGAGGATGAATCCTCTTCCTGTCAACCATAGCCCTACAACGATACATGTTAGGTTCACAGACGTCGATTCTGAGAGGTATGAAAATTTCGATAAGGATACTCGTTGTCCTACGATATTCTACAGCCGAATATCAACAGAATCCCTAGTAAACGGGATGAACTCAGCATGTTTCAACAATGTGGGCATCGTTCTTTATAAGAAACACGTCTAACTCATTCAAAATCGACCCCAAGATTTAAACGATTCTCCTGTATACGTGATGAGTCTTCAGTGATGACCGAACAAATGGTTCAAACGGTGGAGATGTGCTGACAATGGTGGGAGATACCATCCCTTCATCAACACAACGGGCACTACACGTGCAACATTTCTGAATGGAACCCAATTGTCATAAATGAATCCGCATATACTTTCATTCCCCTTCCATCCAGTTGTCTCAATGGAGATAAACTGAATATTCCATGGCTTTCATCAATGGTGAATCTAGTTGTTTGTGGAGACTTCAAAATAAAGAACCCCCGTTGTTCTCCTGCGATAGCCCCGAGAGATTTATGAATCAACGGGATTGGACAACCTCGTGGTCCTGAATAATCCACATTCACATACAAGAACCGCCTACTCCATATTTCACTTTATGCTCTTTTGATCTTTCATCGCTTAATTCCTGGAGTATCATATATGATCTCCCATCAAATCACAATCCTATCATTTTGTCTATCAAAACTTTCCACTCAAGAAAATAAAACAGATTCAGAAGCAATCATCGATGGAGCTTCCAAAAGAACCCGACCGCAAATCCTCTCCGGACATTTTCACCCCTGGGATGGATCAGAGTTTTGACTCCCCTCACCAATCAAATCCTTCCGGACCATCAATGACAGTACAGGGGTTGTAGGAGTGAGATGGTGGTAACTAACTATCTGATGCAATTAATATGTCTTTATTAGGTTTAAAGCGCATGATCCTGTCTTTGTTCATCACGTTAAGAATATAATAAGTTGTCAGACACTGACTATTCCACAGCATCCCCCAATTTTCAAATTTGCATATAAATTATTTTAATGCAAAATAATTAAATTTAAAATTCTAATAAAACGTGAAATAATTGATGGTGGGAAATGTTTTGTTAGATTAAATGGTGGTAATCTTGAGTCACTAAATATCTATAAAAGGAAGTAATAATTACTTTGAATAGCCAATTTATTTTCTTTTTTAAGAAAGCAAATCCGCTTAGGCTTGAAATTTCGATTTTTGTATTATGAAATCATTGATTTCACCAGATTTGATTACTTAATATCGACAAATACCTTTTAATTGACAATCTCGAATTATATAATCCATGGGTTCCCTAATCTCCGAACCAACAAAATCTCTAATATTGATCGTGGCGTCTCACAATTCTGGGAATGATCGATAATTCCACTTCCTTGAAATATTGCTTAATTAAAATTGCTTTTTGCGTCAAAAATAACATAAATAGGAAAAAATCGCTAAATTTCTATTTTCTTTGAAAGTAGTCTTATTTTGTAATTTTTTATTGAATCATAAAAATCGATTTAAATTAGTAAAATATTATTGCACAACAATCAGCCCGCTTAGAATAGCTCATTATCACTATTTTAATTAGAATTATTGCGTGTTTTCTTAGATTTTACCAAGAATGGAGTCAACTGAAGACCACGAAGTAATGTATGTATTAGTTGAACTTATATCAAGCTGGGTTGTACAATTGTACTAACTGTGGGTTAATTTTTATATGTTCTTTGGGTCATAAATATTATTAATTGTTTTTAATGGGTCCTTAAGTGGACAAGTTTGAGTGCTTAGATCTTTACCGGAATGCGATATTTTCCCTCTCCTATCAACCTTTATTGTAATTTTGTTTAATTACTAAACTGCAATTATAGATAAGAGGCAATTATTTATGTCAAAGGGTTTTATAATTATCTGACCCTGCCGTGCTAATAAAATAAATTTATAGTTAATTTGCGCATATTTCATTACTCATGCAGATTACTAGATTACTCATGTGTAGATCCAATGATGATGCTACCCCTCAGGTTATTCGCTTTATCATTGTAGACGAACCAAGAGGAATCAGACAAAGAACAGACCACTGGTTAACAATGTTTTTTATTATAAGCTGATAATGGCAAAGAAAATACTACCAGACGAAATAAAAAGGAAAAAAAATACAAATGCAGGTATTGTTCTTTTGTCACTACAAATGAGGTACAGTGTGATTTTAGTGATAGGACGAGTTCTACCAGCACAAAGAGAAGGAACATTTTAACGGAGTTCAGGCATATCGATGCAATATATGCTGTTTTGTGACGAGGATTAAACATCATTTGGATTACCACACAATGTCGAGGCACAGTGGAGGTGAAAAACCATATTCATGTGAATTTTGTGACTACAAATGCATCAACAGGTCCATGTTGAATAGTCACATGCGATCCCATCAACCTCCTTGTGAAACTTGCAAGTCATCTAAGTATTTTCCTTATTACTCATCGAAGATGCAAATGCTCTTCGAAAACAGCAGGAAAGCGAAAGCCTGACATAATGAAATTACCAGTCTCTAAACAAGTAAATTGAATGAATTACTGTTCAGCCCACCATGAACATGAGCCAGGATACCCTATATGCCCTTCAGATTCAGCAAAACATTCTGTAAGTTTTTATTATAGCTATTTCCTGTTGACCCACAACCAATAAATAATTGTGATTGCAAATATCCTGCCATTAAACTAATTAATTTTATTTAGGAATGTCCTCGCTCAACAATGCATGGTTTTACCTCTTTGAACTTATTTTTAGACCAACTTCACTCCCATGGTCAGTTTAAATCCTCGTTTTATTAACCCATATTCGACGTATCCGATTTCTTTTATTTTAGACCATTCGTATCCACCTTTAATGAGCCTGTTTTTGAGACAGTCAGGGAGTCTGACCATGTGGAAATTGAGAAGACTCCTGCTGTGGAAGATCGTGGAATTTCCACTGACCCAAGGATAAAAATAGAACCAAAAGTCAATTCTTGTGATTCTAAAAATACAGGAATTAATTTAGAAAGTTCTAATTTTATTTATTTTAGATATAAATAAAACTGATATTAGACCATCATCCAATCAATCCCATAACTCCCACAGAAATGTAATATTTATAGTAAACTAGGCCACACCTGGGAGTACTCTAACTGAATGCTATCCTTGTGGAATTTTGTTCAGAAGGGAAGTGATGTATCATGAGCATGTGAAGGTCCATGAAGGGGTGTCTTTCAAATGTGGAGATTGTGGAGAGGATTTTGAATCTGTGGTGGCATATAACTCTCATATGGAAAGAAATCACTGATATGAATTATTTTTAACTTTGAGCAAAATAAGTTGTTAATTAATGTTTGTTGGTAATTGTTGATATTGATTTGAACCAAAGTCAATTATTTGTAACGATCTCATAATTTTCGGTGCCTTTATCTTTTTAAAGTAATAATTTATCGTTACTTTCCTAATGTTAGACAAATCTGGCAAGTCAAAGTCATACGATGGTGCTTGTTGTTTGAGATCTCTTAGAAGTTAACGAGACTGAGGAGAACTACAACTATTTTCTATACCACCCCCACAGTTGTATCGATAAATTTGTTTCACTTCCGAGCACTTATTTTCTCTACCAGAAACTAGAAATGGATAGAGAAGATTTGGAGAATAGAAGGGGAAGTTCTGATATTAATGAATTTCCTAAATCATCTAATTTGCATGCACATTCTCTTAGTGACTCATGTCTCCCCCACATCTCCTATGAGGTTTCCTCAGTCATAACTGTTCTATCGATCAAATTCTATTTTAGATTTCCGAAGAGAAAGTCCACGAATCAATCCATATTTGTAAATATTCCAATGTCATTGTAGGCAAAACAGATGACTTTGAAAATGCCCAAATTGTAAAATGATTTATCAATTTTAGGAAAAAGATGAAACTGTAGAGTTGATTTCGATGACTTTTGATAAAAAGATTGTAAGTTTATGATTTCTGAGAGCTGAGACTTTATTTACGTACAAAAAGACCCTCGAAGCTGCATTTTTTTCATTCATCTCCCCAAAAATACACGCTATGATCAAAAAGAGGTATACTATCCCATGTCGGTGTCACCAGTGCCAAATGGTGATGTGGATTCAGCTTGGAAAGCAACTGAAGTGTTTGAATTGTCGAATTCGATGTCACAAAAAGTGCAGGGACTTGCTGAACTACGACTGCAAAATCGGTAGAGGTTTTGTTAACAAAGACATTTTTAATGCAAAGGAAAAATTAAGAAAAAGCAAGAAAAACAAAAATGGCTTTAAAATTGAGGATTTGATCGAACACAAACTCAACAATGATCTGAGAAAATTTGAGTTTATTAGGTTTAATGGAAAATGTTTTTGTAGGAAAATATTCACGGTTGACCCACAGATCCACTCAGATTTGGTTTTGCAAATCAAAAAACGACTCATAGAAGACAATCTTAATTGGAATATGAATATTATGGTCAAAGGTGGGTTTGTGCTCAATTTAAGTAATTTCCGCCAAAAACCTTACCCCGAAAGACAGGGACGGATTCAGTGATCCTTACGTGGTCATACAGGTTGGAAATAACAAGAAAATCACAAAAATTCAAAAGAAAACACTGAATCCAGTTTGGAACGAGACTTTTCAATTGTTTGTGAGTAATTTATGATTTCACCAGTCAATGTGACCAGCACTCCAGGAACATCAAGATAAGAGTATGGGATGAAGACAGACACATTCTCTCAAAGATAAAACACGTCCTATCCAAGGAAAAGGATGCCTTCCTCGGTCAGGTTATTATTGACTTGGATACTTTGTGTGGAGAGACTGTGAAGGTGTATAATTTAGGTAGTTAATGGATACTTACTGTAGATAAGAGGACTGAAAGGTCAGTGATCTCAGGGACTATCAAAATTGCACTGAAAGTCCTCTCAATGGAGGAAGAAAATGGGGTTCCTTACAGCACATATTACTTTGATCTTCATAGAGTATTCAGATTTCATTTTTAGGCCATTTTTTCATATTTATATCAACATGAACACTTATTTGAAGAATTGGTTGATAAAAGGTGTCAATTTAGGAAACTTATGAGTTCTTCAGTGGATATGCTAATGAGATTGTAGAAGAATTCGCCACCTGCTACAAGATAGACCGGATCTACCAATGGATGACGTAATAATTTTATGACGTAATAATTTAGTCATTTTATATGTCTTTGGGAACATTACAATTTTTCGAACATTGTGAGGGTCATAAATACTCTTCTGGCAAAGATAAACTCCCGGTATGCCCACAACATCATCGTCGACCAATTAAAATTCATTAGCGAATTCGATAAGTGTGATTTGACAGTTTTTATCTTTTTTATTGTAGCTTAAAAAATTCATTACAATAATAAGAAAATTAGACAAGGAGATTAGAATTCACATTTCATTGTACAAAGTTTATTCAAATTTACAATTTAGACAAATTTCCCCTCAAACAGCCCTGAAAGCCTAGAAAAGCTAGAAGTCACTCTGGATCTATTTTCCTGCATTATTTTTTACAAAATGAAGGTTTTATGACTCAACCAAGTCGTAGTACTTCAACGAGACCACGATGAACTCCAACGACCATATTGAAAAGTGTATAGAGTCATCGGGGGAATACAACTATCGATATATACTAGAACACTGCAATAGACTGTACAGGAACGCCTACAAGCAAATAATAGAGTCTGACCCTACAATTGACTCGGCCTCTTACTGGCAGAGAGTTATTATGCTCCTTGGACTGGACTACGACGAGGACGTGATTGTCTACGATAACATATTCGAAAGGTCGAGTATTTTTGATAATCTAGAATTTTCTACGGCTTCAAGCTCTCAAGGATAACTTCCCTATCTGTTTGGGAACTTCTTATGGCAGATATGAAAATCTTTTTAGGTTTTCTCTCAAACATTGATAGACAGAAGAAAATGTGTGGAGGGACCAGCAGAATATTACGTGGAGGGACTTTATAAACCTATTTTTCAAGCTCAAGTGGTTCAACGAGAGGATAATATCCGACAAGGAAGCCTTTGTGATAGAGAATTGCACATACATTAAGTGAGACCATTAGTGACCCTAGTTTGTTTGATCCTTACATTATTCTGTGGTTGAATGAAAACGAAATCATCATCCATAACTCATGCAAGGCTGCATATTTCAGGGATCGACAGAACTTTGTAAGTCTCACAGTAACCCGCAGTTCGAAAAATGTGCCGATGACAAATTTTACTCCAGTTCAGTCGTGGACACGTTTACATTGATCAACCAGAGCTATGAGATTGTTGAAAAGATCAAAAACAGGAACGCCGACGTGGAGGAGAAATACGTTATGCGATTCGTGCAGGTAACCAGTATTCTCAGTCCAGACGGTGTCCATGGTCCTCCTGTCCTACTCCAACCTCATCAAGTCAGACTTTAAAGTCATGCTTTCGGAAGTGAAAATGGTATTTTGTGTGATAATTTATAGGCCTATGTTCTCCTCAACAACATCAATCAACTGAGAATAGAGTTAAATACATTTTACTACAAAATCGGGGGAGATGGGGTAGTTCACTGGTGATTTTAGCTTCCCTCTATCATCAAAGTCCAGTTGTCGGAGATACAGAAGAAGTTGAAGAACATACTGGAGGATTTGATAAATATTTTGGTCAAAATGTACTCTGAGGACATATTTTCAGTGCCGAGAGCCAACTTGTGCAGGAAATACAGATAATGGCCAAAAATATCAACCAACTTAATAAAAATGACGTAAACCTCTCCAATTCAAAAAGAGAGTTTGCCAAAACCCACGTGGACTTTATCACTAAACCCATAATCTTATTTTTGGATAAAAAGTTGTTGCTATAACTGATCAAAGCTTAACTGAAATGGCCGATATTTGCACAAGCTCCAATTTCAGGAGAATTCTTAAGGTAGGGGGTAACGAGGATTTAGTTCTACTGGATCAAGCTTATGACCTGTTTGGAGAACCACATCATCCTTCCTCCGGCCCAGTTGGGGCGACAAAAAATTCAGCAGACAAAAATAACTGGGTTTTTTTCCCAAATGACAAAATCCCTGCAGACGTCGAAAACCACCAATGTGCGGATATTATGAATTTTAGGAGGAAAACAAATCATTAATATATAAATGTCATCTCCTTGAGGCTAGTATTGAACATTTGTCCAACTACTTTAATGCTGACGGAAAGGGATTGGGGGATTCGTTCATTGCAGAGTGTAAAATCTCCAATCAATTGAAAAGCATACTGAAATTGGCGATTCTCCCCACAGACGAGATTATTAGAAGATTTGTGGAGCTCAACAAGGAAAATGGTAGTTTTACAAGTTAACGGAGAACCCAAAAACCAGACAAATTTTGGATTCGTGTCACTCTACATAGAACTCACACTGGATCCCTCAACCAAAAACAAAATGGCAATCGTTAGAAGTATACATGAGTATTACCAGTAGTTAATTCACTGATCAACCTGGTGTACCACGATTCAAGCAGTACTCGTCCATTTTTGGACATCCATGTCATCGGTGGGAGGAGTATGAGTCACAGAAAGTGGAAGTATGCTGTGAAAAACAAGGAGATATCCCCACCAAACGAGTCCTTCAAATTGTCTTTTATTTTGATATTTTAGTATTTTCGAAAATGACAGTAAATTCTCACAGTATGAAATTGAGATTGTGTGCAAGGAGTACTACATAGCCAAGAGTCCTGTAATTGGAGTAGCCGTGATAACCTTGATGAGTCTGGAAATGAGCGGATCCTCGTTTATCAAGGTTCCTCTTCTTCCAAAGGTTGAACTGGGGAGTCATCAAATGGATATAGTGAGAATACTGGCCCAAAGGACGGACGATGAGCATGCCACCTTGATGAGTCTGGAAATGAGCGGATCCTCGTTTATCAAGGTTCCTCTTCTTCCAAAGGTTGAACTGGGGAGTCATCAAATGGATATAGTGAGAATACTGGCCCAAAGGACGGACGATGAGCATGCCAGGGAGTTTGTTAGACTAAAAACTATTAATAGAGATTAATTAACTTTCAATTTTAATTTTAAAATTTTAACAAAATATTCTTCTATTTGTCTGAACAACATGGATTCTGTTATCCCCGAAATGACCATTAAAGCCTCTCCATTAGATAAGGGAGCCTGGGTTCAGAGACTTAAGGAGGAGTACAACTCACTCATCCAAGTATAAACTGACTAACCTTAGTATGTAAGGAATAACAAAAAGAGTGGGAATGACTGGTTCACAATGAAGGCTAATACAGAGGGGACTTTGTGGACGGGAACTTGTCATGTCATCGTAAATAAGACGAGACATTCCTTTGAGTTCTCAATTGAGGTACTAACGAATGACTGGTTCACAATGAAGGCTAATACAGAGGGGACTTTGTGGACGGGAACTTGTCATGTTATCGTAAATAAGACTAGACATTCCTTTGAGTTCTCAATCGAGGTACTAACTAGTTTCAGATCAAGATCCCCGCTGCCTATCCGATGTGTCCCCCTGAGATAATAATAAGCGAGTTAGACGGAAAGACAGCCAAAATGTACAGGTAACAAGAAACTCTAAATTTAGGGGAGGAAGGATTTGTTTGGATGATCACTTTTGTCCTCTTTGGGCCAAAAATATCCCCAAATTCGGGATTAGTCATTGTCTCGCATATGGAGTAATAACTTATTTCATTCATAGCTTCTTCCATGGCTGACTGTCGAGATTCCTTCTATTTTTGGAGAGTGTTAGCCACCTTTACCGTTTAAGGTTGATTACACATGATTTTATTTATTTTATTACACATGATTTAACAATATCTTAGTTGTATGAAAGTTTAAATCAATAAATAATACTAATATTCACATCATGGCAGATGTGATAGTTATTTCAGTTTTTTATAATGCTAATCCTGCTTTATTCTCATAATTATTAAGTACTAAGGTTGAATCTCCCACGTGGACTTTAGCTGTGACAAATTTATAAGCCAAAGGCAGCTTGAGCAGAGTCCAGATATAATATAACTTACAAGGAAAAGTGACGTGGCTATTTTGAAAAAGGCATTCTATGATTGGTGCAACGCTTTCCGTAGTAGAAACGTGGGATTCTGTTTCGAGAATCTAATCATATTACAAGGCAAGGTAAGTACTGCAGGCATCGTAAATAAATTAATACCGAGCCAATTATGCACCCTGTTGGGGTGTGATTGGACAGAGGCAATCACGAGGAATGGGGCTCTGTTCCTAAAGGCGATAGTAAAGTGGATCATTGATATTTCGGATAAAGCCAGGTTGAATATTACAGGTGACAGTGGGGGGTCCTTGTTACTCCGTTCAGAAACAGAGGAGATTTTGATTTGATGTTGCCATACCATACACTTCTAGGTCGACCGGAAGGTTAGTCGCCCAGCCACAATTTTAAATTCCACGTTGGTAATTAAACTTTATATAATTGAGGATTAAATTATACTTAAATAAGATTTTGATTTGATGTTACCATACCGTACACTTCTAGGTCGACCGGAAGGGAAGTCGCCCAGCCACAATTTTAAATTCCACGTTGGTAATTAAACTTTATATAATTGAGGATTAAATTATACTTAAATAAATAATAATCCTAATTATAATAAAATGGTTATTAAACGGCAACAATTAATTCCTAATACGCACTTGTCATATATAGGCTATTTTATTGCCTTTCCGTAATGATTACTTGTGTTATCTTACAACTCAACCGAAATACAAAAATCACCACTCTTTTTGATGTAAGTTTGTCCTCTCACTACAGAAATCATTGACTGTTGGCAGACTCGTGGAAGATATCTGCGAATTGTGTGGGATAGAGGATCCCTCATACTTTGGACTTTTCATAAAATCTGAAATTAAGAAAAATGACGTTTCCTTTTCACTTTACTTTAGTTCTGGCTTGACAAAAAAGAGTCATTGGAAGATCAAATAGGTAGATTCGCTATGTTTACTAAAGTACACAACGATAACTCAATTCCGCTGTTTTTTGGGGTCTGCTTCCACGTGAAGGATCCTCAGAGTATTCCTGATTATGCAACAAAGTAATTTTCCATAATATTTCAGAGTTTTCTTTGCCTATGGGCTAAAAGATTTGATTGACCTTCACAGAGATGAAATAGGAGTCGAAGAGTTTTCTCTAATGGAAGACACTTTTAATCACGGACTTAATCTAGGAAATCCCACTTCCTCGGAAATAATGTATTAGTATTCATCATTTTAGTGACCTTCCTCCGATTGTGACCCTTAACTCGTTCATGTTCAGGGTCTCCCAGTCTAAGTTCTACCTGGATGGCACTTTTTGTTTTGACTGCAAGGTTTCTACGATACCTTACTCCAGGACAAGTACTCAGGGCTTGACGTCGAAGCTATTATTGGCTGTCTGGGAATCCGGTTCACCAGGGGTACCATCAACCTCTGCGTAACCTGGGTAAAATTTGAGAAAATCTCAATCAAATCCTCAGTAGTTAAGATGCAAGTCATGGCTGACAAGGCCAATAGTATCCCAACGCAGTATTTTCTCCTCCAATTTCTTTCCCCCTTTATTGCCAAGAGTTTCTCACGTGTCTGTATCGAAAGCTGCATGTTTTATTCCAGGTAACTCTCCTTATCATTCAAGACGTCGAGTTCCTGCCAGTCTCCCTGTCACAGATCTCATCAAATACGGATACTTGGTCGATGATATGATGATTGAGCACGTGGATGTCTCATATATTGACGATTCCTACAACTTTGAGCTATCCGTATGCTCTCTGCGTCATCTTAGGGAGGATTTGAGAATTCTCTTCCTCTTTATGTAAGCCACGTGGGCTCAGACCTGTCTGTTCGGTTGCCTCTGGGTTCTGCGGTTATCTTCATCAATGGAAAGTGTACCTTCAGTATGTCAGCGAAGAAGATAGAGAATATAATCACGTGTTACTCCATAACAAAGTCCCAGATCAGACTGGGAGTTATCAAAGGTTTATAATTTGCTTATTTCTGAGACTTCCTGCAAATAACGACGGACAAAGTCACAATTTCCTGTCGATCTGAGAAAATAATAGAAAATTTTGTAAAACTGATGAAGTTTACCGCCAATAATGTTAATTTTATTGAAAAAATGCTTTTACTTTTGCCCACTGTATTTTTATACGTTATTTTAGTTTTATCTCAACCTTGCGGATATTGAATCTGAAAAATTCCTAAAGACGTCGATCAGTCAGTTGAGGGAGGATATCAGGAACTCAGAGATCAGACGGCAGTACAATGTTTGGATGTGGTTTATTCCGCAGAGTGTTCCCAAGATGTGGCCGGATATGACTATTAAGACGTCTTTGGAGCCTAACTTCAGATACCTTAATCGATACAGGGATACTGTTCCTTGTAACTATGTTAGTTTACTCTAGACGACCAGAACTTGCTCACTTTAGTTGGGGGGAGTGGATACATTAATGCCAGTCCTATTGAGGTTATTTCCTGTTTTATGACAGTATGACAATCATGGGATCAATTTAAAGTTCATAGCCTCTCAGGGACCGCTAGATTACACGACAGCTGATTTTTACCATCTTATTTGGGAGAGGAGGATAAATATAGTAGTGATGGTGACTGGACTGAAGGAGAATGGTGTTGAAAAATGCCATAAATACTGGCCAGATTTGAACCAAACTGTCTCTTACTCTTGCTTTGAGGTGAAGACATTGTATGAACAGGACTACGGGGTGTACATCTCCTCTCTATTGGAGATTACCTTAAAAGTTAACTTTCTCTTTATTTTCAGTCGGAAGAGGGGTCCTTGCTTGTCCAACACTTCCGATATGTTGAGTGGCCCGATCACGGTGTCCCTTCTGAACTGACTAACTTTTATGACTTTATTTTGTTCCTAAACAATTGTCTTGGCTCAGTGGGGAGCACAGACTGGCCATTAGTGCACTGCAGGTATTATTAAATATTATTGGAGTGCTGGAGTTGGACGTACTGGAGTGGTGATGATGTCTTTGATAATATTACGACTGATAATTAACAAATCACCTGTTGTTCCTGTTAAAATACTTGAGGTTATGAGACAGGCACGGACACTTGTTGTGCAGACTCTGGTTGGGTTGTTTATCTATTTTGCAGGATCAATTTTGTTTTATTTGTAAATTGGCTCTTCACATGTATGAGATGTCTTAAACTATATATATTCGTGAAATAAATTTAATTTTTATTTTTTGACTTTGTTTTTCTTTTATTTTTTTTCAAAATAGTAGTGGATTTATAAATTACGTCGTTTGGTAAAGTGGTTGGTTTATTAAATTTATTGAACCAAAAAACCACTTTTACGGCTGGAATAAAAAAATTCAGGTGATCCCGACTTTCGTATCCTCAGACTTAAAGGAAGTGCCGTCCAGGGAGAACTTCTCTTGATTAATTATAAATATTGGTAATATGTGGAGATGTAGTCTTTATATTAATGCACTTTCCCTATATTATGGTGATATACTACTCAATAAACTAACAACAATGCTATCCTTCACTTTTGCTTTTTACAAACAACTCCCAGGTTGTATAACAGGCTTACCCAATACGTTATATAGGTTTAGTCCTGCTTTTATGTTTTTTGCCCACTAACCAAATTTTCTTGAGTTTTTGCAATTGTGTCTTTCTCCTCGTATATCTTTGTAGTCTCCTGTAAGGGTGCTTTACTATTGGATAAAATTAGCGAGTAAAATTCCTGCCAGGTTTCTTCTTCCCATGAATGTTTCCGCCACTAAAATCTCATTTATTGTGCATGGAAAGCCTTTATGTGTGTTTTATTTGGTAAGAGGACAAGTTTCTCCGAAGTTCATGAAAAAGTCAAACCTAACACCCAATACCGTGTTTTTGAGAATTTGCCTTTCGTAACCACCAAGTTAGACAATTAGAGGCAAAGAGCGTTGTGTACAAATTTTTCTGCACTTGTGTCCAACCATCTCTTTAGAAGATTGATAAGATCTTGCTATCCTCCGGTGGTTTATTGACACATTTGTCTCTTATGTAAGAATTATGTCATCTCCATAGAATTAGTGAGTTGTTCGTATACTGAAATGAGTTGACGTTAAGAGACATTTGGAAAGGAGGTCATGAGGATATATTGGGAGATCATATCGATAATTAGCTTCTCTAACATTTCTGGCAATGAACAAAAGGATATCAGGATCTGCCATATATCGGATGACTTCCAGATAGTAGGGTTCCGATTAATGGGCGTTACATATCTTTGTTAAAGCCATAAGAGCAAAGGAACCCCTAAAAATGATTATCGGTATTTCCACCCCCGCCAAAGTAATAAATATTTTGTTAAAAGAACGGGGTTCAATCTGGGAGATATCTTTCTATACGGACAATGTGTTTTATATTTTTGGGCAATTTATTTACATGAACCTCGTTCTCCTCATCGTCCTTGTCATTTTCGTCCTGTGTTCATTAAGAGACCCAACGTCCTATGAAGTCTCTATAGGAAGTCGACGGAGGACGGATGTCTAAGGAAGGACCGTCTATTTTCAGAGCCTAATACGGATAAACATAGTAGATATACTGGCTCTTGACAGAATTGTAGGAATCATCGGTCATTCCTTCTTAATGACGACTCCGACAAAGGAGTTATGTAAGACTATTCTCGTGTAGGGAGCTGATTTCGTCCGAAGACGACCCAGAGTACATACTTCTATGAAACATAGTGGGAACGATTTCTTCTTAATGACGACTCCGACAAGGGAGTTATGTAAGACTATTCTCGTGTAGGGAGCTGATTTCGTCCGACGACGACCCAGAGTACATACTTCTATGAAACATAGTGGGAACTATGATTCATATAATTTACATATGTGATCTACTTGGTACAGGCTCTTTGCAACAATTTCATTGAGGACATTCAATTTCTGGAATCCTTTCGTTAGGAATTGGTCGGCATGCCTTATGAAGGTCATATTTACGCCAAATATTATAGGGGTTTCTAAACGGTTATAGGCACATATCCCAGGCGAACCTCAGAAGCGGCGATCCGGCGTGAATAGATTGGAGGTAGATTTTGCTGATGACACACGCAGTTATTCCATGAAAACCAATTCATCATGGAAGGAGAACTATTTCTAGAGGTGATAATGACTTCGTATATGACAAGAATAATGTTTCAGGTCCTCAATCTATGGGACATCATAAAAAAACAAATTAAATAATACCAGGGAAAGCTGAGAGCCTAATAAGGAGAGATTATATTTATCCAAAAAATTATTCGGGATTAAATTCGGCTGCCTTTAAATGTGAAATGATGTTTCTCCAATTTTATGAAAGTTTGAAAAAAACGTCTGCTGTTCATGGAGGTCGGGGATACAACAAATTACTAGCACTTCCGAGAAAACATAAAATTAGTTAAGTTTCACTTGTGCCGTATTCCGAACCATCCTACCCGGCAGCCTCGACCATGATTTTCTGTTGCGCGCTAGTTCTCTTAGGTAGCCAGGTCATCCGCCGAAGTTAGTCTCATACCAACCGCCGATAAGTCTTTATTCAAGATAGTCGGAAGTGTCGTTCTTGGCCTTCCATGAAATCCGACTCCTGTATGTGCGAAGTAGTTGCCCATTGCGACATTTGTGGAGACCTAATCATTTAGAAGTAGCACGTGACCAAAGAGACTCCATCTTGATTTGAAAATATCATCTGACAGCACAGCGGATTTGCATTTATTATAAAAGTTTGCATTAGAGATCTTTATAGGCCAATTCGAGCTGAGTTCTGTGGAACGAGTCAAAACGGTCCATTTCCCGTTTAGAGATTCCCCAAGTCACAGAGTTGTAGGTTAATACCGGGATGACAAAAGTTTTATACATCTAACCCTGGTGTTTAGTCCTATCCTTCTTGTGGCTCCATATTGACGATATTTTTTTCAGTGCACTCATAGCAAGGATGTTCCTACAAGTATTAGTTACTTTAGTTAGTCAATTAAGTAACCCCGGTCTCACTAACTTGTAGGGGGCCAGTAGCTATTAATTAAGACGTAGCATGACTTCAAGTATTCTGGGATGTTTCGAAACAGAGAAAATTTGCCCATAAATTATTAAAATTGGTTGAAAATTTAGTGGCGGCGGTTGGACGTGAATACAGTGACGGTGGATTTTGATGAAGAGAAGGATAGGTGATTTGCTCAAAGCCATCCTTCAAGAGTGTTCAAGTGGTTCTGAACATGCTTCGTTGCTTCGTTAAATTCTTTGTATTTAGTGGAGATAATCAGGTCATACGCATATGATAGTAGAAGTGTCTTGGAATTGGTTGGAATATCTCTTAGGTACAAGTTGAATAAGATAGGAGAAAAAACAGAGTCTTGGGGGACTCCGGTTTGAAGAAATCGGTAGTGAGATAGACAATACATAATTCCAACTCGACTATGTCTTTCAGAGAGTAAATTCGTTAGACAATTCTTAAAACATGGAAAAATTTGAGATGCAAGATTTTTGTTATTTAGAACCCGCCTTGATGTTCGATCAAACGCCTGGGTTAGGTCATTCAATTCTGAAGACGTGGAGGAATTCTAGATTCAAGAATTTTGTTATTTAGAACCCGCCTTGATGTTCGATCAAACTCCGGGGTTAGGTCACTCTGTATTATTTCAATGTGTGGAGGAACCTAACGGAAACTTCTAGCGGATAGTTAGCGAGTGGAAATAATGGGCAAGGAACTACGTGTTATAATGCCTTTCCCAAGACAGTAATCTATTTTTCTTAAGCACGGGATCGTTATGTAGTCATTGCAAAAAATATAAAAAACTGTCAATCACTTGGTCACTCACTGTGGTAAAATGTAAACAGTGATGATGTCCGTGGGCACACTTAAGTAGTGAATAGTGTATATTGCATATCTGCAGAANTGGAAATAATGGGCAAGGAACTACGCGTTATAATGCCTTTCCCAAGACAGTAATCTATTTTTCTTAAGCACGGGATCGTTATGTAGTCATCGCAAGAAATATAAAAAACTGTCAATCACTTGGTCACTCACTGTGGTAAAATGTAAACAGTGATGATGTCCGTGGGCACACTTAAGTAGTGAATTGTGTATATTGCATATCTGTAGAATGGAGTTAAAAAGGCAACAAGTTGAAGGGACACTCAGTTCACTCAATATTATCGACACACAATGTTGAGATACGAGTTGATATGTCGATAATGACAGAAACAAAGATGCAACAAAGCAGATACTTTAATATACAAGATCAACTAAATAACTCAAATCGAAGTATTATGTAGCAGGATTGCCTCAAACAAATTGAGTTTGAGAAGTGACTTTATTGCAGGAGAGCTCTCATTTGTGAATATTATCTGTACATTGAGTTCTCTGTAATTTTATAATTAAATTTACTAATTAATGGATGAAAATTCAAAATAAGAGAAGGAAAGAAGTTGAGAACCACTTGTATATTTTCTCAGGATCGTTGTGAAATCCTTAAGACAAGACTTAGTAGGGGTATTTTCACATCAATGATGTCTCCAATATTTGTCGGTACCGAGATTCTCCGGGGATGAACATTAATCTTAATTAGAGGTCATTTTGTCAAAGATCTCTCTTTTGCTAAAAGTATTGATTCCTTCTCCACAGACTGGTGGTTGATCTCTTTTGATGGTGGCGTAACTCAGGGATTTATGAGCGCAAGAGAGTGATATCCTTGTATCCTGAATAAGGTATAGGTCGATGTACTGTTTCTGTAAAAGATTTCAGAGTTCAATTGCATATTATTACCCCAGGATCACTGGTTCAAAGAGAAAGAAAAAATGTTATAAACTAACTAAATGATCCCAGACCGAAAGGGAGAGGACAAGCCCAGCGAGGTCGAGAATCCTGTAATGCTCTCATCGGACATGGAATCGGCTCAAATTCTGTATGATTGTCAATAATTTGATACTGTATGGAACAGAGGGTTGCTCGGTGGACTACCACCTTTAAAAATTTCTGTTGTAATTTTATTAGGAGATTTTCAATGGGTTGGATTTTGTGTTCTGGTCCAATTAACTTTATTGCAGCCTCCTGGACTGCGGATATTTCATGGACGAGGAGAATGAAATTTGCATTCCCCATGGCATTAGCTTAAACTTTATACTTATAATGCTAGTGGTAAATATTATTATAGGGTACTCGATGCCAAAATCATAACAAATCATGTGCAACACGAAAAGTTAACAATCTAATTACATCGCCTATATTTTTCGATCCGTTGCCATGTTCCGTAGCACATCTAGATCATCCTTATTTTTAAGGAACTTTCTAATCCTCCTGAGATCTTCATCTAGGATCACCAGCACTGTTGACCTCGGCCGACCGCGGAAACGGAAACCTCTAAGACAACATATTCCTCCATGTTAGCAGGGGTCCCCATATCGTGGCGGAGTATGTGTTCAAACAGCCTTCATCTTAAATCAGTAATATCACATGATTTTGACTCAGTTCTTGTTCTTTTGTATAAGATTTCGGAAGGCATTTTGAAAAAGCTTCGGGAAGATAAAAGTGCTCGGAAATGATTTCTGTGAAAATAATTCAACTTTTCGAGTTCCTGCCCTGTACATACCCATGTACCGGCATTATATAATAGAATTGGCTTCACTAGGGCATTGTATAGTCTCATTCGAGTTTTAGAGTCAAGCCCTTTGTGAAGAAGCCAGGTCTTCTTCATTTTGTTGAAGCGACCGCGATGGAATGCATATGTAAATTGTTCATAAACTGTGGAAAGTGATAATGATATTTAATATGATTAACTAATCAATTGTGATAAATGTTTTTATCTATATTCTTGTTATAATTCTGTCATTTTTTATTTTTATTAATTGAGTAGGTTGTGCCTTGTATGTCAAGCTTAAACCTGGTTGATTTGTTAAAGAGGAACGCCAGTGATGAGTCCATCCCCTTCGAGAAGGACCCATGTTATTTGAACTGTCCCCCACATCTAACCTTACTTAGTATGCTAATACAAATTAATCTTAATGTAGGAGAATCGAGGATCCCTATGACTTTCCAATAAGATGATGCAAGAAATTAATGACAACGTCCAGTTGATGTAAGCTTGTGATGGGTTGTCATATTTAAAATCGAATGGAAATAATAATAAATTAATTTATCGAATGCTTTTATCTGACGATATGTGCGTGCATTTAATAAGTAATTCGCAAAAATTCTATTATGAGACCAAATGAAGGTCAGAATTCAAATAAAACATGGTTGGGACCTCGTTCTGCCACAGCCATTCTTGGAGTCGGTCCTCAAACTAAGTTCAATGTGGAAAATGACCACGAGGTAATGCTAGGAGGTAATTTATAGCTGTTTGTGGAGTTGGATGAACTAACTGTCGAGGACAGCAGAATGATTTGGAAGGAAACTGCTCGTTGGATAAAATATGAGGAAGACTTGGATGACATCCAATGTGGATGGGGGAAACCACATATTTCATACTTATCATTCCATTCAATATCACAGCTCATCAAAGGACTTGAATCTGGTACTGGTGATTTCAAATTCAGGGATTATTTTATTGGATATCGATAAGGACACTCTTCCAGAAATAGCCGAGACCATCGCTGACGCACTGATCACCCAGAATTACATCGCCGACCAGTACAGACAGCACATCATAGACATTTTCCTACTAAAACACAAGTAGTTTTATATATTTATTAGACACGTGCAAAAAAAAGGTTATGAAAAAGAAGAGTCATTTATGTAGTTTTCAAGATAATTCAGATCCGATTCTCCGAAATTGAAGATTTTTGAAAATTATAGAAGAAAACAGACAATTCACGAACTAGAAAAGATCACAAAAGTCTGTCAGGATTCTGAGGTCACTGCTGTCCTAGTGGGGGCTCTTGAATTTATTGAAAACCTCGTCATTGTCTTCATGAGGCTAAAAAATGGGAAAAAATTGGAGAATCTCACAGAACTACCCCTCCCAACGAAATTCATTTACTTCCTACTTGAGCCCATGGAGTTCCAGTATGACTGTCACGAAATCGGAAGGGCCATCTCGTCCCTTATGTCCACCACGGTTCCTTTTCTTCCGAATTTTTAAGGAATTTAGACAAGTAACGTACGAAGCCACAAGTCGTGAGGATCTGTTAGGGGGGATTTTCAACTGGCTCGACAAAACTGTGGTCCTCCCACAGGACAAGTTAGAGGGGGACTCAATAATACCCATCCTCGAGATAGCGGAGTCCCAGAGCGCGAATCCCCAAAATAGTAGTTATTCTCTTCAGTTTAGACGTAAAACCGAGTACAGTAGTCAAGACTGGAAAGCCTTTTGGTGGGATTATTAAGGACATCAGGGAGAGATATAGGCTTTACTTGTCTGATATTAAGGATGGGATATCTATACAATGTTTGGCCACGATTATTTTCATGTACTTTGCTGTCCTTTCTCCAACTATAGCCTTTGGAACTATTTTGAGTTGGTTTTTTGACTGAATCATAGCAAAACTACTAAAAGGCAGAATTGGGGTCACAGAAACTCTGATGGGATCGGGGTTGGGAGGGATACTGTTTGCTCTCTTTAGCGGACAACCTCTTCTCCTGATTGGGTGCACTGGGCCCATTTTGGTATTGGAAGAGTCGATATTAAAAGTAAGTGAATAATTAGTTTTAGTTAAACAACCATTTGGACGGTGATTTGCTGGTTTTCCGTTTTTGGATTGGTTTGTGGTGTTTTGTGATCTGCCTCATTGTGACTGGGTTTGACGGGAGTTGGTTGATCAACTATCTCACGAGATTCACGACTGAGATCTTTTCATTCGTTATTTCACTAATTTTTATATATGAAAGTCTCAAGAAAATATACATTGTATTCGTTATTGTCAACACAGATATTCGTGAATAATCCGATATCTTCGGTGGACCCTTCTCACAACAACGTCGCCCTCATGTCCCTCATTTTGCTTTTCTCGACATTCTCATTGGCTCAACTTCTCAAAACTTTCAGAAATACTAAATTTCTTGGCAGGAGAGTTAGATACATCTTTTATTGTAGATTCGGCGAACTCTCGGAGACTTTGGGGTCCCAATTTCTATTTTTATTATATCTCTGATCGATTATTTGATCACCGATGTTATCACTGAAGTTTTTGTTATTTAAACCACCAGAAACTGGAAACCCCAGTCGGGTTTAAGCTGACAAACTCATCCGTTAGAGATTGGGTCATCAATCCGGGAAACTACGGGAAAATCTGGCATATTTTCATAGCAAGTTTTCCCGGGTTTTTGGTATTCACACTTATATTTGTTGAGACACAAATAACCAGGTAGTCTTCTGGCTTACAAAGTTCGATTATGGACAAACCTGAGAGATTTTTAAGAAAGGGTACCGGATATCACCTAAATTTGATGTTAATGGGAATCATCACTCTTATTTGTTCTGTCATGGGCTTTCCATTTATGGCTGGGGGGACTGTGAGATCACTGGCTCACATCAACTCCCTCAGTGTCGTCAGCTCTAACAACGCTCCAGGAGAGAAGCCCACAGTAACTAGAATAATCGAACAAAGACTAACGGCCTTGGTGGTCTCCATTCTAATTTGTAATATAATCTCTTTATTCTCAGTATTTTCTGTTTATATGGGAAATGTACTTCAATTTATTCCCGTGGCTGTTGTCTTTGGGATCATCCTCTACATTGGTGTCTCTTCCCTTGGAGGGACCCAATTTCTGACTCGTATAAAGCTGATTTTAATGCCAATAAAATACCACCCCTTCAAGCCATATGTTAGACATGTAGTACTGTTTGTGAATTATAGATGAAATGCTTTAGAATGAATTTATTTACAGTTATTCAGATTCTCTTTTCTGTCGTTCTACTAGCAGTCAGTGTCACCATCGTATCCCTTAGTTTTCCTTTGTTCATTATCCTCATCGGTTTCTTCCGTTCTTTTGTGATCCCAAAGATCTTCACAGACTTCGAACTTATCCTCGTTATGCTCTTTGTTCATAATAGATCGATTCAGAAGGGACCGTTAACCCCAACGTGTATAAGACTGACGACCCAGACTTTTACCAAGAAGCTCACATGCCAGTTTAAATTACTCTTTTCATTTTTAATACTAATTTTTTGTTTTTAAGATTGTTGCCATAGAAACTAGTAAAGCCAAGTGATGCCACTGAAACCGTTATATCAGTTCAAAGTTAACGAGTTGTTCCTCCAGTGGATCTCACAGCCAGAGACTCAGAAATTTTTGTTAATGAACCTCAAATATATATCAAAAGACAAAGTACCCAATCCGGCTCAACGACGCCCTTACGCGAAATTTCTGAGAAAAATTGCGCAAGAAAATCGTCCGAGTCACAAAAAGAAGAAAATCCGTAACAAAGTGCTTAATTCGACTTCCAAGTCAACAAACTCCGAGGTGCAGTTAACGGATAACGTTAACCATTCTAGCAACATCATCAACCATGAAATAGAAATTCAAACCATATCTATAAATAAAATTGTAATTGATTTTATGAAAAAGGCAAGGGAAAAGATCGTCGAAAACGCGGAAAAAATAGTCCACCCACAGCTTTATGGAGAATTGGAGAAGTCAATATACAAAATATTCAAATCCAATGCCGATAGAATAAAATTCGAAGGATTCGTCAAAGTTGTCAAGGTTTTTGATTCTAAAATCTTAGATTTGTCAACTTCCGTTTTATATTAGAAAACCGATGTTTATAATCACGGCTAATGGAAATGATTCTGTTTCCTTCACGGATTTTATTGAAATATGGAGAGGGTTGGCTATTATGGTAATAAAGAGATTCGGGGGATTCCACGGAGAGAAGAATAAGTTGATATTCTACATATTGTCGGGAAATACGGACTCTATTCGTTCAGATTTGCTGGATTGTTTGGTTCAGGTATTTCAACCTTGGTAAATCGAGGACGTGGTGGACACACATCCAAAACTAAAACATTTGAAGGGATCACCTGAATTTCATAAAGTCTACAACGAAACTGTAAAGAATTTTTATATTGTTGGTGGTGGAGAGAATTTACATGGGAGTAGCCAGGACCAGAAGAAAAGTGATCACTTTTGCAGAGGCAAAAATGGCTAAATTAGCGGAGGTTGACTTATTTGAGTGAATTAAGGATATTGAGAAGCTATCAGTTGATTTGCCAACTTATTTTGATTACAAGGACTTTTACGTGATTTACTGCATTTTCCGTGAATTAGACCAAGACGGGGATAACTTTCTTGAAGAACAGGACATCGCTAAGTACGACGATGGGGGTTGACTGATATGTGAATTTTAGGACTTTCTGATAAAATTGTGAAGGAAATATTCAAACAGAAAAACTTAATGTTGATTTTTTATTGATAACAGGAATTCACCGAAAGGGAAAATGAGTTACCTGGACTTTGTTAGGTTTATAGTAGCTGAGGAAGACAAAAATAAGCGGATCAGGTAGTCATCTTTGTGGTACCTCAGTATTGAGTATTGGTTCGGATGTTTGGACGTTGAAGGAGAAGGAATCCTCACATTTTCAGTCCTGAGGGAGTTTTACATGGCTCAAATGAAAAAGATGGAGTTTCTTAATGGAGAAACTCGGGAATTTGAAGACGTTTACTGGCAGGTAATCGAGATCCTCGAGTTTAGTGCTTCGACATGATCAGACCAGAAAATAAAAAAGGATTTCGTTTATGCGACCTAAAAAAGTCAAATTTAGCTGGGCAATTTATAAACACATTTGTAAACATTAACAAGTTTATGTCCCAGGAGGAAATATATTTTGAGGTTATATTTTCTTTAATTGTCAGGAATCCAAAAATCAGAGTCATTGGGAGAGATTCATTGAATGCCATTACAACCAGTTGGCGGATGAACATGTGGAAATTGGACAATTTAGAGATTCTGAACATAATTTTATTGTAAAATAATTGGATTTGTATTAATTTTTAAATACGTCTTTTAAATATTTTAATTTAAACACATCATTCACGTTAACTTTTTCTCTTCTGGTGGCGTATGCTAGGAATACGGCAGAATCACTTATTATTCTGACGACTTGATGCGACATAAAGCCAAACCATGGTCCACCTAAAGTCTTTATCATAATTGGTAATTTTTTAGATCAATGGTTCTCAACTTTTTTTATATTGCCCATAAAAAATGCGTCGTCATGATTGGAAGATCCAGTCTCTCGGCTAATACGTGCTTGTGTGAGGTCAAGGAAGGAGCATCGAGCCAAGATGAGGTCCCTGCTAGAGCGTGCTGGGATCACGTGATTAGTTAGTTTGTGTAACCGTGGTCTCTGGTGTTATTATTTAAAAACTACAAGACCACCTAATTAGGTACCTCCAATAGCACTTGAACTCCCCTTAAGTGTTTCGTTAGCGATCCAATTGCTTTACGAAAGTGCCCTCTGTTGTGTCTGTGTAGGTATTATATCACGTGACATTCTTTATGGCCGATCGAAATTCCTCTGCGTGGGCTACACTTTTTCTGAATGGGTTTCCTTGCAGAAAGTTAGGGAACTCTGGCTATTTCTCGACGTCGCCTCCTCTGAAAAGAGACTTGCCAAATAGGAAGGGGAAAATCTCAACAAATTCTATTATAGGGACAATAACTCGAAGAATTTATTGATACAATCTGCAGGTGGGAGGGGTCTCTTCTTTATGATAGCCTTTAGATCACACCACTTTCGAAACCCCTTTAAACATTTACTCCGCGTTACTTGAAAACGTCACTAGAGTCCAAAGTTACTCCAAGAATCTTCTGGATTCCCAAAGAATATCTCGAGACCACCCTTATATTTCCTGTCCGTAGTGAACTGCGACTTGGATAAATTTACAGACAATATATTTGCTGATTGCCATAAACACACTTGTTGAGGTATGACTGAACCACAGCCATGGAAGTAGGTCTATCCCTAGCAGCGAAAAACATAGTGTCATGGTCTTTGGTAGTCTGCGTAGAAATAAGTTAAACAGAAACGGAGATAGAAGGGAACTACTTGGGAACTCATTTNGTCCGTAGTGAACTGCGACTTGGATAAATTTACAGACAATATATTTGCTGATTGCCATAAACACACTTGTTGAGGTATGACTGAACCACAACCATGGAAGTAGGTCTATCCCTGGTAGCGAAAAACATAGTGTCATGGTCTTTGGTAATCTGCGTAGAAATAAGTTAAACAGAAACGGAGATAGAAGGGAACTACTTGGGAACATATTTGGAAGTAACCTTGATTTTGAAGTAGTTTTATAGATTCGGACTCTTCCACGTGTCCAATAAGAAAATTTCTTGATATTTGAATCCCCCTTCGAATATTTATTAAACTTAAGAACACTGCGACACACAAATAGGTCTTTTTAGTCTCAACACAAGGTAATGGTCGCTTGAAAAACCACAGCGAACATCCCAAGATAGATGCCCTGCAAGTGTGGGAGTATAATGATAAATCTGGGGAGGTTGGAATTTCCGTCTTAGGATTAAGGTCCTGGTATGAACATTGAAAATATCCATATGGTCTAGAGTAGACAATATATACTCTACTCGGCTGTCAATTGGTGAGACTGTAACCAATGAGGGTATTTGGAGTTCAAATCACCACATATAAAGTCTTTCAACCCACACGGTCCCGATGCTGAGCACAACCACAGGTGAACTACATGAAACAAATCTAAATAAAAAGTTTCCTCATAGCAAACACATGCCAGCTCCACAAACTGGTAGGAAGCAGAGGTAAACTCTTCATCAGAGACCTTAATCCCGTACTTGTGTTGTTAGAACACATTATAGAGTCCTTTCAACACAACTGATTGGATGTAAGTCCTCGTTGATCCCTCAATATATAGCTTATCCATATAATTCTTGAGATTTCGAGACAAATCTATCCCAGCTTTTCGAGACAAATCTGTGATAATCTTTACTTGGCAGTCGTAGAGAAGAAATCTCCAACAAAGAGTTTATACTTGTGACATTTTTCAACTTAAACTTGTTTGAGGCGATCATGTGAAGTAATAACAACTTTGATAAGAGTTATTCCATTTTTCATCTTTTTACGCATAAAAATAACAGATTCGTTGAATTCCACCTTCATTTCAGTCAAAATCGACGTATCAACTCTATCGACTGAACGGAATGCCCCTTCAACTTTTTTACTTTTTCTAATTCCATACATCCTGGAGATATTCAGATGTAAACATTTGACTACTTCATTGTGTCTTCGGACGTTACCACGGTTGAGGAATTTTGTATTGACGATGAAACCTACGTAAGTCCATTATTGTTGTTAAAAAGTAATTTTACCCATTTAGAAAAAAGGTTATAACTATGGAACCTTTTGGGAAAGCATAATACGGACTCTCTGGTTGTGGTGGTGAAGCCATCAATCATGAAGCAAGTCCCGAGTCAAGAGTATATTGCCATCCAAGTTTTAATGAACGTCGATAACATCACCATCGTAAATATGTATATACCCTCGCCTGCCCCCAAAGGTTCTCACTGGTAGATGTCCACAGATCCAATAACCTATTGGCGACCTGAACGCAAGCATCCCATGTGGTTCAAAATCAGAAAGAAGTGTTAGGGGAAACCAAATATTATGGAATCTGGATAACCTAGTCATCTTAAACAGTCCTCTATTTAATACAAAAACACCTCACAGACCTAACGATAGGATGTTTTCTCCTGACCTTACGCATTCATCCCAGAACAACGTCACACTAGACGGTTCATTCAGAAGTGACCACAACCAATATTTATTGCGCTTGAGGAGTTTCCACTGAAAGCCACATTATTACAAGAATGTCAAGTGGAAAAGGTATGTTGGCTTCGTCAACTACTTATTAGAGAAACATAAATCCCTCAATAACGACAATAGTGTGCGGGGGCATAGGAACCAAGTAAGTTAGTAAGTTATTATAAAGAAAAAGAACTGTAAATTAAGTGATAGGGGAAGTAATATGAAACGGTAGGGCATGCCAACCCACTTCTACCCCGACAATCTCCCCAAAAAAATCCGTACACACAGGGTCATCTCTGAAGATATGTGGCAGATACTTTAGTGCGATTTTTGAAACCTCGAATAAGATTTTCGATAGTTTCGCCAACCTGGCACATTTTTTCTTCCAACCATAAAGGAATTGCCATACGAGGACTTATCCCGTAAGCAAGCTTTAGAGCAAAATTTCACGTTTTCTCAAATTTCTTAAGGATAGAGTCTCTCTTTTTCGAATCGTACCATTTTTCTAAACCGCATAACATTGCAGGTAGTGTGTGTTGAAGACATAAACAAAGGTCTCCGGCTCGAGCTTTAATTTTCTAACACAGAACAGAGCGTTCGTAGCTTTTTTCTTTCGTATTTTAGCATGTTCCAGAAAATTACCTCCCTCGTCAATTAGGAGGCCAAGGTATTTCATAGTCTTCTTCCGAGATATCTCTTGTAACTAGTTCTTTAGGTTAACCATCCTCCTGCTTCCAGTTATCCTCACCAGACCAGACTTCTCATGTGCCACCGAAAGAAAGTTTTCATTACACCACTCTTCGATCTGGTCCATGTACGTCTTCAATTGTTTTTCAGATACCAAAGGGTTTAAAGAAACATCATAAATTATGACGTCATCAGCGTATATGAAGATTTTTGTACGTGGGTTTTCTGAGCATGGCAATTCACTCATTACAATGTTGAATAATAGTGGACTGAGCACTGAACCCTGAGGTACACCTTTTCTCAACCAAATTTCACGAGATTTATAGTTTAAAAAATTAACAATTGACCGTCTATCCGAAAGCAAACTTTGTATCCTTTTTAACACCACATTTCGCAAGACAGATAAGAATACCAAGATGCCACACATTGTCGAAAGCTTTGGATATATCAAGGCAGACTGCGGTCAAACATCCTTTAGTTTCCAAAGCCTTCACAATTGACGCGTTAACACTGAACAAACAATCTCCACAAGACCGATCTTTTCGAAAACCCCACTGATGCTCTTTTAGTATATCATTACGTTCTATATTTTCAGAAAGTCTGTTGAATACAATTCTTTCCATAACTCTTGAGATCGTTGGAATAAGGCTTATGAGCCTATGACTGGTTGTTAAGTACCCAGGTTTCCCAGATTTACGTATCATCCTGACCTTCGTCAATTTCCAATGCGAAGGTATATAACCCAACCTGATACGCACGTATAGAGACATCCCAGATATTCATAGAGTACCTTGGGTGCTTCCTTGAATAAACGAATAGCGATCTTGTTTTTTCCAAGAGCATTGTCTTTAGTGCGTTTTACCGTATTTTCAACTCCAGCATTTATAGGTCTGTGACGTAGAAGTAAAGAACTAATTTTTCCAACTTTTTTTAGAGAACTGAGGGCCAAAGAAGACAGTCGCTCATCAGGGTTAACCTGTTGTATTTTCGAAAGTTCATCCCCAAACAGGTTGGGAATTTCTTCTAAAGATACAGGAGATCCATCATGACATTGCAACAGTGGAATTTCTTTACTTTATTATAGACTTTCCAAAAGTTTGGGTTTTTCGATACAATTCGCTGCACTGAGCTATCCAAAAATTATTTTTCTTAACTTTTTTTAATATGTGTGTTTCTTGCATGATCATCATAACCAGAGAAAACATTATCTAAAAAGTCTTCAAAATCAATCTCGAGAAATCAAGGAGAGGATTAAAGCCCTGAAAAAGATCAAAAACAAAACTAAAAAAGCAGGTGAATGTCTGAAATAGTCTCACGAAACCTATCACTAAGTTTCTGCCAAAGTCCCACAGGGATCCTCTCTATCACTCATTTTGTTCAACCTCTTTTTGAAAAATATGCCTCAGTGATGATACATTGGTTCTCTTATATTTTGATGATATAATAATCGCATCAAAAGACCTGTGTGGTCACTGCCTGCTTACANAAAAGATCAAAAACAAAACTAAAAAAGCAGGAGAATGGCTGAAATAGTCTCACGAAACCTATCACTAAGTTTCTGCTAAACAAAGTCCCACAGGATCCTCTCTAGTGATGATACATTGGTTCTCTTATATTTTGATGATATAATAATCGCATCAAAAGACCTGTGTGGTCACTGCCTGCTTACAAGATTCATTAGATTACTTGGTCTAAGAAGAATTTATTATAGACAAGCCCAGAAAAGTCATCCATAATGATATTTAGTTCAAATAGAAGACCAACTCTGCATCGTCTTTAATGGAGATTTAATCCATGTACTCTGTCAACTTATTGGGTATCACAAACAAACCCCTCATGGTAATCAATAAACATGTTGACAATGTCATTTCCTTGTCCCAACAAAAACTAAACTTTATAAAACTCTCATAGGACATTAAAAAGGTTGTTTCTAATTAACGTTAAGCTCACTTTATAATACAATCGGCTGCATGGGTACAAACCTGTCTAAACAAATCTAAACATGTCGCGTTCCATGCTGGATATATGTCACTTGTCAATCACTGTCAAGCCACTTGTCCTACATAATGTGGCTTTGATCATTTTTAATCGTGTCGGACATATATAATATCTTTGGCCGTATAAAAATCGATTTTTTTCCATTGGTGCTACTTACGTGTCCTCAAGTCAAAAGAGTTTCAAGGTGAAGATACACATTACAAGGGCCACATTACAAGACGATACGAAGATACACATTACAAGGGCCACATTACAAGACAGACATTGGTACCATTAGTGCTATTTACGTGTCCTCAAGTCAAAAGAGTTTCAAGGTGAAGATACACATTACAAGGGCCACATTACAAGACGAAAAAACCTATTCACTCCGGGGGAATCTCCTAAAGAATAAACATATTATGAACGAAGGAACCCATTACAAGCTAAAGTCAAAAGAGTTTCAAGACAAAGATACACATTACAAGGGCCATATTACGATACGAAGGAACCTATTCACTCCGAGGGAATCTCCTAAAGAATAAACATATTATAAACGAAGGAACCCATCACAAGATGAGGAAACCTAATACGAGGTGGAAAACATATCACAAGTCGAAAGGACATAATCACAATCACGAAGGAACCTACTGCAAGGCGCAGTAGACAAAAAGTCAAAATCTCTGGATATTTTCCAAGTTAGACCTGGTACCCACACTAATTGATCCCTACATTCGAATCCGTGTCTACAAGGGACTTTATCAGCCTCCATTGATCCCTACAGGACCTGGGACTAACGTAGAAGTACATACTGGAGTTGGGTCCTACTGGGGGGTACCCACACCAATTGTTCCCTACATTCGAATTGGGTTCTACGCAAGACTTTGTTAACCACATCATTGGTCCCTACAAGGCGGCTTGGGACTACTGTAAAAGAAACATACTGACGAAAGGACCTACTAGGGAAGAACTAACTGGAGATGGGCTTACTAGCTTTGTACCAACCACGTTCTGGATATAAGGGCGTTTTAGAGGATTCATGGGCTCCAGCACTAGGACGAGATTAAATTGGAGATGGGATGCATCGGAAGTGTCCAGGCCGCATAGGCGGACACGTTTAAACATCTTTTAAACTAACTCCTAATTCTCGTTGAATAAAGTGTTTTCGGTTTTTATAAATATTCAACATGTGCTCTATAAAATGTTTATCTTTATTTGATAATAGGCTTTGTCAAAAATATTGTAGGATATCAATCCATAGTGAGCATTCTAAATGGTGATCATGTACAGACATCTTCAAGACAAGCGAAATACAAATTAATGAAAAAATCCAAGAAATTTATTGTCATTGATGGTCGATTATACCTCAAAGACGAAAAATTTGAAAAACACAGACTATTTGTTTGCATAGATAACGAGTCTGAAATGCGAACTATTGCGGAGTCCATTTATAAACTCCATTTATAAAACTGAGAGGGGTTTCGGGAATAAACACAGTCATTCGTGAGTATAAAAGTTTATTATTTTTAATTTTATAGAAAATGAGAGTTCGGATGATGCTTTTCCAGGATCATCTGAGGATATTGACGTGGAACATATTTCAGTTGTTTCAGGTATTTATTGTATAAAGTCTGTTAGAAAACTTAGATTCAGATCATTTTGATTTTAATTTTTCTCCAGCAAATCTAAATTCATCCTATTTTAAACGAATGAACAAAAGAATAAACGTTCATCAATCAAAATTTGATTTTTCTATTGGAAATGAGGTATTTTTAGTAAATAAATTTAGATATGAGTTTTAAAAAACTATGGGACTAAACCATTGCTAAAGTTGAGCAGATTTGAATCTCCATATGAAGAGCCAAGTAAAATTACTCAAATTTTGTCAAACAACCGAATAGAGGTTTATTTAATTTTTTTATCACAAATTAAGGCAGGATCAGGAGAATTGAACATAAATTATTTGATTAGAAACCAATTAATATTGATTGAATGACAGGTGACATGTCGATTGACAGGTGAAATGTACCAGCACTGGATAGGTATCCCGGGCGGGACGCGACAAAATAGGATCAATGACTTTCAAGCTACAAGGACAAGTTTTCCACTTTGCTGTTGAGACTAAATCCATCCGAGACTCATGTGAGAAGGGAGACTCTCGAATGTCATGTCCAAAACTTTTACATGTAATTCTAATGCAGGAAGTGCATCAGATCACGGACACAGGGAAAAGTTGAGATAGCTACTTAGGGAATCCAGTGACTGAGTTTCCCTTCTTTATTAGACCCGATTTGAAGCCATGTTGGGAGGAAGGTAACAGAAGACCCGGGAAAATAATCTTTATAAAAGTTTTTCCAGACTTTGGACATCGTGCTTGTAAGGGAGACCGGATGGTACGAATCAGGGTCAGCATTTTGAATTCCAGTTTACAGAATAAGTGTGATCAAGGAATCTTTCCAAATATTTGGGAGAACATGTGTTGATAGAATCCGTTAATGCAACCTTGACTCGCGGCCCGATATGTTTGAGACACTTTATTAGCCTGGGAACCTCCACCCACCAATTCCTTTAAGGTTCCACCCACGTGAACAACAGTCTAACAACCAAAATAAACAAATAAGTCAAAACACCCTTAACCAAAAAACCAAAATAGACAAAGTCAAATCTGAGGAAGTTCAAACTGAAAATTGGTGTACACAATCCCGGATATCTGTTCGTAACACATCCTTAAGCACCCACAGAAGTCAAGGTATGGCAAATACGTCTGCCAAGCCAATTCTCTCATATAAAACATAAACAGTCCACGTGTATGACGGAGAATGTATGTCTCATTTTGCATACTCACAAACCCGGGTACATCGGAGGGTATAAAATCGCCGGGACCGTAGTTAGCTTTAGTTCGCGACACATCCACAGAAACTTCACCAGAAAGGATCAGATTTGAGATATTTACCAGAGAAGGTCCCCAGTACGCAGAATAACCAAATGGAGCATAGAGGAGGTTAACACTCTCAAAAGCGGAAACATAAACCGGACAGATAAAACCGGTGAAACCACGAAAATTAACAGCACTCCACTTAGGGGTCCTCGGCATCACTCTGTCAGTAAACTTGCCACGAATAAATTGAGCCACTTTGGGACATGATGTACTGGAGGGGATCTGAGATATGACCCTGAGGGCAGCATCATCAAAGAGGTAGGTTCTGTTCTGTCCGTAGTAATAAGCTGCTGACAACAAAAAAACTAATAAAACCAACAACTTGAAGCAGCAACGACACGCCATTGACCCAATTTCTTTTATTTATTGGTTTTAAATTTATTTATTAATAATAAATATTTATTATTATTTTAGTAAAATTCATTTCCTATATTAACTAGAAAATATAATAATCAATAAATATCCTACGTATGGGGCAGTGTAATAAGTGCCGAATCAAATCCATTTGGTTCCAGTTTGGAGAGAAACACTACTATTCCTCAGCCTAAGTCTCTGAATATTGACGTATTTTTTACCATTTTTAGCATTTAACTCTTTTTAGGCAAAAAAATAATAGTTAGAAAAGACGACTTATTGTCCTTTTTGCCGCTTTTGGCTGCGATTTGCACGTTGCCGGACCTTCTTCAGATAGTCGAGGCACTTTTACCGTTTCTCACGTGATACCACGAGGTCGCACCGTAGGTGAGCATAGGCAATACCATGACGTTGAACACTTTGGCTCAGGCATCACGGCTCAGCTGAAAAACCATTATCCCATCCAATCTTTGCACACCCCGGGTATTTGAAAAGGGCCATAGTATCTTGGCCTGGCGCGTTGTTCTTAGACTTGCGAATAGCAGCCAGGACCTCTTCTATGGCTATTGCCTGGAAAGCAGCAATTGAGCCCCCGAAAGCTGCACATTCTGCGTCTCTCTGAAGAGATAACATCCTACATGCACTGACGGGCAGGTACCCCAGCAACAACTGGGATTCTCTACGCTTAACATCACTTCCTTTGTCAGATGGCGCAGAGAAGCTTTACTACACCTAGCTTCGGGTCCTCTAACCTTAAGTCCCACATTTACCTGATTCATGTTATCCCTCCTTGGCACGTGCTTTCTTAAAGTATTCGGGCTAAGGCAATTTTCTGTTAAGGACCCGAATCTTTCACGTTTAGCGGTTTTGTGTGATTCACAGACTTCCTCTTCCTCCTTACAGTAGTCCATTCTACTGTCGTCGGGAGTCCAATATATCTCTTTTCTCATCATGTCCCTGAGGTTACTAATAAAACATTGTCTCGCTATTTATTTTCTTACTGTGTCGGCAGCAAAAAGCACATTGAAGATATTTACTTTGGATTGGAACTCCGAATGTACATTGGGGACATCCCTATTCCGATATCCAAGAAATGAAAGATTCTCGGGGTTACTGATGACTTTTTAATGACATTCTCTCATTACATTGAAGAAGTCTTGACCAAAAGACTTCGGAAACTTAATATATTGAAGCGCCACTTCCCTCCTGTATATCCAGGTTATCGTTCCAACAATTGAATATGCCTTTCCCCCGTGGAGATTTGCGATATCTCCTTACAAACTCAATAAACTAAATTCAATCAGAGAACTACACGGATTCATTACGATTACGTCAATGCTCGTGTAAATAGTTTGTTTGACTAAAACGACTTCCTCCAGCCTAGGAAGGGATCTACACTATTCCTTCTCCCAGATTGTTTCTGGATAGTTTTAAGTATAAACTAATTCTAATTAACGATTCACTCAAATTGGCCAAGATAATATCCTTTTTGATAAGATTTTGTCAGACCTGGGATCTCTACTGCTCCCGAGGGATATATGAGAGCGTCCAGAAGTAGCAGTTACACACCAAAGGACACCAGGACCTCTACCTGAGGTTATGGGAACTATCTTATATTCCATAGTAGGCAGTAAAGATAAGTCAGAACTGTAGATAAGATACGAGTTTCTAGAATATCAATTTCTAAACCGATGATTATTTTATAGCATATATAAAAATCGATGATCCAAACACATCTGGTTTCCTTTGACGGTCGATATCGAGATACGCTCTTGAAGATATCATGTTTTTGGTTGATCCTTTGGATATTTGAACTGATCCGATGGAATAGATCATCCGTTTGTGGTCTAAGAATTCCTGACGTCTTCATATTGAACGGGACAAACAAACTGTCTTCCAAAATGTTTTGGTGCTTCTTTTTTGTGATCCTCAGCTTGCTTGGAAACATAGCCTGTCTCAGGTGCAGCCAATTATTTATGTACCAAGCGATCCACACCAGATTTTGTCCATCTGCAAAATAAATTTTATTTTAATTTCTTTATGACGTCTCCCAGATTATGTCGGGATCCCCATTCGAGTATGAATTTTCTCAATAGAGCACTATCAGCATTCTTTATTTAACAACCCAAGACCATGGTAAATTAAGCTAATTATCACGTGATCCCGATGCATTCTAACATCAACCTCATCTTTGTCAGGTGTTCTTCCCTCGTCCCGCGCATGATAGTACAGGACGGTAGACTGATTTTACAGGGTCGAATTCCCGCATTCTGAAATCTAGTTTCATGAGTGTCTCTAGAAACGTTGGCTCAGTTCGATGATCTCCACAAATACAACAATCCGTTACTCTGAAAGTCCTCTCGCATTTCATCGATCTTCCTCAAATTTGTCTAAGATATTGACGGTCCCCACGAGGCAGATGCACATGAGAACATGGTTCGATATACTGTCTGTAGACGTTCATCAGCTGTTGGCAATTTATAGATAATTGTGACTAATTTAACAATCACTTATTGATTGAACAGTTAAAAGAACACTTAATTAGGGAACTTGAATGGACATGCTGTTTCCTCTGACAATGCCTATCGATATACGATTCAAAGCAATCCATCTCACGTGGATCCTTTGTGACTATTTGGGTCATTGAACCGATCTGCGAATTGGATCCCCATATGTTCGATTTTTAAATAGAGGATTTGTTAAATAATCTTTTTGAATACAAACATTTTAATCAAATTGTTTTAATGAAAGAAAAGAGAGTGAACGGCTGCTCTGAGTCCGTGGTTGGGTCATTGAACCGATCTGCGAATTGGATCCCCATATGTTCGATTTTTTAATAGAGGATTTGTTAAATAATCTTTTTGAATACAAACCTTTTAATCAAATTGTTTTAATGAAAGAAAAGAGAGTAAACGGCTGCTCTGACTCCGTGGCTATTCACTCTCAGGATAGCGAACGAGATTCGTTCAAATAACCAGCAGCGCTCACGAGGGTCTCCTGTTCGTTAGCGATCTGATTCCCTAGACGACTCAAGAATTCCAGCGTCGCAGGCGCAATAGAACCAGACGTCTCAACGGCGTGAGGAACAAACAAAAAATCATTGGATAAAACCGCGTACTTTTCCCGTTTCAACTTCTCGGCCTTCTTAGTGACAGAACAGGCTCCAGAGGCGCTCTGGAGTAGGTTGCAAGAAGCAAACTTGTCGGTGCAGGTAACGTCCCAGACAAGTGGTTTACCGGCTTCAAAAGGGAAGATTGTCATCCCATCTAATAGTAGACTGACAGCAACCAAGTAAAATGATCATTCTTATTTTCAAATCTAACATAATTTCATACATTATAAGCCAGTCAGATATGACATCTCTCATTTGGTTCATCAGCAACAAATGACTCATATCGTATATTGTTTCAGTGGCAATACAAACTGGCATATTTCGCAGTCTCTTATCAAGGATCTGTTACGACACAATGCGTCCAAAGCATTTAGGTATATCTGTTACCGCATCTCTTTTGTGTTTGTTGATACAATTACAGACTTATTAATACTGTCGAATCCTCAAGATAGAACTTGAAATCTTTCAAAACGAAGTTTTCAGCCGTCTTTTTTAAGCCGATACTTGTTATCTGGTGGTGCATCCACGTCTTGTCCTCGAAAATGCATTTCAGTAAGCTGTATCCTTCATTATCTTTTACGAACAATCGTTTAGAAGACATTAAACAAACGTAGAAAAATTATTAGGATGGCTATTTTTTGATTTTATTCGCAAAAAGTAAGGTATGGAAAAATTAACGCAAATTGGGCTCGTGATTATTAAAGGTAACTCTCATTGCGTGTTAATTTTAATAAAAATGAGTTTTTGACATTTGTTGTGGCTCGCGACATTTTATCATCTTTTGTAAGATTAGATCCATCTCCTAGGTGATCGCGGTGGTTCAGATATACCCAGACCGTATGATCAAATAGTTTTCATGAACTTAAGTATTCGTGTCAACGTCAAAATTTATTTTCATTCCATTCACATCTTCGCTAAAAGATTATCTACCAAGTCTTCCAGGAGTATTTGGTACAAACTGAAAAAGGGATAAAGGGAACCAGGATCACCTAATTAGTTCGGTTGGTTTTATTCCTATGCAAATACCTAATATNGATAAAGAGAACCAGGATCACCTAATTAGTTAGGTTGGTCATTCCTATGCAAATACCTAATATTAGCTGTGACTCAAGTGAGTGCAAGATTGTGTCGTCTATGTGATGTGTGAAGTAACAAAATGTTTTATTGATTAAGGTAATCAGAAAATTGTTGGGGAATTGAAATGTCAATGCCCTGTCTAGAAATGTATTTTAGAATTTCATAAATTTGTGAGAGGTGGTTTTTAAGATAATTTATTTTCTCGTCCCTTTCCTCAATCAGGGCACTCCAATACGACTGTTCTTTCCATTCATCGTCTACCAATGGAAAATCGGATGTCAATTTGTTAGATTCAGCCACAGCTCGGTTATACTTTGTCTCTAATTCTTCCAATCTGTTCATCAGACTCTCAAATTCTCGAGCCGCCTAGTCTGAGTGATATGAGCAACCGGTTCTTGTGTTCTTCTAGCATTGGCAAGACTCATCTCAAGTTTTTCAATTTCTTTGAGGAGTTTAACTTCTGACTGTCTCAGAATTACCACCTGATCACAAATTTGCTGCTTTTCTGTCAGTTTCTTATTGAGAAAATCAATCGTTGTCTATTTGTAAGCAATCAGAAACCTGCTGACTTTCCACCACATTAGTAACTTTCATTTCCTCAACTTGAGTACTCAGTTTCTCCAGCACTTTATCTTGTGTGCCTCTGATGTCATCCAACTAACCATCAACACGATAAACTACAGCTTTGGTGATCTGGTATGATCCCTCCGTCCCTGAACCTTCCAAAACATTGTCTTTTCTAACTACTAAGCTTATATTTCAACCTGTCTCCACCAGCTGATTCGCACTGATGGAATAGCTGGGTCACTTTTTTCACTCTCCAGTTAAGTTGTGCCTGTATTTCCTTCATATTCCTGCAGACCTGTCCATTTATGGCTAATTTTATGCTATTTTATGCCTTTTTTCTCAAGCAGGTTAATTTCCAAACGTAACGAGTCCACACAGGTTTGAATGCTAGAAAAATCGTCTTTCATTTTTTTGATATAAACACAAAATCTACTCCCGACGGTCCTCAGATGATCGACCTGTTTGTTGTTTCCTAATTTTGCGGACTGACTGGTTTTGGGAATTTGTGATTCTGATCTCGGCTTCACTTCGTTCTCCATCGTAATGATTCGTCTTCTCAGGGACTCGATTGTGGTCTCTGCCGCTTCCTAGATTTAAGATTCCCGAGACCACCATCTTTCTACGAGAAGAAGATAACTGCTTGGTTCTCTGTTCGAGTTTGTTTTGGAGATCGTTTGTAAGGGTTGTGTTCTGATTCAGCGAATTCTCCAAAACAGTCTTCAATTGCTGAGCCTGTGAGCTAATCTAACACTTATGTCCAAAAATACTCTCAAATTCGTTAAATTCGAGTCATTAAGGCTTTGATTCTCCCTTTATAGCACCTCCAGAGACTGGTGGAGTTTTGAACATCTTTTTTCCACTTCTTCTGTAATTTTCTTACTTTCAGTTAAATCGGTCTTCAATTTATCGTTCTCCCCTTGCAGAGACACACAGTTCTCGCATTCCTGTGAAGACTGTGGCCTCATTTCCAGTTCATTTCTGCACGTATTTAAGATTTCTCACTTGAACTGAGTTATGTTCCTGTTTAGCTGAGAAATCTGACTGGCCTGTGACTTTTGTTGAACCTGAAGCTCGATCTGCTGATTTTTTAGTCTCTCTCTTAGTATGACATTGTCTTTTTGATACTCCTTGATGATGTCTTCCTGCTATTTGACACTCCCTGAGTACCTGAGTCATCATTTCTTGCCTTAAAAGTTCGAGTCCCTCCTCAATCGATTTAAAATTTTGAATTTTGCAGTTCACGAGGAGAGATTCGAACTAAAATCAACCCCCAATCTCACCAATCGAGATATTTTCTCTTTAGTCGACAAAATCGGGCCTATATACTCACAAAATATACCCGAGATCTCTTTAACGTCAGCTTCCTTGATTTCCTCCAACTGTTAAAGTATTAATCACAAAATACCACAACGTTGGGTTGTCTTGGGACACCAAAGCACTCAACAGTTGTGTGTTCTTGCATTATAAGCAAATGTACCCCCAAAGTTTTCTAAATCTGCCATAATTTCCTTCATTTCTCTGAGATGAGATTCTGATTTAAATTCAATGATACTTTCAGTTTCCTCTATCCTGAAGAGTTTCAACCCAAAGTTCCGATCCTCTTCCTTATCGGGATGTTTGTTGAACTCCTCTGAAATCTCCTTCGAATATTCGAGCCTTTGTACTCCTCTGTATTCCTTCTGGAGAGCCGAAAATGTAGTTGTCTCAGGATTGATTACTTTGCTAACAAAATCGGCTCACTTTGTGGTTTTCTCCAAAAGTCCTCAGAAATGATCTCGTTGGTTTCGACCACTTTTTTCGTAGGAACTATTAAATTAAGCTATAAAAACCTTGTTTCGAGTCCTCAAAAAAGTCCCACTTAACATTGGCTTCTAGGGAGTGGTCCCTTTTCATGGGTTCCGTGGTCTCCATTCCTTCAATGTCTTTAGATGTGTTCCATTCGACTAAGAATAGCCTTCAAATAAGTACCGTCGTTTATTAAATGGCCTAAACTGGTCCCCGATGTTTCTTTGGCTACAAATCAAAAGGATGTATGACCCAGTTTATCAGAACCGGTGAAATCAAGTAGATTGTTCAGTTTTTTATAATCCACGTTTCCATCTGCTTCATCCTCAATTTTCTAACACTCAATGTAAATACCTAACCTTGTAGAACCGATTTTTGGCAAGAAGCTCAGAAAGAGGATCGCCTTGGGAGTCGCCTATGATTATAAAGTCAATAAAACTTAAAAAATCTTCCTTATATTTGTTAGATTTATCGGTGGTTTCTGCATTAATGATAAAATAACCAATTCCCGTGGTAGATGGGTTATCTTCACTATCGGATACCTATTTTCTTACTATTATTGTAAACCTGGTTCATGAAACTTTCCAACGTTTTGTGGGAGTTTATAAAATCCATTATTATAAGTTATCATGGAAATTTCTTTCAATTTAAAAAATTAAAAAAATAATATTTATAATTTTTGTTATTAATTGTGACAAATAATGATCCCCGTGTCTTATGATCCCCATATCTAAAGGTTGAAGAAGTGCTGTTGTATTTTTAGGAAATTTAAGAAATGATAAGTTTGACTATTCTTGAAATTTGTGGCACGGTGCATTATCCATAAGAATCAAAAATTTTCTGTTTTTTTTGACCATTTCTAAGTTTATTTTTTGTAACCATTATCAAAAATATCAGTCGTCATCCAAGCATTTTTGACGCTGTGTACAAAACCTAAAAATAACCTTATAAAATATACCCCATAATCCTCAGTTTGTATATTTTTAAACATAAAGGCGATTTAAATTTTCCGATAACAAGGGGCTTTAATTTCTCACCTTCAAGACTGCAGCATAAAAGAACTGAAACTTGTTCTTTGCTTTTCGTTTAACCAAAACAATCATCATTTGAAAAGAAATGATTTACATGAATTTTTTAACAAAAAGAGAGGTTTCGTCGCAGTTAAAAATATCTTTTTTCTTGTATTTATCAAATAAATTGTCGTAATCGGTAAAAAAATCTTCGATTTTATTTCTGTCACATGAGTTTTTTTCACCCGAAATTACTTTGAACAGTAATTCATGGCGCTTTTTAAATCGATCCAACCATCCATTTTATGCTTTAAAATCATTGAAGTCAAGATTAGCTGCCATTTTTTGCAATAGTTTTGAGAAGAAATCCTAAAACTGAAATACCATCCTCTCTCAAATTTTTAAAGACTTAGATTACCAATCGATCAATTCGAATAGAAAGATTGACATGCTTAAAAATATTTAAAAAATTAATTAAAGCTAAAAATGAAATAATAAATTTTTTCCGTTCACTCTGGGATCTTTCAATTGCGGAGGACTTGATCAACCTTACAAAAAACGATCTAACTAAATATGACGTCTCTGCTGTCTACAAGAGACAAAAACGACCGTAAAATTTACAGAACTGTTTGGAGAATTCCATCTTTTTATCCTCCCGTCGGCCTGCCGACATTATGGTCTCAGATTTGTAGTCCATCAGGACCTGATTCACTACGTTACAAGGATGAGGGCAGCATCTGATATTATCATGGAAATGGCGGACGACCTGGAATACCTAAGAGAACTAGTGCGCAACAGAAGATCATGTTCGAAGCTAACGGAGAGGATGGTTCGGATTACAGCACAAGGGAAACTTAACTAAGTTTATGTTTTCTCGGGAGTACTTTTTAATAATAATAATATTATCGATTGAAAAAGTCCCCTAATAAGTGGAGTTTAGTATTTTAAATTTAGGCTTCCTATTGGTCGAAAAATGTAAAAAAATGTAAAAATCATTCAAAATAATATTTATTAAAAAAATTGCCCCCAAAACAGAGGGTGCCCCAAGCCGGGGTTTTATTGGGGCGAGGTCATACTGTACTATATAATCAACATGCATAATAATAATTCCAGGACAGAGACTTTTTTTATATTATCAGACAGAAAGACGATCACTTTTTGTTTAGGGTTGTGTCATGTAGTTCAGCTTTTGTGCTTGTGCTCAGTATAAACGTGGTAGGGAAAAGAACCACTATGTCTTCCTATCTCGACCATTATTTCGATGGATAACCTCATTATATTCCCGCTCTTGCTTTCTGGTGATGTTGAGACTCCTATTCCGATGTCTAGTAAATCGAACGACTCAGTAATGACATACTCTTATCATATTGAAGAAGTCTTGACCAAGGGACTCTCGAAGTGAAATGTGTTGAAGGCATTTATAAAGAAGAACCTCTACTCTCCTGCATATCCAATCTGTATAACATGGTTATCGCAACGATTGAATATGCCTGTCCCCCATCGAGGTTCGCGATGATGCTCCAAGCTCAATAAACTAAATTCAATCAGGCGGAAAACTGTACATTTGCATCCCCCACTATTACAACCCTTCCAACTCTCCTTTTCAAGAAACTGATTGATCGAAGCGATTGGTAGTCATTTTAATGTGAGTACACTCGACCTTCGCAAATTGGCTAATTTTTAATAAAAATTGAAAAAAATAAGAAATTGACTTTAATGGATACGGTCTTTTTACAAAATTGGCTAAGGAAGACGTATATGATGAGACGATCAGAAGTTTTTATCATTCCTTATAATAATAATAGCACCAGAGACCATGGTTACACAAACAAACTAATCACCTGATCCCAGACCTCAACTTGGCCCGATGCTCTCCCACACAAGCACGTATAAACCGAATGACTGTATCTTCGTAGTCACGACGAAGTGTCCCACAGTTCAGGTGTATCATGGATTCTAGAGGCATTGGAGGCTGGAACTCTCCAGGGGTCCATCGTTCTGCAATTTCGGAGGCTCTTTTCCGGCTAGCCTCGATCTTCAAGACATTTATCCAAGAGATGAATGGGGCCCATATATCACATGGGTAACATGGTTCAATGTATTGGTCGTATATAGTACTCAAAATAGGATGATTTCCGTACTTCCATAAGCCTGTGAGACATTTCAAGAAATTCTAATCTTTTAAATTTTTTTCTATGTGGGGCGAGAATGGCAGTGGATGTTAAAAGTCACCCCAAGGATTCTTTAAGATCTTCTAAAATGGATAGCTCCATTGTCAGGATTAAGACCGACCGAGTTTTGGGGGAACAATACCAATTCTCTGCTGAGGTTCAACCTAGTAAATTCTCAATTAATAATTTTGGAGAAAATGGTAAGGTGTGTGGGAGTCGAAGACTTGGGATAAAACAATGATTGCGTCTCTAAAATGAACATATTTCTTTGTGTTTATATATTTATCGAAAATAATATATGTGATTTGAGGAATCAATTCCTGATTTTTGAGTTGTGGATCACTGAGATTGTCATATGGGCCTTATGTCACATGGGCGGCGCGTAACGCATGGGCAGCCTGTTACATTTTTTCGACCTTGAAAAGGTCTTTTGATTATCCGACATTATTATTATTATTACCCCCAGAATCACTGGGTCAAAAAGAAAGAAATAAAAGTTCTCATTTAACTAAGTGATCCCAGACCGACAAAGGTGAGGATGAGTCCTTCATTGGATTATCCGACATTTAATTTT